>DF357287.1:18109-45281 GCA_000787875.1 Solanum virginianum | reverse complement strand
GTTCATGGTTGTGTTGTGCACCACAACTATGAGTAAGAGGCTATGAGATATTTTAGAAAATGTTTTCCTTCTTCATGGTCAATGTTGTGCTATAAAGTTGAGGTAAGGTTATTCCCCTTAATGATTGTTCTTTGCTATGCTAGATCATGCCTAACACCAGAGGAAAAAGATCCCGCGCACCCAAGGAACAACCAGCTCATTGTGAGCTCCGAGATGCTCTCATGTTGGTTGCACAAGTTGTGGATAATCAAGCCAATCAAGGGGCCCAAGCCCTTCATGCTCCTACTTTGGCATCTCAGGTGAGAGACTTCATGAGGATGAACTCACCAGAGTTCAATGGGTCTAAGGTAGATGAAGACCCTCAAGAATTCATTGTCGAGGTTTACAAGGTGTTGTCGATAATGGGTGTGAGGTCGAAAGAAAAGACAGAGTTGGCAGCTTACCAACTCAAGGGCATGGATCAAATTTGGTACACTTAATGGAAGGAGAAGAAGGGGAAGAATAATGTGATATTATGGGAGGAGTTTAAGGTGGCTTTCCTCAATCGGTTCTTCCTTCTTAAACTTAGTAAAGCCAAATTGGTGGAGTTAATAAACTTGAAGCAAGGATCTATGAGTATGAGGGAGTATGTCCTCAAGTTCAAGCAACTCTCAAAGTATACTCCACACTTGGTTGCTAACTCAAGATCTAGAATGAATAAGTTTGTGATGGGTGTTTCCAATTTGGTAAGTGAAAAATATCGTACCGCTATATTGATTAATAACATGGATCTGTCCCGCTTGATGACATATGTTGAATAATTAGAGGAGGAAAAGATGAGAAAGAGAAGGGGTAAGAAGGCCAAGAGGGCCCGTTTTGAAGGAAAGTTCTGAAGTCCCAAAGATAGAGATGATGCTATGTGTCCAACATGTGGTAAGATTAATAGAGGCCCATGTTTGAAAGACACCAATATATGTTTTTTGTTGTGGTAAAGAGTTGCATAAGAAGAAAGATTGTCCTCGTAAGCAAGGTAAGGGTGAAGATGTTCATCCTCAAGGTGGTGCCACAAGGCACAATCGGTTCTATGCTCTTCAAAAAAGGTAATGAGGGGATGAGGTGCCCAATGATGCTACCAGTAAGTTAGAGGTTTTCATTGATTTTATTGTGCATACGTTGATGGTTTTGAGGGCCCATATTCATTCCATTATCCCTTTTTGTTGCTAGTAAGATTCATGTGTGCCTCGGGGTTGGGTAAACCTTATGAAGTGTGTACCCCGTAGGTGAATCTATTATTGTTAAAAAGTTTATAGGTGTTGTTCCACGTTCATATTACATTAAGCGTTGCCTTGTGACTTGTTAGAGTTGATATGGTGGATTTTGATGTCATACTTGGGGTGGATTAGTTGCCTGCATATTGTGTCCCCTTAGGTTATAGGACTCGTAAAGTTAGATTCCAACTCCCTAATGAACCCTTCCTTGAGTGGGGGATTGTAAAGTGGTAGTAAAGGGGTAAGTCCATCTCTTGACTTAAGGTCCAATTGATCTCTAAGAGTTGTATTTATCATCTAGTAAGAGTTAGGTGTGTTGAACCTAAGTCATTTCTATTGAGTTGTTCCAGTGATAAATGGGTTTTTGATATTCTTTCCAATATTGTGAATTTGGGGGAAGTGTCTTTGGAATTGGCTAATGCACCGGCTATGTCTATAGGTCCCATGAATAGGGTCTTTAATCCCTAGCTTGTTGTGTTTGTGGTAATCCTTGGTGTTGGTATGTTGGTTCATTCCCAAAGGTGGGGAAGAACTTGGGGATCATTTGAGGGTGATGATGTGAATGTTGATGCATATGGGGTAGCTAGCTAATTATGGATAGTGGGAATCTTTGAGGTGACTAGAGAGGTCCATTGGTTGGCTAGATTGGGAGTTAGGTTTGAAGAGGTTGGCTATGGTGAGGTAGTAGTGGCTAATGGCTCTAGATCTTTCTTGGTTGATGAGGTGAAACCAAAGAAAGACTTAGGCCCCGCCATGATAGAGTTGAAGACCTTGATGAGAGATGATAAAGTGGGAGTTTTCTCCCAAAGAGGAAATAGTGCCATTAGATACTAAGGTAGACCTTGTGTGCTTGTTTTGAAGATTGATTTCACTTGGGAGTCCCCCCCCCCCCATGTAGGGTATGGTCTGGTTTGGCAAGAAAGGTAATTGAGTTTATGGTTTGTAGGTCCTTAGAGAGTGTCGAGGAAGATTAGTGAGGTTGCATACGAATAGGGATTGCCTACGGATATGGATATGGTTCATCCAGTTCTTCATGCTTCTAAGTTGAGAAGATGTGTTGGTGAATCTAGTGCTATGGAACTCTTTGAGGTTGTGGGTGTCATGGAGGATAAGATGGCTTAGGAGAAGGTTCTGGTGGAGATAATGGAGGGAAGAGTGGAAAAGTTGATTAATAAGGATGTAGTGTTCATCAAGGCACTTTTTAAAGAATCGGCAAGTCGAAAGTGTCTCTCGGGAAGCCGGAGCGGGCATGGAATAGCAATATATGTACCTCTTTCATTCTAATCAAGCTTATGATAATACATCAATTCCTTTTCTTTATTGTTCCAAATCTTATGTTTCAGCCCCTCTGTCATTTGCATGCATTCATGTTTATATTGACAAGTTCATGATAATTTTGACACTTATGTTGAGATTTTAAAAATGGTGTTTTAAATGTATTATTGTATTCTTGTTGGGGCTTATTTCTCCATGATTACTCTTCTTATATACGTTTTTTTGACATTCGTGGACGAATTTTCTCAAGGGGGAGATATTGAAACGACTCCAAAAAGTACCCGAAAATGTGCCTCGAAAGTGCCTAGATTTGTAATTTTCATATATCTCAAAATCCGTGCATGATATAAAAAATTTGACTTCATATTCTTATTTGGGGGTAAAATTGAGTGGTAAATGGGTCTAACTCCGATTTTAGAGCAATCGTGTCAAAATTTGAAAACACAAAGTGAGCAATTTCTAGTGAGCTAGCACGCCCCAGGCGCGATATGCCAAGGATACGCCAGTGTGTTAGTTTTATCCAATTTTTTGGTGTCTGGTATAAGGCTTTGGGTCTTGGGCCTAAGCCTTCCCATACATGAAAATACCTATACTTAGTCATTTTCAATCCCATATCATTCAAGAAATTCCCCAAAACCCTCTCTAACACTTAGCCAAATATTTTACCCAAATTCAAGTGTCTCAAACTCATACTGAATCTCAAGAAATTCATTCAAGCTTTAAGCTGTCATTCAAATCTAAGTCAAGCTTATTCATGTCGATAAAGACCATCGTGGATCCCCTACATCAAACCAAGTTCAAAGGAATTTACGTTGGCTAAGTTTTGCACAAGTACTGATAGCAGGGTCAACTTTAAAGGGGCATATCTCTTAGCATACAAAAATTGGGTGGTCCATGACCTACCAAATTTAAGCTCTTTAAATTAGTTTTCCAATGCACTTGGTTTCACCTTATATAGAGTTCGGATTAAGAAGTAATGCGCATTTTCGTAGAATTTGTCTATGCAGGGGTATATATGGGTTTTTGCCAAATTTTATTTCATTAATGGCATTTCGTAAATTTAATTATTTCTATTGATCTTTGGGGGATTTCTATGCTATCTTAACACTTCCTAAAGACCTAAACCCTACTCCTAAAGATCAAATTCACTCCTCCTAATTGGAATACACTCTCAAATTCTCCCTTCTATCTTAACACTTCCTAAAGACCTAAATCCTACTCCTAAAGATCAAATTCACTCCTCTCAATTGGAATACACTCTCAAATTCTCCCTAGAGCCTCTACCAAACCCCTATAAGAATTCAAGGAAACTCAGGAACAAGTTGTGGATTTCAAGACCCCATTCCAAGCTTCAAGTCTTTCTCAACTCAATTTCAAGAAATTCAAGGTCTAAGGTATGTAGATATCATGGGTTCCTAGGTAGGGTGTCTATGGGTAGCATAGCATGTGTTGATGGTGATGGCAAAAGGTAACTAGAGAGGTCCATCAGTTGGCGTTTCATTCATGGGTTCCTTTCACCTATGAAGCTGAATCTTCTTTTTTTATTAAATTGCATGATTTCAAGATGTATTTCTTATGAGTATCTATTATTATGAAATATGAGCATGAAATATGTTGGAGTTTTGTCAAATGTTGTTGATTATCATAAGTATCTATTTTGAGCTTATAATATGAGTTAATCTTTGTCTATTGAGACTATACATGATTTAAGCTATGAAATCTATGAACTATTGTAAAGTTTTGATATGTTTTACAAGTTACCTATGATGGGATTTTACAATGATGTTGGTGGGCTAATTTACATAATTTTAAGATACATTGAATTCACTATTTCATGATCTATACTCTTGCATGTTTTGAGATATGAATCTATGAACCATTGTGGGATTTGATGAAGGGTTTTGATGTATATTGCTCGAGGGTGTTTCCAAGTATTGATGGGTGATTTTACATTGAATTTTTTTGCATGATTTCACTCTTGAATTGCATGATTTTACTAGCACTATACACTCGCTAAGTGTTTGATAAAATGTCTGAATTATGTATCTTGAGTTGTTGAAGGTCTAATGCATGGCATATGAGTTGAATGACCTTATGCTTATGAAAGGAATGTATATCTATGGTATTTTAATCTATAGTGTTGTGAGATGACAACTTTGATAGAGGGTGTGATGTTCATTAACCTAATTGAGGGGTTGATACCGCATTAACCTAATTGAGAGGTTGATACCTCATTAAGCTAATTGAGGGGTTGGTACCTCATTAACCTAATTGCGGGGTTGGTACTTCATTAACCTAATTGAGGGGTTGATACCTCATTAACCTAATTGAGGGGGTTGATACCTCAATCACTTATGATGGAAGGTGGTACATTTGATAACCAAGTTGAGGGGTTGGTACCTCATTAACCTAATTGAGGGGTTGATACCTCATTAACCTAATTAAGGGGTTGATACCTCAATCACCTATGATGGAAGGTGGTACATTTGATAACCAAGTTGAGGGGTTGGTACCTCATTCACCTAGGATAGGAGGTGGTAAACCCATTAGCCAAATGATGATATCTTTCTACACACATAATATGTTCAATATAAGCATGTTTTTACTTCAAGCATCATTTGTACATGCCGTAATATTATTATGCTATCAATTGCCTAAGTTTAAGCATTTTGATTACGTTGCCTATCTCTTGTTGTATTGCATCCTACATACTTAGTACATTCAAACGTACTAATGCATACTCTATGCCTACATGATGTTAGCATGTAGGAATCGAAGCTCCTCACGATTATCTTCCACTTGGCTAGTTGTGGTATCTTGAAGTTAAGCAATGTTACCACATAGGAGCCAGAGCTCCATTTGGTCATCGTCCTCCTTCACGTGGCTGGTGGTTTCTATTCAAACTAGTTGGTGAGTTCTCTGTTCCGAGGATAATGTCTATGTTCTTATGCTATGTATTAAAGACTCTCTTTCTTTATGGTATGCCTTGACTACGAGGGTGAGCCTGATTGCTTGTCTTGGCCCCTGTTGTGTTCTATGTTAGAGGTGTTGTTGAACAAGTTATGTATTATGTTTGAGCTTTGACTCACTTATGTTATTCAAGTGTTTAACTCTTTTCCTTAGTCTCAATTTCCCTTGTTTATGTTTCTTATGTTGTTCTATTTTGCTTCCGCGACCAAGAATGTGTGTTTGATATGCTAAGAGGCTTGTTTGGGGTTCCTTCGGGTTCCCTATTTGTCGTGTCACGTCTAGACCCTATTTTGGATCGTGACAATATAGGTAGAAGATTAGCATATATAATTGAGTTTTGAGAGATTAGGATAGTAGCAATAAGTTGGTGAGGAATTTTAGGGATGATTTGGGTTAGTTGCTTTTTTTTCCTGATCTTTATCTATTTTTATTTAAATTTTACTTACGTATTTTTAAGTATTTTTTATTAATATTTTTTATTTTTTGGATAATTTTTACTTATATACTTTTTGACATGAAATTTTTTTAATTAATTAATTTTTATTGCTATTGTCACTTCGAACATCAAAATTTTGGTGAGATAGAAAATCTTAATGAGTAAGAATTTAGTCATCCTTAAAAAGAGAAAATGTAAAAAATGTGAGTAGTGATAATCTTTTAGTCTTCTTTTATTATTTTTGTTGTTGTTGACAGGGTTATTTAACAGCTTTTTACATAATTATTTCACAAATTAAAATTATATTTTGGAGATAATTGTTTTTTAAAAAACAATCAAATAGAAATTTTGAGAATTATTTTAATTATAAAACGTGTCACTATGTTGTAACATGCAGATTTATAATATATTGCTTAACTGTTTTTAAAAAAAATAATTTTTTACTAATTAATATTCAAATCCAAATTGTCGTTCGAAAACAGTTCAATATACACCCACTTCTCTGATTTCCTCTTGCTGTGTAAGTTTGGCTCCATTTAGAGATGTTAATTCTTGAATCTGTTTCTTGTGGAAACTTTCGTTGATGGCTACTGAAAAGTACTTGTTATTTGCATCCCCTAATTGGATCCATTTTGATCTGGCTTTTTGTCTAAGAGCATTTTCTTCTATGGCAGACAATTTCTCTAGATCTTGTATTGCTATTTTTTCCATTACTGCAAGATTATCTGAGTAATTTCTACTCAGTTGCTCTTGTATTTGTTGGATGTCTTGTCTTGCCTTGGTGATCTTCTTTTCAGTGTCTTTGAATTCCCTTGTGTTCAATTTTTTCAATGGCTCCTTCAGTGCTTTAATTTTCTTCCAATTGTTCATCTGTGGTTCTCTAGCAAGCTAGTTTACTATCCTCATAAACTCAGTGTGCTCGGCCCATACATTGAAAAATCTAAAAGGGGACTTTGCAAAGTGAGTACCATTGGGGAGTGATCTGATAACTCGAATAGTTCATAGCCTGTTTGCACATGGCCCCATTGTAGCATCCATTCTTGATTCCCAAAGACTTTGTCTATCCTACTGCATATCCTTGCATCACCTGGTTGTTTATTAGTCCATGTGTAGTACTCACCTCTCCATGAAAGCTCAGTCACCAATATATCTTGTATGCACTCTATATAATTCTTAATTTCAGCTAGTAGATAGGAGAACCAAACAGCCGGTCATTAGTATACATCACTGCATTGAAATTTCCACTTATTAGCCATGGTCCCTTAATTATCTGTGTAATGCTTCTCAAGTGAGCCCATAATGATTTCCTTGGCTCTATAGAATTGAAGCCATATACTATGGTGCATTCACAAGTCCAGCAGCCTTGAATGTCTAATATGCTACAATGTATTGTTTGGCTGGTCATGATAATTGCAACAACTTTATAGACAGTAGGACCCCAAGTAAAGCATATTCTTCCATTGTCATTGTGTTGATGATTTGTGATCAGCCTCCATCCAGGAAAAGAGAGTTTAACTAAGTTATGTAACTTTACTCTAGTTTCAACTAATCCTGCTAATTTTATTTTCCTACTATTCATAAAAAGCTTTAACTCCTTTTGTCTAACATTCCATACTAACCAAGTCATCAGATAGTTTTGGATGATCCTCCTTTTTCAGGAGGTAGTTTCCCCAGTTCACTCTTTTCCCATGATTTACTTGTTAAACTTCCAAATGCATTTTTCAAAGGGATTGAATTAAGAATAGGGAAGTTTGTCAGATTAAAGTCTGGACTCTTCTATGTTTTCACTGTTTTAGGGCTCTTTTAAGGAGTGTTTACTACTGGTTGTTGTGGCTAGTTTTCTTTCTTATCTTATCCCTCTTGTCTCTAGTCTGTGCTTCCTACATTTGTCTTTATAGGCCCTTTGCTTTTCCATTCTTGTATTGGTATTTTGTACTACTGCTTTTGTGTCTTTCTTCACTGGTCTCTGCTCTTTTGGAAGGCAACAATGTCCAACCACTGAGCATTTTGTGTAGTATTTTAGCTTCCAATCATAGTCAATGACCTGATGTGTCTGTTTTCCATTTCGCTCCATTATTATGATCTCTGAAGGCAGTGGGTTGGTAATGTTAACTTCAATTAATATTCTTGCAAATGAAATCCTTATCTGATTTGCAGTGCATTCATCAGCATAAACAGGTTTGTCCACTGCACTTGTTATTCTACTTAATGAATCCTTACTCCAACAAGACATAGGTAGATTTGAAAATTTTACCCACAAAGGTATTGCAGTAGGGAATTCTTTCTCTAGGTTGAACTCAGGTGTCCATGGTTTCAGAATGATAGGGTTATTATTGATGGTGTAAGGGCCATTATAGAATATCTCTTGCATATCACTCATGAAATGAAATCTGACAATGTAGTAGTCCTCATCATGTATGTAGATCTCTGGTTGTTTCACTGTTGTCCAAAATTGCATTACATATCTTTGCATCATTTTATACCCAGGGGATTCACTTATAAAGTAAGTAATTAGTGATAATTTCCACTTCTGTAGTTCCTTTTCCACTTTTTCTTGAGCTAGTTCTACTAATTGTTGTCCATTGACAATCTTGGGAGTGATCTAATCCAATGTCATACCATTTTCAGCCGATCTGTTCTTAGCAAACAAACTTGTCTATGTTGTAGCATCAAATTCTTCAGCTGGTTCATCCTCCTTTTCAGATCTAGCTTCTTCTTCAACTGTTCCATTGGTTTCTAATTTATCTTTTTAACCTCTACTAAGATATAAAATTTTAGATTATTTAAATAACAAAAATTATATTTATTAAATTTTTATTTTAAATTTATGATTAACCAATTTATCTTGTGCTAAGATTGAAAAAGAATTTTAGATAACTTTAACGTAAAAAAATAAATCAAGTAAAATCATACCTGCTATATTTTTGTATTAAATTTATGATCAGTACTAACTTATCTTGCGCTAAGATTGAGAATCTTTAAAAGCACAATAAGAGACATGAATCAATACAATGAACAAACTTGCTAAATTCTTCAAATTTTTATACTTCAAGGATCTCTCAAACATTAAATCTCATATTTTTAATTCAACGACATAAATACTAAAAATAATATAGGGAGTAGCACTTGAATTTAAAAAAAAAATTAACAAAACTATAGAACGACGGCTATATAGATAAGATAAACAAGAGAAGAATAAAGTGATACCAAAGAAATTTTTTAGAACGATTTACAATTAATATTTTCTTTTCAATTTGTGTAGTATGTATTAGCGCTTGGATTTTTAATCCTTTTTGTTATCGTGGCATAAATGTTAGAAGAAAGTGCAAAAGATTAAGTTTAATTATCATTTTGATAATAATCCTAAATTATTGTTAGATAATATTATAGGAAAAAATCTTAAATTGAGAGGAAGTGGTTAAATCTCCATTTTAAACTGAATCGATTTTGTTGAAAATATAATTTGTTACATAAAGGAGGTCAAAAATATAATTTAATGAATTTTAAAATTCAATTTCTTTAAGAATTTAAAAGTCATTGGCACAAAATGGTATATATATCTATTGAGAATTAATAATTCAAAACTACCTTAAACTTCTTTTAAGGCAAAATTAAAAGGAAGTTACCTTCTTTTTTTTTTACCCTTTTTTTTTTTTTTTGCAGCAATTTCTTCACAAAAAGAGAAGTGAATTACCTTAATTTTAGGAGTTAGTAAAATTTAGATATACTCTTTTAGATTCTAATTTTACATGTTATTTCAAATGTTGAAATAATATATCTTTAATTCAAATATATCGATAAATATATGGGATATAATTTTTTTTGGAAATATTTATTATATAATTTGTTTTTTTAATATCAATTCGTTGCTATTATACTTAGATTAAAATTGTATCTTTTAAGGAGTATTTTCTTATTTAAGTTAAAATTTTTATCTTTCAACTTTAATTCTTACAAAAATATCAAAATATGTTGTTTGATAGATGTATAAAATACACACTATAAAATTTTAAAAAAAAAATATAGTAACTTAATTTAGTTTCAGTTCTTACATAATTTAGGTAGTGATCAAATTTTGTTATTTCTCATCTAAAAATTAACGAGAACATTATCACAAAATAATTTAAATAATAAAAATAAATAAATTATACTTGAGTATTAATAATACATAATAAGATAAGTATTATTATGCATATTTTTAAGAATTAAAAATAAATTATCAATATTTTGACCCTAAAATATAAAGGAAAGAAAATAGATATAGTTAAAGATAAGTTTCTTTTTTATTTTTTTGCTAATATGAAAGAAGAGGAATTAAAAAAATATAATATGCAATTAACAAAACGATCTAAAAAGAAAAAGATTTATGATATGAATTTTTTAAAAATATTGACAAAACTTTATACAACCAAATAAATAATATATATATATATATATATATATACAAAATTCCTCAACTCGAATCACAAATTTCCTCTTTCAAACTGAGAAAAGCTCCACATTCAAAATTGTATATATGCATATATTAGTTCATCAATTCAATTTGTTAGAAAGAAATTAATGACTTGCATTAAGCACTTGAAAATGAGTTTTTCATATGCAACACAAAGATTTTGTATTTTGTGGTTCTTCAAGATTAAGTATTTTACCTTTGATTATTTTCATCCTGCCATCACTTTAGTAGATGTCGTTCTTCTTTTTCTTAGACTTTTTTCATTCTTCTTCTACAAACATATTCAAATTTTCTTCGGATAGCCATCAAACATTCTACGTATTTGCCCAAAAATATAAGCATAATGAAAAATAAGTCAACAAATAACATTACACAATTAAAAGAGAAGATATTCATTAATTTTTTTAATTTAATATATTTATGTATATATAGAGATGAAGAGTAGAACAGTTTCACATAATTAAAAATTAATTTCTTTTTAAAACTACCTTGTAGTGTTGTAGTTTATTTTTAATAGCATACGGGGGTTTAAAAAGCATTAAGTGGGTTTGTTACTAAATTTGAAAAAGTCAAATTTAAAATCAACTTTACTTTTTTTTTTAAAAAAAAAGAAAGATTATACCTTCATTTAGACAATTCTTTTTAAAGTAGTGCGTTTTTTTATGCTTTTTAATTTATAAGAATTAGTATACTGCCGGCGTGTTGCACGGACATTATAAAAATAATTATTAATTAAATTATAATATTAACTTGTTAATATCTTTAAAAAGTATAAATTGTTTATTTGAGAATATAAAATTAATATTATTAGGACACAACTTTTTTTATTATAATATCAAAAATCTTATTTCTATAGCTATAATAAAACATCATTTAACTTATTTCTATAACTATAATAAAACTACATTTAAAAAAATACATTATGTTGAACTTTTATCAGGATAAATTTAATTATTCTTATTATTTCTCCTTAGACAAAAATCAAATACTCTATTTATTTCCACTTATTAGTTATATTTTCTTTTTAGTGTAATTTTAAAAAATTATACTTCACTTTTAGCAACTTCTTATGTAAAATTTTCATACGACATGTGTTGCTATTTAGTTTCTTTGAGTGTTTTTGCCCTTGCTTCGAAGGTATATATTGTTAGATTGGTCATATTGAGTATTTATTATCATTTTATTATTTATGAAATATAAATAATTTTATACATAATAGGAGAAAAGGTCCAATCAAATTGTTGCATAAAAAAATATGAATATTGATTTAGTTTTTTTTATTATTAGGTTTAATTTCTTGTGAATATAATAAATACTCAAAAAAAAATTAAAATTTTAAAAAATTAAACACAAATTGGATCATAATCACGTCTCCTCTATTTATTTCCACTTATTAGTTATATTTTCTTTTTAGTGTAATTTAAAAAAAAATTATACTTCACTTTTAGCAACTTCTTATGTAAAATTTTCACATGACATGTGTTTGCTACTTAGTTTCTTCGAGTGTTTTTGCCCTTGCTTCGAATGTATATATTGTTAGATTTATCATATTGAATATTTATTATTATTTTATTATTTATAAAATATAAATAATTTTATACATCATAGGAGAAAAAGTCAAACCAAATTGTTGCATAAAAAAATATGAATATTGATTTAGTTTTTTTTATTATTAGGTTTAATTTCTTATGAATATAATAAATACTCAAAAAAAAAAATTTAAGAAATTGAACACAAATTAGATCATAGTCACGTCTCACCTGTGAGGAGCATGTGACATTAATTTTTCTATTGTTTACTATTCTATATTATTTTTCCCTGTGCTTGTCTTCATCTTAGTTGATATTTTGACTGTAATTATTCTATTTTTTAATTAGTCTTGTTGTCTTTTAATTTGACTTTTTTGAAAACGTTATTTTAAAATAAAATAATAAAATATTATTTATCATATTATGAAGTCTTGTCATTTGTAACAATTTATGCATTTTTGATTAGCAGTAACAATAATAAAGTTTTGTAATAAATACGTATGACAATCCAAAAAAAAAAGAAGAAGAAACCATACAAACAACCACTTGAATTTTTTAAAGTTATTTTTAAAATAAATTATAAAAAATTAAATTGTAAAAATTCTAATTTTGTTTACCAGATACTTTAATTATTTTCTGAATGTGTTCCTATAATTTAGGAACTTTTTTTTTTTGAAAAAGTATAGTAGTTAACTACTAATAAAATTTGAATTTTATAAAAATGGTAAAAAGTTAAAATTAATAGTAAAAAATTAGATATATAGTATTTTTCAATTATTATTATTATTATTATTATTATTATTATTATTATTATTATTATTATTATTATTATTATTATTATTTGTATTTCCAATTTTTATTTTTACTTTTATGGTTTTGATAACCTAACAAATGAAAAGAAGCAGCCACTTGATTACTTAAAATTATCATAAGATCTAATATTATGTGCAATAAAATTCAATTTTATTAAAATAATTCTTATGAATTTTCAAGAATATTATCATAAGATCTAATATTATGTGCAATAAAACTCAATTTTATTAAAATAATTCTTATGAATTTTCAAGAATTGATTTCGTAACCTTTTTATATATAGTTAAATAATATAGATATAATATTAATGTAATTTTTTTGAAAAAGTATGTTATTGTTTAAACTGAAAAACTCTCACAACAGTATCAACTTAACTCTTTGAATATTTTATCATCAACTTCATCAATATTTTTTCAGAAAAAGATATCTGATTATTTTTATAAGTAACAAATGTTCATCTCAATTTCAACAAAAACTTAGTATTATTTTATTTAGTGGCAAATTTTCATCTTAATTTCAATCAAAAAGTATATAATGATTTCTGCGAAATTATTTATGTTTTGTTTTTCTCTAGAATTTATCGAAACGATAATAATGGTGGCAACCAACTCATCCGTTATAAAATAATATTTTGCCTATATTTTCTGTGTTATATTTTATGATTTTAGGATATACTATGTGTTTTATATGTTCCTAAATAGACAAAGAACAACAAAGTAAAAGAACGTATTTAAATAACAAATACAAAATCATTTTTCTTTTATAGAATTGTAAAAAATTGAAATAAATAACATAATTTTATCTTTTTGAATAAATTAGTTATACACCTCTTTTGAAGGCTAAAAAATATTATTAATATGTAATAATTTAATGTATGAATAGTTGAAAATAGTATATTTATGAGAAGAATGATCCAATTTTTCTTACTAACTTTCAATAATTAATAATTATTATGAAAAAAATAGGTCGTTAATGAAGAAAATTGCACTCATCTTTAAATTCAAAATGTTCAATAAATTAGAATAGCAATTAGGATAATAACTAAATTTTAAAATAGGAAAAAGAATAAGGAGCCAGAAATATAGGATAAATTATACTTAAAATGTCTATTTGAATTAATTGAAAATTTAATATCAAAATTAAAAATTTAACTTTCGTCACTGATTACCCAATCTTCTAATTAGAAGTTTAGAAGTGCCACATTTTACGACCACGTCATTAAAAAAATTAACCACGCTAATGTTTTAACAAACTAATTTTTTATATTATTTATCCATATAGTCTTAATTAAAATTGCCAATAACATTGGTTATTATTTTACTACAAAAAACCCACATAATAACATCAACTTCTGTATATGTAAGTTACACAACTTATTATATTTGAATTTGAATTGTTAATTTCTTTCATCGGGATGAATCAAAGGCAAGATTTATTTTTTCTTTTTTTTTTTTTTTGGAAAAAAAAATTATTGTAGATAACTTCTATTGGTCTAACCATTTTTTCAACTATGTATACTTATTGCATATAATTCTATAGATATAGTTTGTATTCAAAAGCCATAATGTAAAATTTATTTATTATATTTAAAGGTCCTATGTTGTTATATTGTTTATTTATAGTAATTCAAAAGACATACATCATATTTTTTTTTTTTTATCTTATCTTGATTTAAACTAAGAAAATAATATGTAGATTTTATGTTCTTTCAAATTTTTTGTAAGTACAATATTCACAAGATGGGCAAAATAGTATTGAAAAATAATCATTTTGTAAGTTATAAGAAGCAAATAATACTTCTTCCTAAGAAATTCTTCGAAGTATATTAAAAACAGATGAAACATCAATGTGATTTACGAAATTTTTGCTAATCTTAATAATTTTAACATATGAAGAATTACGTTTCATTAATGTGATTCTTTTTTTTTTTCTATTATGTGAAAGTGGTAATCTACAAAAATCTTATCTTAATATTAATGAGTCAAAGTAAAAAGTTAAAAGTATTATTAATGGTAAATGAGAGTTGTTTTGATATTTTTTAAGAAGGATAAAAAGACAATCAACTTTTTTGGAAGAGAAAAAAAATAGGAAGTGCAAGTATTATAGATTGAGAAATTGAAGATTAAGATCAACTACACCTATTTCTTCTTTGATGGTGGCATCGAAATCTGGTAGTTCTCATGTTTTGAAAGAAAATGTACTCTTTGCTGCTTCTTGTTTGCCCCTGTACTCATCATGTGAATGAGTGAAAAATGTATAGTTAGTTCTTTATTTGTTACAAAGTAAGAAATACACAAAACAAATCAAAGAAGGAAAAAATAGAGTGACAAAAATAAATTTAGAGATAAATTGACATTTTGAGTTTTTGAGCTCTAAACTTATAATCTTATTTATCAGTTAAACAGATATCCTATTTATTCACCTTAACTTGATGCATTTGTGTTTTTGAATTTTAAAACTAATAACTGCCCCCAAATCTCAATTAACAATTTAAATTTTAATGATAAATATTTTTATGGTAGACACATGAATTTTGTTTTAACATTTTAAATTTCCTATATCACTTAAATATAAATTTTGTAATTGTTTAAAACTGCTTTGATATTATCTTTAATATTTAATTGTCAGATATTAATTTGTGGTTTAATTTTTTTAAGTAAAAGTAATATTAGAATAGTTAGATAATTGGTAGGATTTATAGTTCATCAATGATTATGGTGTAGATTTTTTTCTTTTATTTTAAATTTTTTTTCATTTAATAAAAAGGTAATTAAAAAGAAACATGTTAATACGGTTACATTAGTGTTGTTTCAGTTTTCTTTTTGTTTTTAGGGCTTGCAATTTTTATTTTGATTTTTAGATTTTAGATTTTAGATTTTAGATTTATTTTAATTAAATAATTCATAAATTTTGCTTTTTGTTTTTTCTATGATATATATAGATAGATTTTTAGATTTTAGATTTATTTTAATTAAATAATTCATAAATTTTGTTTTTTGTGATGCTGACACACGTCACTTTTTACTTCTCCTATTATATATAGTTAGATAAGAATAAGAAACAGAATTAGAATTATTTATTTTTTATTTATTGAAAATGGATGATGCACAAATTATTGTATTAATTTGGATAAATATTATTTTTTAAAAATATAAAGCGCAAAAGGCCACTCAACCTATTCCCACGAGGGAAAACTTTAAGTATCTAGGGTCCATCATCCAGAACAGTGGTGATATCGACGACAATCGTATTGGGGCGACATGGACCAAGTGGACACTGACTTCTGGAGTTTTATGTGATAAGAAGATACCACTTAAACTCAAAGGTAAGTTTTACAGATTGGTGGTTAGACCATCTTTGCTGTATGGGCCGGAGTGTTGGCCTATCAAAAATGCACATGTCCAGAAGATGCATGTTGCAGGGATAAGGATGTTGAGATGGATGTGTGGTCATATCAGGAGCGACAAGGTTAGGAATGAGGTCATTCGAGAGAAACTAGAGGTGGCCCCGGTGGCGGAGAAGATGAGGGAAGCGAGACTGCGATGGTTTGGTCACGTGCAGAGAAGGAGCGTCGACGCCCCTGTTAGGAGTACTTCTGCCTTTACTTCTACTTCCTACCTTTACTTTTACCTTTACTTTTACTTTTTATTTTTATTGTTGATCATATCTAGTCTCGTTCTGCGTATGAGTTTTAAGATGAGGGTTTCCAGGAAACAGCCTCTCTACTTTGATAGTGGTAAGGTCTGCGTACATTCTACCCTCCCCAGACCCCACTTGTGGGATTTCACTGGGTATGTTGTTGTTATGCTATACTAGAGTATCTGAAAAAATATGTTGTTTGTTGCCTATATTTTCGTGGAAATAATATCTTATACAAAAAGAGGGGAATCAAATGTGTTTTATTGAATTTTAAAATTTTAAAATTGAAAAAAAAAATGTGCAAATATTTTAGAGCAATCACAACCAAATAACTGTTTTGCAAATTAAATTCATTCTTTTTCTACAAATATATTCAAAAAAATTTTGGTAAGCCATCAAACATTCTACGTATTCGCCCAAAAATAAATATGAAGATAAGTATAATGAAAAATAAGTTAACAAATAGCATTACATAATTGAAGGAGAAGAGATTCATTAATTTTTTTAATTTAATCTATTTATGTATATATAGAGATGAAGAGTAGAATAATTTTAGATCCGAATTTAGTCGAGTTCCAATATAAATATTGAATATCGGATAAAAAATAAAAAAAAGAACAATTTCAGATAATTAACCACTTTAAATTAATTTCTTTTTAAAACTACCTTGTAGTGTTGCAGTTTATTTTTAATTGCATACGTGGATTTAAAAAGCATTAAGTTGGTTGATTACTAAATTTGAAAAAGTCAAATTTAAAATCAATTTACTTTTTAAAAAAAAAAAAGATTATACCTTCATTTTGTCAATTCTTTTAAAAGTAGTGTGCTTTTTTTGCCTTTTAATTTATATAAGAATAAGAACAAGAATTAAAATTATTTATTTATTATTTATTGAAAATGGATGATGCACAAGTTATTATATTAATTTGGATAAATATTATTTTTTTAAAATATAAAGCGCAAAAGGTCAATTTGTATTTTAGTTATTATACTACTGTACTATAATAGAGTATCTGAACAAATCTGTTGTTTGTTGCCTATATTTTTGTGGCAATAAAATTTGATACAAGAAGAGGGGAACCAAATGTGTTTTATTGAATTTTAAAATTTCAAAATTGAAAAAAAAATGTGCAAATATTTTAGAGCAATCACAATCAAATAACTGATTTGCAAATTAAATTCATTGTTATCCAAATTATTATTATTGTAAAATGCAAAATTTTAAATTCAAATTTTAGTTAGTTAACTATTTACAAATGACAAAGTAATAGAATGACACGTGGCTTAATGAGAAGGTTGCATCCTCTCCTATTAATATAATATAGAATATAGATATAGATAAAAACTTTCAATTTGTTTGTAATTAGAGCGTGTATATATTTTTTAATAAATTATTTTTTATGATAAAAATTTTCTTTTTGTTTATAAGTAGGAGTTTAATGGTAATTTGAAAAACTGCCTACTTACTTGTTCAAACATTTTTTTCCCTAAATAATGACAATTTTTTTTATATTGTAACTTCCCTAAATTTATAATCTCTTTGTAGAATATTGAAAATGATATCTAGTGTTTAAGTTTATCATAAAATTTAAAGAGTGGTGAGCAATTATAGGTAAAGATGTAAACGTGATTTGATGTCAGAGCAGTTGAAAATATAATTTTAAGATAATTAAAAATAATTGATTAAAAAACGTACCCCATTACCCATTTTTATTTTTTGTAAATAGTTTAATATATTTTGCAAGCTAACAATTTGAAAATATACATATAAGTATTAATATTTAGAGAATACACTACTTATAAGAGAATTTTCTTGCAATCGAATAATAATTTTGTTTAGTTTATATATTTATATTATATAAATCAACTCAACTTTTAATATTGTTAATTATTTAACAAATTAATATGTTATTTAGTATGTATATATTTTTAATAAAAATATTTTTGATGATAAAATTTTTCAGTTTATTTATAAGCAGGAGTTTAATTTGAAGTTAAAAACTATAATTATAAATTTATTTTTATATTGTAACTTTCAAATACGAATTTTTTTTTAAAAAATCTAGATTTTAAGTTTTTTTGTAAGTAGGAGAATGTATATATGTTTTATAAAATTATTTTTGATGATAAACTTTTTCAGTTTATTTATAAGTAGGAGTTAGTGGGAAGTTAAAAATTACTTGGACAAACGTTTCCAAAATAATGATAAAGTTATTTTTAAATCTTAACTTTCAAATTGTAATTTAAAACAAAATTAAAAATTTCCAATTTGATTGTAAGTAGGGCGCGTATATACATTTTATAAAATTACTTTTGATGATAAAATTTTTTTATTTGTTTATAAGTAGGAGTTTAAAGGAAGATGAAAAATTACCTACTTGGTCAAACATTTTTTTTTCTTAAAAATTAATTTTTTTTTGTATTGTAACTTTTAAATCATAATTTTAAAGAAACTTTCTTGAAAAGGGATCCCTTTTTAGGAAATCCTCGGCTTCTAGTATGCTCTCCTTTTTTAATTTATTCATTTATAAATTCAGTGCTTTGTGCACAGAGTCTTTTATTGGGTTTACGGGTCAAGATACTAGCCCCTTGACGGACCGAGTATTTATTAAACAAAAGGGAGAATTTCATTGAAACACTCCTCATGTGCTTCAGAATGCCTCATAATCGTAATTTTCATGTATCTCAAAATTCGTGTGTGATTTTGAAAATTCGACTCATATTCTCGATCAGGGAATCAAATTGAGTGGAAAATGGGTATAACCCAAATTTTAGAAGACCCTTAGTGAAAAATAATTTTCTCTAATTTTTCTTATCTAGTGTCTGTCCGTGCCCAGGTTGCGGCGCGCCTGGGGAGCGGACTAGCGAAGTTCGTGCTCCACGTCGCGCTAGGGGCGTGAACCAGTGCAATATTTTCCTTGGTTTTCTTATTTGACCCAAGGACATTGGGGTCATAGCGCCATGCCCACTTAAACGTGAAATCTCCCATACTTAGTCATTTTTCAACTCTATTGCTCACTAAACCCTCTCTAAAAACCTCTCTAACACTATCAATTCTCTCATTCAAATCTAAGAATTTCAAGCTCAATTTTGGAACTCAAGTACTCATTTCAAGCTCTAGATCTACTTCAAGTTCATTTCAAGGAATTCAAGATTTAAGGTATATGAGTCTTCATCTATGGGTCATTTCACCCATGGAGCCCAACATTTCTGTTTTTATGAAAATTGCATGTTCTCAAATTGTATTACCTATGGGTATCTCTTATTATGAAAGATGAATATAAAAATGATGTTGGGATTTTATCAAGTATTGATTGATTATGCATGAATGTTTATTTCAAGCTTATTCCATGAATTGATTTTGTCTATTGAGACTATGCACGTTTTGAGCTATGAAACTATGAACTATTATGAGTTTTTGTGATGGATTTCAAGGAACCCTACATGAGGGTTTTACTACTGTATTGGTAGGTTGATTTGCATTGAGTTTACTCATCTCATTTCACTTTTGAATTGCATGATTTTGAACAAGTGTTATGAACCCACCATATGTTTGATGAAATGTCATAACAAGAATTCTCAAGTTATTGATATCTATTACATGATTTACAAGTCAAGTGATTTCATGATGATTAAGAGCTTTCAAGCATGTATTGAATTCATGAAAAATATCTATGATTTTACAAGTATCAAGTTTAGCATTATTTCATGATTTTACCTCTTGTGAGCCATTTATGTTAAAGCAAGGGTTCATGTTTGATTATGATCTTCTCTCATGTTTAAGTTAGGCTCACTACTAGAGGTCAATCATGTTTATGAGCTACTCAAGTCATGTCATCGTGTCTCTTACAAGTTATTCATATTATGATTAAAGTATGTTTATTTCAAGTATTTCGTGCGATTTGATTTAGCACGGATTGAGGCTTAAGATGGGGGCTCGACACAAGGGGTCCTTATATAAAGTCTTTTGTCTCTAAACTATGTGTCACTATAGGAATATGATTATTACCCTTTAGTTCATGTTATCATGTTTGGTTTTCCTTGGCAAGTAAACCACACTTTGCCGGGGGATGTCATGTCTGGTCACTTGAACCCAGGGAGTATCAGGCCTCGGAGTCCAAGTTGTAGCTGCTTGGTCTATATCAGTTGAGGTCATTTCCCACATATGTGTGGTATATTATGCAAGTCGAATGATTTACAAGCATGTTTTATTACAAGCATTGATCATGCATGCCATATTGAGATTATATATTCATTGCTTATGATTATACATTTTGAATATATTGGCTTATGTCTTTGTTGAATTGCACCTGGTATACTTAGTACATTCAAATGTACTAACGCATACTCTATGCCTACATGATATTACCATGTAAGAATCAGAGATTCTTTTGATCATCCTTTACGTGGCTAGTTCGGTACTTCAGAGAAAAGCATTGGTGAGTCCTCTTTCAACCAAAATTCATACTTTTAATGTTTAGCAAACAACCTCTCATCCTTCAAGATTTGCAACACCACCCTCAAGTGGTTCACATGCTCTTCCTCACTCCGTGAATAAATCAATATATCATCAATAAAGACCACCACAAACATATCAAGGTAGGGTTTAAAGACCCTATTCATAATATCCATAAATATAGTCAGTGCATTAGTCAAGCCAAAAGACATTACCACAAATTCAAAGTGCCCATAGGTGACTTGCTAGGACTTATGAAACCCTTCTCCAAGAAATCCCTCAATTGATCCTTCAATTCCGTCGGGGCCATATGGTAAGGAGAAATGGAAATGGGTTGTGTATCGGGAAGGAGGTCTATACCAAAGTCTATTTTCCTTTCGGGAGAAACACCAAAAGCTCATCGGGAAAGATATCGAGAAACTTATTGACCACCAGAACCGACTCAATAGGCAAAAGTTTGGACTTAACATTCCTAACCCTCACAAGATGATAAATACAACCCTTAGAAATCAACTTTTGGGCCTTAAGACAAGAAATGAACCTACCCTTGACTACCACATTATAATTTTCTCACCCAAGGATGGGCTCATTAGGGAATTGAAATTTAACTTTATGGGTCCTACAATCAATGGAAACATAATATGCATGTAACCAATCCATACCAATAATGATATCAAAATCCACCATATCTAATTCAGTAAAATCACAAGGCAAGACTTTATGCAATATGAACACAGAGCAATTTCTATAAACTCTTTTAGCAACAATGGACTTATCAACAGGGGTAGACACTTCATAAGATTCACAGAACAATTTGGAACTCACATGAAGCTTTTTGGCAACAAAAGGAGTAATGAAAGAAAGAGTAGCACCCAGATCTATCAATGCATACACATCATAATAAAAAATCTTTAACATACTGGTAATAACATCGGGCACCTTATCCACCCCTTGCCTTTCTTGGAGAGCGTCAAACCTATTTTGCCTTGGAGCACCCCCTTGTTGGCCTCCCTTTGTCCTTTGACCAGCATTACCACCTTGGCCTTGAGGACGACTGTCTCTACCTTTGTTTTGAGTATGAATACAATTAATAACCTTGTGACCCATTTCACCACAACCAAAGCAAGCATTAGAATTTTTCAAACATGGACCACCATGGTTTCTCCCACACTTTTTGGCACTTAGTATGGGTTATAGCCATTTATGTTAAAGCAAGGGTTCATGTTTGATTATGATCTTCTCTCATGTTTAAGTTAGGCTCACTACTAGAGGTTGGCACTTAGTATGGGTTATCCCACAATTTCCACCTTGGAATCTTGGGTTATCATTAGCAAATCTCTTGTGAGGAGCATTGGAAGACCCTTGGCCTTGGAACTTGTGTTCTTGAGGAAACCATCCACCCTTAGAACCTTGGATACCACCTTTAAATCGAGCCTTCTTAGACTCCCCACTTCTTCTCTTTCTTAGTTTTTCCCCCTCTAGTTGTTCGGCATAAGTCATGAGCCAAGACAAATCCATATCACTCACTAGCATGGCGGTACGACACTCTTCATTAACCAAGTCGAACACTCCCGACACAAATTTATTCGTTCTAGCTCTAGGGTCAGCCACCAAATATGGAGCATACTTGGAAAGCTTGTTGAACTTGAGTGCGTACTCCCTCACACTCATGGAACCTTGCTTAAGGTTCATAAACTCCATCATCTTAGCTTCTCTTAACTCAATAGGAAATAACTGATTGAGGAATATGACTTTGACCTCCTCCCAAAGAATAACATCATCATCTCACCTCTCTAATTTCCATTGAGTAAACCAAATTTGGTCCACAATAACTGATTGAGGAATATGACTTTGAACTCCTCCCAAAGAATAACATCATCATCTCACCTCTCTAATTTCCATTGAGTAAACCAAATTTGGTCCACAACTTTGAGTTAGTAGGTCGCTAACTTCGGTTTCTCCTCTGAATTGACCCCCATGATAGATAATACCTTATACATATCATCGATGAACTCTTGGGGATCCTCTTCGACCTTGGACCCACGAAACTCCAATGGATTCAAGCTTGTGAAATCCCTCACCCTTGAGGTCAGAGTAGAACCATGAGGGGCTTCGGCCTCTTGGCCCATTTGGTTGTTCATAGAATGGGCCAACATTGTGATGGCATCCCCGAACTCTTCTTTGGCTACCCTCCATCTTGAGGAACTTTTGGAGCGGGAGGGGCCGATTGCTCCTCGAGAGTATGGGCTCTCCTTAACCTTCCCCTTGGTATCGTCATAATCTAGAAGAAACAAGAGCACTCGTTAGGGGAAAAGCCTTATTGTTATGCCTAAAGCATAATATAGACCATAAAGAAGTGAAACATTTCCTAAAAATGCCTTATAGCCTCCTAGTCATAAGTGTGGCGCGCTTCACAACTATGAATAAGAATCTAATCGATGCGATGTGTTAGATTTTTGAGGACCATTAACAACCCAGTGCTTTGATAACAAGCTTGTCATGATCGAAGCCTAGGGCCTATACGTGACATGGCGAATGGGGAACCCGAGCGGACCCCAATCAAGTCTCTTAGCATATCATTTACACATCCTTGGTCGCAGAAACAAAATAAGCATCAACAAGATATAATACAAATGGAAGCAAGACTAAGAGAAGTCTTTGATATTCATAAAAGCATAAAGAAGTCAAGCTCATAGCATAAAGATAACATAGTACCCAACAACACCTCTAACTTAGAATGGAGCGAGGGCTAAGACACTTCCCGGGCTCACCTTCATGGTAACAAGTGTTCAACATGAAGAATTCTCAACATAGCAAGAGTATGTAGATAGTATCCTCAGACTTGAGGGTGATGGCATTAAGGTGGATCCTAAGAAGACGGATGTGATAAGGAATTGGCCTAGACCCTTGACTCTGTCGGACATTAGGAGTTTCTTGGTTTTAGCGGGTTACTACCGGAGGTTTGTGAATAGTTCTCTTCTACTGCTTCCCTTATGACTAAGTTGACCCAAAAGAAGGAAAAATTATTTGGACTGATGAATGTGAGAAGAGTTTTGAACTTTGAAAGACAAGCTTGTCTCTGCTCCTATCTTGGCTTTACCGGAAGGGTTGGAAGGGTTTGTAGTTTATTGTAATGCCTGAAGAATTGGTTGGGGGTTTGTTTTGATGAAAAATGGCAAGATGATAGCATATGCCTCTAGGCAACTTAAGGTACATGAGTGAAATTATTCCACCCATGATCTTGAATTGGTGGCCGTGGTGTTTGCTTTGTATGGGGTTCATGTTGATGTGTTTACCGACTACAAGAGTCTCCAATATGTGTTCACACAAAAAGACCTTAACTTGAGACAAAGAAGGTGGTTAAAGCTTCTTAAAAATTATGACATGATTGTGCATTATCATCCTAGCAAATCTAATGTTGTGGCCAATACTCTAAGTAGAGTGTCCATGGGTAGTCTAGCTCATATTAATGTTGGTAACATGGAGGTGGCTAGAGAGGTTCACCAGTTGGCAAAGTTGGGGGTTAGGTTGGATAAAAGTTTAAAATGGTGGTGTAATGGTTGTTGATGGTTCTAAATCTTCTTTGATTGAGGAAGTCAAGTCAAACAAGATCTTGACCCCACCTTTCTAGAGAGTGGAGGTTTTCTCCCAAGGAGGAGATAGTGCCCTTAGGTACCAAGGTAGGTTGTGTGTGCCTAATATTGATGACTTAAGGTAGTTGATTTTGAAGGAGGCTCATAGTTTATCCTATTCTATTCACCCCAATTCCACAAAGATGTACAGAGACTTGAGCGAGATGCATTGGTGGGGTGGTATGAAGAGGGATATTGTCAAGTTCATATCCGGATGTCACAATTGTCAACAAATGAAAGCTGAACATCAAAGGTCAGGTGGCCTAACCCAAGACATAGAGATTCCTACTTGGAAGTGGGAAGAGATTAACATGGATATTGTGGTTGGGTTGCCTAAAACTAGGAGATACTTTGACTCCACTTATTATGCCAAAGATTATGCCAAGTTGTATATTCATGAGTTTGTTAGATTGCATGGGGTACTCTTGTCTATAATTTCGGATCATGGTGCTCAATTCACTTCTCATTTTTGGAGGTCTTTCTAAAGAGGTCTTGGTACCAAGTTCAATCTTAGCACAACTTTTCATCCTCAATTGGATGGTCAAGCCGAAAGAACTATCCAAACTCTTGAGGATATGCTTAGAGCTTGCTTCTTGGAGTTTAAGCTTAGTTGGGATGAACATCTTCCACTTATTGAGTATGCTTACAACAATAGCTACCACTCAAGCATTGACATGGCTCCCTTTGAAACTCTATATGGTAGGCGTTATAGATCCCAGGTTAGGTAGTTTAATATAGGGGAGATGAAATTGATAGGTCCAAATTTTGTTATGGAAGCCTTGGAGAAGGTAAGGTTGATAAGAGAGAGGTTGAAATTAGGCCAAAGTAGACAAAAGTCCTACTCCAATATGAGGAGAAAAGATCTTGAGTTTGATGTTGGTGATAGGATTTACTTGAAAGTCTTACCCATGAAGGGTGTGGTCCGGTTTGGCAAGAAAGGGAAGTTGAGCCTAAGGTTTCTAGGTCCTTATGGAGTTTTGAGGAGAGTTGGTAAGGTTGCATATGAGTTGGAGTTGCCTATGGAGATGAATATGGTTCATCTGGTCTTCCATGTTTCCATATTGAGGAAATGTATGGGTAACCCAAGTGCTATAGTGTCCTTAGAGGTTGTGGGTGTTGTGGAAGTTAATTTGACCTACAAGGAGGTCCCGATGAAGATATTGGATAGACAAGTGAAAAGGTTGAGGAACAAAGATGTAGCATATGTCAAGGTCCTTTGGAGGAACCAACAAGTTGAGATGCCACATGGGAAGCCGAGACGAACATGAAAAAGCGATACCCATATCTCTTTTCACTTTACTCAAGGTGAAGGTAATAACTCAAGTCCCATCTATGATTTCAAGTTTTAAGTTTCAACCCTCATGTCATTTTGCATGCATTCATGTTTATGGTAATAATATTTATGGTGATTTTTGATATTCACGTTGAGATTTTTTAAAAATAAAGTTTAAATACATTTGTTGTATTCATGTCGGGATAAAATCTTCATAATTACTTCTCTTATGCATGTTTCTTTGACATTCAGGGACTAATGTTCCCAAAGGGAGATATTGAAACATCCCTCATGTGCTTTGAAATGCCCCATAATCATAATTTCCATATATCTCAAAATTCATGCGTGATTTCAAAATTTTGACTTCATATTATTGATCAGGGAGAAAACTTAAGTAGAAAATGGGTATAACTCAGATTTTAAAAGACCCGTAGCAAAAAATAATTTTCACTAATTTTCATATTCTCAATTAGAGGGCAAAATTGAGTGAAAAATGGGTATAACTGGATTTTAGAAGACCCGTATCGAAAAATAATTTTCACTAATTTTTCTTATCTAGTGTCTGTCTGCGCCCAGGCCGTGATGCGCCTGGGGCACGGACTAGTGAAGGTTGTGCTTTGCGTCTGGTCTGCATCGTGTGAGGGGCACGAACCAATGCAATATTTTTCTTGGTTTTCTTATTTTGCCCAAGGGCATTGGGGACATAGCCCCATGCTCACTTAAACGTGAAATCTCTCATACATAGCCATTTTTTAACTCTATAGCTCGCTAAACCTTCTCTAAGACTCTATCAATTCCCTTATGAGAGTGGAGGTTTTCTCCCAAGGAGGAGATAGTGCCCTTAGGTACCAAGGTAGGTTGTGTGTGCCTAATATTGATGACTTAAGGTAGTTGATTTTGAAGGAGGCTCATAGTTTATCCTATTCTATTCACCCCAATTCCACAAAGTATCTATGGTCCTTTCACCCATGGAGCCCAACCCTTCTGTTTTTATGAAAATTGCATATTCTCAAGTTGTATTACCTATGGGTTCTCTTATCATGAAATATGAACATAAATTATTTTGGGGTTTTATCAAGTATTGATTTATTATGTATGAATGTCTATTTCAAGCTTATTCCATGAATTTATTTTGTTTATTGAGACTATGCACGTGTTGAGCTATGAAACTGTGAACTATTATGAGCTTTTGTGATGGATTTCAAGGTACCCTACATGAGGGTTTTACTACTATATTGATGGGTTGATTTGCATTGAGTTTACTCATCTTATTTCACTCTTGAATTGCATGATTTTGAACAAGTATCATGAACCCACCATGTGTTTGATAAAATGTCATGACAAAAATTTTAAAGTTATTGATGATCTATTACATGATTTACAAGTCAAGTGACTTCATGATGATTAAGGGCTTTCAAGCATGTATTGAATTCATAAAAAGTATCTATG
>DF357287.1:5993-16936 GCA_000787875.1 Solanum virginianum | reverse complement strand
TTACGCGATCGAGGATGTGTGAATGATATGCTAAGAGGCTTGATTGGGGTCCCCTCGGGTTTTTCATTCGCCGTGTCACGTCTAGGCCCTAAACTTGGATCGTGACATTCATATATATACAAATCACTAATTTGTTTATGACAAATATAATCAATATTTTATTTACATAAAAAAATAGCCGAAATGGGCTCAATTGCTGTTGGCCCAGCTTATGTCCACCCAGTTCGATATCAGCCCACAATGTGGGTCTTTCTTTTATTTCTTTTTTTTTCTTCCTCTATACCACATAATTTTTTTTAAAACAAACTTAGTTTTTAAATTATTTTTTACTACATTTTCTAAAATAAAAAATATTTTTTTAAAGAACTCTTTCAATAATATCAGCTCCTATTATGTGGTGTATATTTGTCGTATCGATATTATATAAATATATATAAAGGTATATCAATATTGTATAAATAGTTATGTAATATATCAACATTGTATAAAATTGTGTATTATCATGTGTCATTATTATATAAATAGTGTGTAAATGTGTACATATATTGTGTAAATTATATAGAAACATATATCAATCAAACTCAACTCAGACTGAAACGGTCATAAACATATATCGATATTTTATAAATAGGCACGCAATGTTTCTTTCAAAAAAAGGAATTTTTTTCTTTTTAAAAGAAAAATCGTGTATTTATTTAAAAGAAAAATCACATACATACATACACACACACACACACACATAAAATCTTTTTTTAAAAAACAAATCATGTTTTTTCATGTATAAATTATGTATAATCATGCATCAATATTATATAAATAGTTTGTAAATGTATATCAATATTGTATAAATTATAAACAAATGTGCATCGATATTATATAAAAAGACATGGAATGTATCGACAATATATAAATGGTGCATAATCATGTATCAATATTATATAAATAATTATGCAATGTATCGATGTCGATATTTATTTGACATCATGCATTCCCACCTTAATAAAATAAAAGAATAAGCAAGAAATAATAAAATGACAAAACAAAATTCACAATAAGTGAAACAATTAAAAAAGATGAAAACGTTTTTTAAAAAAAGAGCAAATAAATTTATTTTAAAAATTAACAATTTTTTAAAAAATTAACGTAGAATAGCTAAAAAATAAACAGGAAGAAAAAGGCCAAAGTAAACAAAAAAGCAAAAAAATAAAAAAGAAGAAGAAGAAGAAGATGATGAAGGTGGGCCGAATGGCCAATGAACAAAAGAGCCAAATGCCCAAAAATAATCAGGTAGCCAAAAGTTAGCTGAATGGCTACTTTTGGTAATTAAAAAAAGGCTTATTTTCTTTATGTAAATAATTTTTCTTAGTGGCCTGTGGGTGTAATTATTCTTAAATAAAAATCAACTTCTAGGCCCAAGCTTAATTTTTTAAAAAATTAAAAATTTCAATCTGTTTGTAAGTAGGAGAGTAATAGAAAGTATGAAAACTTGGATTCACTGTCACACCTCGGGAGGGTATCCTTGGCGTTGCCTACACTTGAAGAACCATTGTTGATTTCCCGAGAGAACCACCTGACCTCATCATCACAACAACTCAATAGCGGAAGAAAAATACTCAAATAAGAAGACAACATATGAATGGAATATAACTCCACTAAAACATAATTTCCAATAAATAAGTTTGGAAACACAAAATACTCAACAAATCCTCTACTCAACGTCTATGAAGCCTCTACTCATCAATCTAGATGTTACCATGACAGGCCATGAATACCCCAAATAAAAGAAAGAAAGTACTTAACCGAAAATAGGAAATAAAAAAGGCTCCTCCGGAATGCAAGGAGGGCTCACCAACTCTGGAATACACTAATCTAGACCTCAACGATGCGTGGGTTGAAGTCCTCTATCAACTGTATCTACATCACAATGATGAATGTCCAAATGGATGTCAATACATGGAATATATTGGTATGTAAAATGGCTCAATAAAGTAAAGCTCAACTCACTCACCTCGACTCAAGCAACTCATGCTCAACTCAATATATGCAAGTTTAAAGTAAATCATGTTTTAAGATAGACTAAGTAGAAATAAACTCAGTTTAAAATATCATGCTCAATCAGTGTTACTTAGGAGTTTCTCTTAACTGACATCCAATCCCATCACCTTTAGTTTGGTGATGCACAACGAATGCTATGTCATTACCATGCCCGTCCTAAACTTGCCAAGGTAAAGGATGATAAACTCTTTCATAGATCTATAGGGAATGTCCATCATCTGGGACAAGAGTCGTTTGAACGTTTTATATGACTATCTTACACTAGTAACATAGTTCTGTGGGTTAGAACAGATATTTACTCTCTCCTAGCTCAGTACTCGATACTCCTCCCAAGACTAAAACATGCTGTACTCATCAATTAAATCAAGTTTCAATGCTCAGTCAATCGACTCAAATCTCAACCTTATTAGGTTATCTCAATTCAACTCATCTCAGTTTCTCATCAACTCAGTCAATCAAACTCAACTCAGACTGAAACGGTCATTCAGACTCACTCAATCAGACTCATCATGTAATACAAGCAAGGATACATAATAGTATAGGTGATTAAATTCAACATGCTTCTTGTGCTCGACCATGCTCAAGTTACTCAACTCATACAATCAAAATCAAGCTCAACCTCAACTCAATCCATGCATAGGTTTTATGAAAAATCATTCAATTAAGGGTCCATGATACCAAGTATAAAATATTTATGTTAATCTCATATCAATAGTCATGCAACATGATAATTATCTCATATATTATCATAAGAACTCATAATAAATTCTGAAACTCGATAATTGGATGATATGGATTTCAAAACTCAACTCTTGTTCTTAATTTCTACTCAAATAGGTGAAAGGGCGTATAAACGAACAAAGTTCCACACATTAATAAGCCTTACATACCTAGAAATAGAGGGAACAATCAAACTTCAATTGATCCTCGCGCTTGAATTAGAAAACCTCGCTCTTCACCCTCCTCTAGTGTTCTCAAAAAACCCCTAAGCGTGAATAATGGTGAAAAATACACTTAGGGTTCTATTTTAAGACTTTATTTAAGTTTAAAACAACTAAGGATTTGATTAAACGGGACAAGAATAGACAAAAATATCCTTCTTAAAACTGTCGACTGGATCTACGATACCTCATTTATGGGCCATAGACCATTCTATGTGTCATAGATGACCTCTCGTATATGAGGAGTCGAGAAATCTGAGTTACTAAAGCTTGGCATGAAACCACTTCTATGGGCTATAAAAGCTTCTATGAGCCATTTGATAACTCGTAACTCAAGATACTGAAAGGTTGATTCTCGGATCACCAACTCAAACCAATCTACAGGCCATAGTATATTTTATGGGCGGTATGTTGTCTCGTACATGTGCCTCAAACTTAGAAAATTTTACCAAGTCATCTGGGGGTTTACAAAGTATCTTCTACTATCCGTAGATCTCTCTATGGGCTATAAATAGCCCTCTTGGATTCTTTTTCAATAACTTTTCTCAGTCATTTTTCTCAGTTTTCTCTATGCATCTAGTTAGACTAGGTGAAATGAATTAGAGGGTGTTATATTATCTCTCTCTTAGAATCATTCATCCTCGAATAAGGAAAAATCTTGGAAATTAGGTCAAGGCACGAATCTCCCTATGGACTCTAGAAATCAATTATCTTTTATCTCACTCATGGAATCAATCAATCAAGAAACTCAGCCAGTAAAATAAACAGTCAATGCGTCAAATCAATCCTCATTCAGACTCTAGAGTTCTATCGTCTATCAAACTCAGAATGGAAAGAGAACTTAAGGAATAGGAATTCAAGAATTTAGAAGGAAATCATTGCCATTAATCTTCTCATCATAAATAGGCATGAATAAATTAGGGTACTTGGACTTCATATCCTCCTCTGCCTCCTAAGTAGCTTCTTTTACAAATTAGTTCCTCCACAACGCTTTGACATATGTAATCTCTTTGGTTCTTAGCTTGCGAACCTGATGATCAAGGATTTGAACAAGAATCTACTCATAGATCAAATTTTCCTTTACTCCAAAACTCTCAACATGCACAACTAACTATGGGTCTCCCAAGCACCTTTTAAGCATAGAAATATGGAAGATTGGGTGGATGACCGCTAACTCTGGTGGCAAGTCTAACTCATAAGCCATATTGTGTACTCTCTTTGTGATCTAATAAGGGACAATGTACCTCGGACTCAATTTCTCCTTCTTCCCAAATCATATCACCCCTTCATAGGTGACACCTTCAAATACACCCAATAATTGACCTCAAACTCCAAATCCCTCCTCCTTACATCAGTGTAGGATTTATATCCAGTCTTTAATCTTTCACAGATGATCTTCATTTTCTCTATGGCTTGGTGAACCAAGTCTAGTCCAATCAACTTCATTTCACCTACCTTGAACCATTCGATCGGTGACCTATATTATCTCCCATAAAGTGCCTCATATGGGGCCATCTAATACTCGAATGGAAGCTATTTTTGTAGGAAAACATAATCAGAGGATAATGGTCATCCCAATTACCTTTGAAGTCAATGATGCAAGTTCTTAATATATCCTCCAAGGACTGAATTGTACGCTCTACCTGGCCATCGATCTGTGGATGGAAAGTAATGCTAAGGTAAACCTTCGTACCCAAACCCATCTGAAAGGATCTCCAAAAGTGAGCAGTGAATTGGGCTCCTCTATCCAAGATGATAGACAAGGGGACTCCATGTAGTCTAACAATCTCCTTTATGCATAGTCGGGCATAATCCTCCATAGTGTCAGTTGTCTTTATTGCCATGAAGTGAGCAGATTTGGTCATTCTATCAACTATAACCCAAATTGAGTTATGTTGTCTGCAAGACCTCGGTAAACCTATGACAAAGTCTATATTGATCATCTCCCACTTCTACTCTGGAATCTAAAAATTCTGAGCCACTCCACAGGGCCATTGGTGCTAAACTTTTACTTGTTAGCAATTTGGGCATTTGGAAACAAACTCAATAATATCTCTTTTCATTCCACTCCACCCGTGAACTTCTCCCAAGTCATGGTGCACCTTGGTTGATTCTGGATAGATAGAATATCTGGAATTATGGGCCTCTTCCATGATCCTCTCATAGACACCATCAATCTCTAGAACACACAATCTGCCTTGGTGCCTCAATACTCCATCTCCCCCTTTGGCAAAAGCCATCACTTTCTATTTATGCACATCTTCTTTCAATTACAGTAAAAGAGGATCTTGATCTTGTTTCTCCTTTACCTCTACTACTAGAGATGATACAGACCCATTATGTATAAGTACTCCGCCTTCACCCAATTCATCTAATTGAACTCCCAATCATTCTAGTCTGTGAACCTCTTTAGCCAACTCTTTTTTTCTCTCCCTCGACATGGATGGCGCTTCCCATAGATAACCTTCTAAGAGCATCATAAACTATATATAGTTTTACCTAGATGGTAGAGGATGCTCATGTCATAGACCTTGAGTAGCTCAAGCCATCTCTTCTGCCTCAGATTAAGATCTTTCTGGGTGAAGACGTATTGCAGGCTCTTGTGATCTGTGAATACATCAACATGTGCTCCATACAAGTAGTGGCGCCATAGTTTGAGTGTAAACTCCCCTGCTACCAACTCCAAGTCATGAGTGGGATACTTCTTCTCAAGCACTTTAAGCTATCTAGAAGCATAGGCAACAACTTTCCCTCTCCGCATTAACACATCCTAATCCCACTCTCAAAGCATCGTAGTAGATGAAAAATCCATCTGTTCCATCAGGCAAGGTCAACACTAATGCAGTAGTCAATTTGATTTTCAACTCTTGGAAACTCCTCTCATACTTATCGTACCATAGAAACTTGATCTTCTTCTGAGTAGGTCTAGTCAACAGTGCAGATATGGAAGAAAATCCTTCACTGAATCTGCGGTAGTAGCCAACCAATCCCAGAAAACATCTTATATTAGTTGGAGAGATGAGTCTAGGCCAGTTATTAACTGCCTCAATCTTTTGAGTATCTATTTATATCCCATGGCCCAAAACTATATCGCCTAAAAATACCACAGATTTAAGCTAAAGCTCACACGTGGAAAACTTTGCATGTAACTCATTATCTTTGAATGTCTGCAAAGTGATCCTAAGGTGATTAGCATGCTCCTCCGCGTCTTTGGAATACACTAGAATATCATCAATAAACATGATCATGAACATGTTAAGGTACTATCTAAATACTTTGTCATCAAGTCCATGAAGGTTGTAGGGGCATTTTCCAACCCAAAGGACATCATCAAAACTCGAAGTGACTATATTGAGTTCGTAAAGCCATCTTTAAGATGTCACATTCTCTCACTTTCAACTGGTGATAGCCTGATCAGAGGTCTATATTTGAGAAAATAGTGGCACCTTGAAGTTGGTCAAACAAGTCATCGATCCTCGGAAGGGGATACTTATTCTTGACTATCACCTTGTTCAATTGGAGATAGTCAATACACATTCTAAAAGAAGCATGATAGTCAATACACATTCTTAAAGAAGCATCCTTCTTCCGCACGAATAAGACCAGAGTATGCCATGAAAAGACATTAGGCCTGATAAATCCCTTCTCTAGCAAATCTGTCAACTACTCCCTAAGCTCTTTCAACTCTATAGGGGCCATTCTATATGAAAGAATAGAAATTGGTTGGGTGTTAGGAAGAACATCAATTTTGAATCAATGTCCTCATCAAGAAGGACCCCGGGCAGATCCTCAGGAAATACATCAGGAAATTCGCCTCAAAATTGGGATGGACTCAAACTTAGAAGGCTCAACATCATCAGACTTAACTTGCATGAGGAGATAGATACATCTATTAGAGATCAGTCTTCAGGACTTGAGGTAAGAAGTTAACCTACCCTTCAGCACAATAGAATCTCCCTTTCACTTATTAACAGGAATTTTAATATTCGATTCTACAATTAACAGAGGCATAACAGATGTGAAGCTAGTTATGTCAAGGATCATGGTGAAATCAACCATCTTTAAGTCAATCAATTAGCAAGAGTATCCCTATGATGGATGAACACTACACAATCACTATACATTCTCTAGGCTCAAGTAGGCTCATCAGCAAGAGTAGAAACAAAAAATGGCTCAAGAAAGCACTTAAGAAGGATCCCAAATTATCAGCCATATGTGGCGTCACAAAAGAACATGTCGCACACAGATCAAGTAAATCATAACAAGGAAAGGTAAAGACTCGAAGCATAGCTGTCACAATATCTAGTGTAACTTCTTGGTCCAGTTGGTTCCTCATCGCATATAGATGATTTGTCCCACCGCCTACCCCTGGTGCAGCATCTCTCTGTTTACCCCTCACTAGTGGTGTTGTAGTGGAGTAATGGGCCTTATTGCCCCACATTGGACATTCTCTCTAAAAATGGCCTTGCTGGCCATATTTGTAGCAAGTGTTCCCTCCATCTCAACACTCTCCCAGATGCATCCTGCCACATTTCGTACAAGGTGGCTTCCCTTTTAAGCCAAGGGTCACACTTTCCTAAGACTGTGAACCTTGTGCTTGAAAGTTTGGCTGACCTTGGGACTTTTGATCATACCTATGGCTCGGGACTGGTGCACTGGTAGATGAAAGTGCTAGTTCGGACAGAAACTTTCTACTATTTCCATTTCCTCTCTACCCAAGTTCATGGCTGGAGGTTTTGGCCCTCTTATTTCTGATCTCCTCCCTATCTTTTTACCTTTCCTCATCAGTATGCTACACATAGACCATTAATCTGCCTATGTCCATGTAGTTCACAAGCATAGCTCCTCTCCCATCTTTCCTCTGCCATTTGTTCAACCCATCAACATACAGACCTATCCTATTTCTCATGTTTGCAACCATCTCAGGAGCATAGCGAGGTAGCTGCATGAACTTAAGACAATATTCCTTTACCGTCATAAAGACCTATTTCAAATTCAAGAACTTTCTTACCTTGGCCTCCCTTAGCTCTCTCAAAAAGAAATGCCCCAAGAAAGCCTCCTCAAACATTGCCCAAGTCAGGAAAGGGGCACCCTCTCCTCTGTTCTTTTTCCAATAGTCATACCATAACCTAGTGACACCCTTGAGTTGGTAGGCAGCCAACTCAACCCTATCAACTTTGGTCACATGCATCACCTGGAACACTTTCTATAGCTTATTAATGTAGTTCTCAGGATCCTCAGTGGCCTAGATCCCCTAAACTCAGGTAGGTTCATTCTTAAGAACTCTCAAACTCTAGATATGACCTATGCATCTTGTCTATCCACTCATTGTCTAGTAGCAGGTGCTGTCACAGCCTGGGACAAGGTCTGAATGGCTTGTGGAGCACAACATTCAAGATGTCAGCCTGTGGTGGCTGCTCAGGTACAACTTGGTCTATGGGTTCATCATGATTGTGGGGCTCAGGTTGGTTACATTCTACCTAGCTGGACGCCCTCTTCCTCTAACATCTCTTCTCAGAGGTATGGTCATAATTCTACAAACGGGTAATACACGAATTAGAAAAGAGCTTTCACAAAGCTTAACTCTATACCCAAGTTAGAATATGAAAGAAGTGTAACCCTTCCTAGTGTCCTAAACCTCCTACTCATAAAGTGTAGTGCACAACACATCCATAGAAAAGACTCTATTAGTCAAGACTTCATTGACTCCCTAGAACTCTTAAACTTTGTGCTCTGATACCAAGTTTTTCATACCTTGGGAGGGTACCCTTGGTGAAACACCCCAAAAACACCTGAAAATGTGCTTCGAAAATGCCCATAATCATAAGTTCTATATATCTCAAAATTCATGTGTGATATCAAAAATCCAACTTCATATTCTCGATCAGGGGGCAAATTTGAGTGGGAAGTGGGTATAACCCTGATTTTAGAGGACTCATAATGAAAAATAATTTTCACAAAATTTCCTTATCCAGTATTTGTCCGCGCCCTGCACGCGGCACGCTAGAGGCACAGAGTAGTACAAACTGGGCTTGCGCGATGGGTCTGCATCGCGAACTTGATGCAAACTGGTGTATTACTTTCCTTAGTTTTTCATTTTCGCCCAACATCCTTAGGGTCATAGCCCCATGTCCATTTATGCATGAAAACACCCATACTTAGCGATTTTTCAACTCTATATCACTCAAGACCCTCTCAAAAACCTCTCCAAAACTTAAACCAAATATTTCATCTAAATTCAAGTGTCTTAAGATTAATTCCGGATCTCAAGAACTCCATTCAAGTTTCAAGCCTCCTTCAAGTCTACATCAAGGAATCCCCTAATTTAGGTATGTATTAATTTCACTATTTCATGATCTATGCTCTTGCATTTTGTATGATTTAAACATGTACTCATATGTGCCCAACAAGTGTTCGATGAAATGTCAAGCAAAGAATTCTTAAGTTAATTACATATTTTAAGAGTCGAGTGACTTTCTGAAGAATATGGGCTATCAACTATGTTATCAATTCATTAAGTTATCTATGATTATGCAAGCATGAAGATAAGCTCTATTTCCAAGATTTTACCTCTTATGAGTCATTCATGATAAAATAAGGGTTCATGCATGCTTATGATCTGTTCTCATGTTTTAAGTTAGGCTCGCCACTAGAGGTCAAGTATGTTTAAGACTTACTTATGTTATGATTCTATGTGCATTACAAGTTTCAAAGATATGATTATTTCAAGTATTCCATGAGATTAGACTTAGCACCGATGGATTTGATATCAACGTGGACTATCTTCAAGGGTCCATACTCATTTCCTCAAACTATGTGTCAACATAGGATTATGTTATACCCTTGCTATACTAGTGGATCCATTTAGTGCACTTTATGATGAAATCCACCCCAAAATGGGATGGGTTCCCCTAAGGGGGGTTACATCTTCAAAATAGGATGGGCTCCCGTAAGGTAAAGTATGGTTTACCTTAGCAAGTACACCACTTCTTTACTGATGAGAGCTAATCATCAGGATTCCAAGTTGTAGCTTGCTTGGTCTTATTCTTTGTCGGTTGAGGTATCTTTCCACATAAGTATTATGTTCTATGCAAGTTGAATGACTTACAAACATGTTTTACTTTAAGCATTGATCGTGCATGCCATATTGAGATTATGCCTATCTATTGCCTATTACCTTGCATTTTGACTATATTGGCTTATGTCTTGTTGTATCGTATCGTACATACTTAGTACATTCAAATATACTAACACATACTTTATGCCTACATGATATCACCATTTGGGGCCAGAGTTCCTCTTGATAATCCTCCACGTGGCTAATGAGATACTTCAAAGACAAGCTTTGTGAGTCCTCAAGTTCAAGGACACTTTCTACTTTTATTGCTATATTTAAGACTTCTTTGTGTTAAACATTTAACATTATAAGTGTGAGCCCGAAAAGTGTCTTGGCCCCTACGTCATTCTAAGTTAGAGGTGTATGTTGGATATTATTATGTTATTGTGTTATGAACTTGACTCTTATGCTTTGTTTATATTCAAGACTTCCATTAGTCCTACTTCCCAATTCATATATCTCTTGATATTGTTTACTTTACTTCCGCGACCAAGGATGTGTGATTAATATGATAAGGCTGGTTTGGGTCCCTTCAGGTTTCCATTCGCCATGTTACGTCTATGCCCTAGGTTTGGGTCATAAAAAACTTAATATTAGAGCACTAATGGTCCTCGAAATCCAACACACCACATTGATTAGAGTCTTATTCATGGTTGTAAAACACGCCACAACTATGAGTAAGAGGCTATGAGGCATTTTAGGAAATTTTTTCCTTCTTCATGATCTATGCCATTCTATAGAAGTTAAGGTAATGATTTTACCATAACAAATATTCTTTCCTATTTTAGATCATGAAGATTCCAAGAAGTGGGTATAACCCTGATTTTAGA
>DF357288.1:172707-225017 GCA_000787875.1 Solanum virginianum | reverse complement strand
ACACAAATAGGTAAAAGGAAATCACACAAAACATACGATTTTATATCAATTTACTGCATAACTTTATTGTTTTACTACCGTTACAAAAAAAACAAATATTTCAAAAGTTCTTGTAATAAGGCAAAGAAGATAACTTTGCTACTAAGGAGGACAACTTTGCCACAGATGCAACGACTGGATTCTTGGACTAAACCAATTTAGATGACATAAATTTAACACTTTAGTTTCAACATAAAGAAAGAACCTGTGACATGTTGATGAAGTATTTCCCAAAATAGTGATTCAAAGATGTCTAAATGGTTTGAAAGCTAGTGAAATCTTTAACATAAAACTTTGAGAATAAAACAACTGAAGGTAATAAAACTAAACAGGGACACACTTCACAGTATATATTCATAGATTCAAGGCCAAGTTATCACCCATTTAACCATGTCAAAATAGAGTACTTTTAAAAATAATAATAATAAAGAGGACCAGTCAGCAGGTACAGAAAGGTGAAGATGAGAAAGTCACATAAACAGTTCTTATTTAAGTGAGAACAAGTAAAGCCAGAACGGATCCTTCCTAACCAAAATCATTTAGACCTACAATAAGCTGGACGAAACTGATCTCCAAACTGAAGTTTTAGACCACACAGTAAACAAATTTGAGGCAAAAGAATGTAAACAAGGAAGCAACCATACTTTTGCATTTTTGAGCAAAACAAGGCTAAGCAAACTTCATAATCTGGTTGGCAGGTTATACTTACAGACAGCAAGCAGGTGACATACTTAAGGGGGTCAAATGTCATCAAATAAATCCAGATTTTTGAATGTTACAGCATATCTTTGGCAAATAATGCTATGAGTACACTACTAATAACACCCAAGAAAACAATGTACAAGACATACCCTTTCATTTTTAGGCAGCATTTAGATAGAATGGGAACATTTAAAAATATATGACCATTTGATACCCAAGCGAGAAAGGAGCTTCAAAAATGAATCATGGAAACCTAGACATGTGATGGTCAATAGCTTAAGACCTCTACAAATTTAGGCACGGATTGGGAAAAAGGACGTATTTTTGTGAACAAAGGGAGGAGTGAACAACAAACTTGAAAGCAAATTAAAAGGAGAAAGGATGCATCGATCAAGCCAGACAGTGGTATTGGTCCTATATCATCTACTTTCAGGAATAACCAAGACCAAACAAGAAAACAAGACCAAACATTTCCAGTTCATAACAGTACTTCAACCATGGCTTGATATCCTTAGCTTCATCTCATGAAAGCAGAATGTATCATAGAAAGCAATAAGATAAATGTAGACAGACTCTCATATTTTGTTTATTTGGCAGGAATTAACATTGACAGTACTATGTAATCAAACCCACAATTTCTTTAAATCAACAAAAAGAACTGCAGCAAAAGAAAATGAGTGAAATCGGATCCTAACACGAATCTACAGAACCAACAGTAACCTCAAAGTACGAAGTTTGAGAGGTACAAGATCATAAACAAAATGCAACTGAACTCGGTAATAATATTGAACAACTCAGATTCGCAGAAGAGGGATTAACATCATCAACCAGTCGACAGTAAGTCACAGTACCCGGTTCCAACAGAGCATTGACAAAAATAAGATTGGGGTGTTACCTTGTTCGGAGCAGCGAACGGGACAATGAGCTTGACGAAGCTACTTCACCACCACACAGTGAGTCCCGTATACCCTGTTCAACCAAAAGTCCTCGACCTCAAGGTTTATGAACTATATTTGAGCTTTTGAGAAATCAATTGGCTATGAAGACGGATTGAACGAATTTTTGCTAGGGATTTCGAATTGAATGATTATATGAGCGAGATCAAGTGAAGTTTTCTGGGGTTTTCCCAAATCTGAATCCCTACTGCCGCTATCACTATCTATCGTCGTCCGTCCCCCTTTTAACTGGTGAAGAACATGAGCATATATAGCCCAAATTAGGGCACGAATGGGAGGAAAACTGGAATGAATTGGGGATTTTCAAATTCGAATTCGAAAATGGGTGGGGAACATGAACGTTAAGGAGTTGTCGGGGAACGAGGTGTAAGGAAAGAGAAAGGTGTGCGCGTGTGAGGGTGAGGGGTGCGACCGAGAAAAGGAGCCGTTGGGGCTNCCCCCTTTTAACTGGTGAAGAACATGAGTATATATAGCCCAAATTAGGGCATGAGTGGGAGGAAAACTGGAATGAATTGGGGATTTTCAAATTCGAATTCGAAAATGGGTGGGGAACATGAGTTGTCGGGGAACGAGGTGTAAGGAAAGAGAAAGACGTGCGCGTGTGAGGGTGAGGGGTGCGACCGAGAAAAGGAGCCGTTGGGGCTATTTTGGTATGGTTTTGGTGGCTGGTTCAAGAAGATGGAGAAGAAAGAGAATGGGAAGAGAGCGTGCAGGTGAAAGGGTGAGAAAGATAAGAGAGTTGGGGGCGCGTGGCCCCCACGTGCGGGTCCTTTTTCTTTTCTTTTTTTTTTTTAATAAAAAGTAGATAAATATTTTAAAATTGTTAAAATTAAATAAATCGAGTAATTTGTGATGTGGAGGGTAAAAATTCGGTGTCAACACACTAATTAAAGTCAAAATATTTTAAAGTGTTGATCTTAATCAATTACACTAAGAAAAAGTCAAAATACAAGTTGGAATACAATTTAAATAGTTATGCATTTTTATTAGATTGGTATTTTATTATTTTTTAATATTTAGTTTGAAATTTCATGACGGTGACAATTAGCACTATTACGTTGTCTTGCTCTCCTCCTTCGTATTAATAAATAAATGGGTACATTAGATATAAATAATAGAATTCATCAAAATTTTAAAATAATTCTTAGTTTAGTGTTACATGAAATACTCAAGTATTAATTAACTTTTTTACGATTTAATTACACAAATTTATTTATTATATTACTTTTTTCATGATATTCAGATGATTTTTTTAATTTTAAATATTTTCTATCTTACTTTATAAGTATCTAAGGGCGATAGAAGGTGAAAAGATATTTAAAAATTTTACATAAATATTTTTTTACTTCTATATTTTAAGTCCTAATATTCAAAAACTTCAATATAGTTAAAGTTTTACCTTAGATAAATCATAAACTTAAATTACATACAAATGATAATAAAGAAAACAAGTAAAAAACAATTAAAATTACTTAAGAGTTTAAATTAATATCATATTTACAAACCTATTTGAATATGTAGTTTAAATTTTTAATATATATAACTTTTGAATTATTTAATTAAATGTCATATTAATAATAATTCTCTTGGATTGCAATTATTAATTGCTATCAATTTCTTTTTTTTTTTTTTTGACTATTATCAAGTTATCAATTATTTTAAAAAATTTAGTGAATAACTTTTTTTGATAATTATTTAGGCGTGTATGTATTAGATACTAGATTAAAAATATTAATAATATTAAAACTTAAATGAGTAAAATACTCTCACTGAATTGACTTTGATGTATTCTCAAAATTTCTGTTATTACAGTTCGCCACATTAATATTGCTTGAAATATTATATAATTTTTTTTATAATATATTTAAGTAAAGTAGTTACATAATTATGAATTATCATATTGATAATTCTTAATTTTTTGATTTTTTAATTTAAAATTTCATGCTAGTGACATATAACTTTAGTATAGTGTTTTACTTCTCCTATTTTATATTGATAAATGGTAGATTAGATACAAATCATAGAATTTATCAAAATATCAAAATAATTCTTAGTTTAGTGTTAAATGAAATACACATTTCTTGAAATTTCTAAATTAACTTTTTTTTTATTTTACACAATTTTATTCATAATAATTTTTTGATGACAATTCAAATACTTTTTTTTTTCATTTCAAATATTTTTCATCTAACCTTACAAGTAGGGCAATAGAAAAATAAAAGATATTTGCATAAATACTTTTTTATTTAATTATATTAAAATTCCTAATATTCAAAACTTCAATATCATTAAAATTTTATCTCAGATAAGTCCTAAACTTAATATACATATAAATGATTAAAAAAAATCAAAGTAAGAAAAAGAATTGCAATTGTTTAATAGTTCTTTTATATAATATATTCTTAGTTGAAACATATTAAAATACAGTAATAAAATAGATATTTAGTGGTACTAGATCTTCCTTTTAATAACAATATTTATTTGCACAAAATTATCTAATGACAATTGAGTTATTGTCATTGCATTCAGAGTTGGTAAAATTTTAACCAATATTTAAATAGAATAGTGGTTATAAATATCGGATTAGATTATTATTGTTGATAAATATAATATAGTGACAACAAAATCATTTATAATAATAATAATAAATTGTAAATGGTCATTTGAAATTGTAAGACTATTACTAAGCATCATAATTAAAAAAAGAAAATTACACTTCGAACGTAAAGCCACTACTTGAGTTGGGATTAATCATTAAATTTCAATTTAAATTAAGTGATAAAGATAAATTAAATATTGTTACGCATGTTAACGTTGGACTTCCAAGTTATCAATAAAACAATAGAGATAGGATTTCACGCATGTTAGACTTCTCATATTCAAAGTCTTACGATTAGTGTTAGAATTGAATTATAATTTTGGGAATAACAATCAATTTAATATTTTTAATTAAAAAAGACTTAATTTATGTAGAAAAAATACAGCTTAAAATGCTAATCAAAATTTATATTGTTTACTCTTGAGAAGAAAATTGTGACAATTAAAAAGAAATAGAATACTATATAAAATTTAACGTTTATTCAAGACATATTATATATAAATATATGAGTTAAGACTATTAGTTATGAAATATTTTTTTTTGGTGGTGATGAGATGCGGGAGAGGTGGAGGGATGTATATGATCGAAACGTAATTTATAATATAATACATATGATGTAAAAATAAATTAAAAAAACCAAAGCATATAACTTTTTTTTAATCAACTGAACTTTGCTTGTTTTTTTAAAAATAATCATATATATATTTTTTAAAATAAAGTTATTAAATAAATTGTATACTATATATACACACATGTAAGCAGAAAGAAAAATACATACAGAGATTTTCAATTTTCTGCTTTAATACTTCAAAGAGTTTGTCCTTATAGGAAAGGATGAACTTTTTTGTTTACATGGAAAAATGTTGGAGAAATAAATGACAGAATTAAAATTAAGATTAATTTAAATTTTTACCAAAAGATTAGAATTGTCTTTTGTCAATTATGATCAAATTTTGTGACCATTTAGCATTACCCATTGGTAAATTACAGCTTAGCAATTTAATGTAATGCTCGATAAGAATAACAGATGGACGTACTTTGTTATTTACGAAATTCAACTTTAATCTAATGCTCGGTAAGATTGATAGATGGACATACTTGTTATTTATCGAAGTTCAATTTAATGCTTGGTAAAAATGATATAAATAGACATGTTGTACATCGAATTCAATCAAATTTAATGCTTGGTAAGAAACTAAGAATGATATTGATAGATGGATCGGACCCACTTATCGTTCATCTAATTCAATTCAATTTAATGCTCAATAAGAATGATAGATAGACATGCGTGCTATTTACTAAATCTTAAACTTGTTGTGAAATTTTACTTTTATGGTTAAAACTCGAGACTTTTGATTAAAGATTGAGGGGTACTTAGCTTTTTATTATAACCTTTAGTGGCCTAATTGATGTCATTATTACGTGAATCTATCGTCTATAAAAAGTATATCATCCTTTTGTCCATTTTTTCCGCTGACTTGTTTTATTCAGTTACACAAGCATTATATATTCGTCCGCTACTAGCGCACCAAATGATGGATTATACTTTTTCTTGATCAAAATCCCACTAAACCAATAATAAATAATTAACAGTTAATTTTGATTTCTAAGTCGCTTGCATATATTATAACAGAAAACATCAAAGTCAAGCCGTTAACATAATTTTTCAAGTAAAATTTTAATAGATAATAAAAGTTCAAATTAGTACATGAACCTTAGCCTTAACAAGTTTGATCTAGAATCTTAATATGTGACGATAATTGGACAATAACGATTGATTTGCAACCGACCCTAGGTACCCTTGTTTAATTGATCATAAAATTGATATACAGCCATGAATTTAAGTACAACAGATTGATAGCGTAATTTTTTATAACCATCATTTTAATATGCAAGCTGATTCGAACACAAAAAAAAGAAAGGGAATTTTGTCAAACATGCTTAATAGAAAAATATATGAGGATATCTTAAGTGTAGAAGCAATCAATAAATGGTGCTAATTAGTCGAGAAGTGTCTAAGAATTGGGTTTAGGTGAGTCCATTTTGATATTCTTAAAGTACATTAAAGGAAAAAATGAATTTTGCAAAAGGGAATAAGGAGTTTTTTGCACTAATTTTCCCGACTCACCAACCAACTTCAATAAAATGTTGACTCATTGCATGTCCTGATTAGTCAAAATTTTGTATTTCCCGTCCTATATATAGCACATCATTTTGTCATTCTTATCACCACAATCAATTCCATTTCTCTTCTATCTTCATTGGCAAAACAAGGAACAATATATTCCTGGGAAAAAATAAAAATGGCTTTGGCTAACGCACAAACATTTCTGTTTCTTGTAGTGTTTTCTTTCATGTTTGTCCTAAGTTTGGCCAACTTTAACTATGGTTGGGGACCAGGAAAGTTGAACAAAACCAATTGCCCGTATGGTAATAATCACCCAAATGTTACTCAAACCTCAAATAAGTTCAACGTTGGTGGTTCCGAAAATTGGCATTATGGCTTCGATTACATGGATTGGGCTCGCAAGAATGGCCCTTTCTTTGTAAATGACACATTAGGTACCTACGTCTTCTTCAATTCAAAAATTCTTAATAACGTGCACCTAGTGTTATAGTATCTACCTAGAGAATGTAGAGTTACATGTCGTTATCTGTATTACTATGTTGACACAAACTATGACATGTTTCTAAATTCGTCTTTGTATATAACGTGCAGTTTTCAAGTATGATCCACCAAATCCAAACGGAGGATTTCCACACAATGTATACTTATTACCAAACTACTGGAGCTTCATCAAGTGCGACTTCAGAAGAGCTAAGAGGATAGCTGATCCAAGCCAGGGTGCGGGGGAAGGATTTGAATTTGTGCTGAAGAAAATGCAGCCTTACTATTTTGCTTGTGGGGAGCGTGGTGGCATACATTGCAACAATGGGACCATGAAGTTTGTTGTCATGCCAATGAAACGTTGGACTTTTTGAGTTAAACTTGTTGCACCAATCGGTACTATCAAGTTTTGGATTTACTTTTGTTTGGAACAAATTAAATAACGTCTTAACGTTGAGTAGACTTATTTATAAGATGTAATTTGAATTTATGTTGTGTTTGGAGTTTTTGACAAAAAAGAAAGATTGATAATGAGATATATCAGTAACTATTACTTGTTCGGATGTTTTATTTGTTGACCAATGGCTTTATAGCAAAGACAATGTTCTTACTTTTTACTTTTAGTGATCACTGGTGGAGCCAATATTTTCGTCAAGGTTATTTATACTTTTAGAATATAATTGATTGATTTTTGTATCATAGATGTTCAACAATTGATATATACATCAAAATTTTTATATTTAACCTATATAATTGAAAAAGTTTTCCGACGAACACTCGTTTATCGACTGCAAAAGTAATCGCAACGTAATCAGAAAATGATGTTTTTCCATGACTTTCCCACAAATAGTCGATAACTGAAAATATTTCAGTATCAGTCCTGAATGAGGTATTAGAACAACTTAATATACTTTTATAATAATAATTTAACACAATTACCAGCTACTATAATTTATCAAATTACAATTAATTACAAATATCTATTGGTGCAAAAAAAATAAATAATAACTTTAATATAATTTTTCCACATATTTTATAAAAAAATCTACTTATGATATAAAATCTACTTATGGTGAGCATGCATTTCTAAATTAGATGACCAAGAAGACAAACTAATGTACTCTGCGGGGTTCGGTATTATAATTGGAGTCACAATAAAATTAGTCAACTATAGTAAATACCTCAAGAATTAAAAAATGATCGAAAAGAAAATTTTCCAATGCTAAGAACTCGTTTTGTGATACATATTGCAAACACTTTTTGGGAAAATTTTGTCAAAATCCCCCCAAAAATCATAATCTACAAAAAAGTGGTTTTGTAGATATAAATAATTATAATATTTAATTTGATTAATGTTATTTTTATTTACTTTATACTCATTTTTGAATAATTATTACTACATATTGGTGTTTGAACGTCAGTAAATTTTCGTATTATGAGTACACAAATAAAATAAAAGACTTTTTGCCCTTTGTTTAATCCCTTTATTCTGTGTTCTTAGCACAAAAGATTTTTTAATCGGGCATATAGAACTCTCAAATGGGTTGTCTGAGCAATAATAATTTAACGTTTAAACAGATTAATTCACTAAATATCTTGAGTCATATTAATCCGATTAAAATTTGCTTGTGTTAAGATATATGCAAATTAATTTGAACTAAATAATGAATCACGTACCCATCAACCCATTCCACTTCATAATTTACTAGCCAAGTCATTTTTTTTTTAAGAAAAAAGAACTACTTTTTTGTTTTTTGTTCGTGACTCATGATTATACCTAAACAGCAAAACTCTCCAAAATTCTCCGTACGATTTGATACCTGTTTTTATGGCTCAATTTGATTTACATGCACGATCGAAATTGCAAAAGTTTTTAGACGGACTAACTTGGTTACGATTAAAGTGACTCAACAATAAATATATGTTTTAATTCAATTTACCTAAATTAAACTAGTGACATTTTCACAAATAAATCTGTTGCACATATATAATAAAAATAACGGGATAGCATAAATGCTGCGGCCCCTGCAATAGGATGGATAAGACGAAAACTAAGAACAGATTTATTACTAATATTCCATCGAAACAACGATAGAAATTGCTGATGATATGCTTGAAACTAAAGAGACATAAATCAAAATACTAATGAACTCAACAAACAACAGGTGGGAGAGCAACCTTGTTGTTGTCATTGACAAAAACAATAACACGAGTGCAATCCACTGGTAGTGGAATTGGCTTCGACATGTTCAGCACCTTAACATGAACACTTGGATTCTCTTGCTGTATGACACTCACTGCTTTGTCAACAGTTTGTCCCATTAGCTCCGGCCATGATGACTTACCTAAAACACACGTACGTTAACAAATACAGTCAGACTTGTCTATATCAGTAATCCGTTATATTCAATATTGTTGCAATTATTACGATCACAACAAAGTTGAACAGAAAATTAACTTACCGGGAACCTTGCATGCAGACGCACATTGAGGATCACTCATATTTGCCTATTAATTAATTCTCTAATTCTATTATAGAAGATGTGGAATGGTTCGGAGATAATCATATATTTATAGGTGTGCTTGTCTTTCACTTTTCATATTTGAAAATTTACTTTGGAGTTGAAAAATAGACAACTTATGGTTAGTTATTTGATTTATAAACATATTTAGAGCTAGAGATATAAAACAAATCATTATATTGGGAAAATACATAAATTACATTTTAATTTGTCCCGAAAATCTATATGTGGGTGCTTCTTATCTTAATATTTTTTCCTAAACTGTATTAATATTCCCATAATGACTATGTTTAAATTAACTAATTTTAAGTGTTTTCAAGTCAAAATAGTTTTTCAGCACTTTTGGCCTTTAAATGTCTTAATTGCATATTGTAACAGAAAACATCAAAGTCAAGTCGTTAACATGAGTTTTTAGGTAAATTTTATTTTCCAAAAAGAGTTAAAAGAAGATAAAGAACCATATTCCTAACAAGTTTAATTTAAAATATTAATTTGCAATGACAGTCGGAAAGAACATACAAATGATTAATACGTAAATGGCCTTAATTTGAAAACCTGCATTGCACATTTGATACAAATCGTTAGAACTGTCAATATGGAGTAACCCATCCCATCCGAATTAGTTTATACAAACTTTGAAATTTGAGTGATCAGATTGGGCATACTCATTTTTTTATGAGCCAAAAAAACAACTAGTCCAACACATTAGTGCGTGCGCTATGAGCCTTGCTGGATTAACTCACATTTTTAAAAGTATATTTTTTAATTAAAAATTTTAAATTAAATTATAATTTAAAAAATATTAAAACAAATAACAATAAGACAATATTACATGGTCTTAGTGTTACTATTAAATATTACAAAATTTTAATTTATTATCTAAATTTTAAATATTAAAATTTTTAAATGAACTTTGAGTTTGGACTATTATTATTTTTAATACTCTATTTTATTTTTATTTTAATTACTTTTTTATTCGACCCACAGACCGGCTCAATCCACATTGCAAAAGCCTCACAAATCAATAAACTTATTTAGATCGGACTAAAAAGCCTATATTTTAAATGAGTTCTAAAGACCTTAGCTTAATCTTGCTAAATCACGATTTAGCCAAGTTAATCCGACGTACCTAGCCTATATTGACGTCTCTGCAAATTGTATCGAGAAAGATTCTACAAATTCAATTTACCGTGTATAATTACAAACTATTAAAATGTTCAGCAATATAAGAACTTTATTATTCCCACTTGAGGTTCATGTATCAATACAGACTAGGTCAATTCAGAATTTAAATACTCTGAGTTTAATTTTTTAAAATTCTTAATTGGCATAATTAAACATATTGTATTCTTGAATTTATAGGCTCATGTCTAGTATTTTTTGTAATTTGAATATTTTTTTACCAATAAATTTACGCTCTTTGCCAAAACTATGGCATATGAACCCGGTACCAATGAGCTGCATCCGTGCCGGCCCCTATGTGATAACTATTTAATTGATCGTGAATTAAATATACAACTACGGATTAAAATCCTAAATATTAGTAGTGTAATTTTTCTCATTGTTAAAGAATGATAAAAGTATCATATTGGTAGTTAATGAGATATAAGGGTGTTCACGATTTGGATAAAAATCGATCCAAACAAAAAAAACTGATTAAATTAATTGATTTTATTTAGGTCTCAACCAATAGTGTTTGGTTTGAGTTTGAATTTATTCACAAAAAAATATATCTAAAATCGATCTAATAAATTATATACACAATACATTATTTTTAAAAATAATTTTAAAGATCGTATATATATACGTTTTCATCAAATTTATTTTTTAATCTGTTTATGAAACATAAATAATAAAGACAAAGAACATTTATCTCTTTCTTCTAGGCTAAAATGGTAAATTTGAAACTTTGTTTACTGTAAATTTAGTGATTGAGTTATAATATCAGTTCTAATTTTTTTTCATTTTGAATGTACTATTATTATTTTTTCTCCATTTTGAATGTATCACTATTTTTTATTTTTGTATATAGTAAATAACCGAATCAAACCAAACTGAAACCAATAACCAAGCTAATAAATGTATAATATAATTGGTTTGGTTTTGAGAATTTAAAAATAGATTAAGTTAGTTTGATTTTAATTTTACCCCTAAGATGTGTGAAATTCTTATAATTAAGATTTGGATAATTCTCTTCCTGTTGAGCTAAAGTACTTTTGGGGTAAAAATTAGATCCAATACCTAATTTTACGATTATTGCCACCACTCTACTATGCAAACCTCTGAACACAGAACACTAAGTTATACGTGCAAAGCATGATTAATAGAGGAACAGTACATGAACCCCTAATTAGGATATACACACACATACACACCTTCCGTCTATCTTTATTTGTTCACTACGTAAAAATAAATGTTCAATAATACTTGTTTATTTTATGAAATCAAGATATAATTTTACACATAGTTTCTATATTCATCCTTATCATTAATTATAGTAATTTTTCTATTATATTTACAAAATATTATATTTATTATATTTAAAAGATAATTTGATAAAATTATTCCTATTATTTTATGTTTAATTTCTATGTCAAGTCAATAGAAGCGACCTGTAGCAAAGGTGCTAAATAGTACGTCGAAAAGTGTCCAAGCAACTTGGTGAATTTTAGGTCAGTAATTATTTTGATATTCTTAAAGTTTATCAAAGTAAAAGGCATTTGGGCGGTGGACTTACAAATATTGTTGATTACCAAGTCTCATTTAGAAAAAAAAGACAATGAAGGGCTTTTTGCACTAATTTTCCCGTCTCACCAACCAACTTCAAGAAAACGTTGACTCGTTATGGCTAATCTCATTTGTGGAGAAGTCCTAATTTTCTACTTGCCTTCCTATATATAGCACATCATTTTGGATCTCTCATCACCACAATCAATTCCATTTCTCTTCTATCTTTCATTGGCAAAACAAGGAACAATATAATATATTCCTGGGAAAAATAAAAATGGCTTTGGCTAAGGCACAAACATTTCTGTTTCTTGTAGTGTTTTCTTTCACGTTTGTCCTCAGTTTGGCCAACTTTAACTACACTTGGCCCCAGGGAAAGTGGAACAAAACCAATTGGCCGTTGGTAATAATAATCACCCAAATGTTACTCAAACCTCAAATAAGTTCAACGTTGGTGGTTCCGAAAATTGGCATTATGGCTTCGACTACATGGATTGGGCTCGCAAAAGTGGCCCCTTCTTTGTAAATGACACATTAGGTACCTACGTCTTTTTTCAATTTAATAAATGTGGAGTTACATGTCGTTATCTTTTAGGTGATTTATCAATATATATCTATACTATGTTGACGCAAATATGACAAAAAATGATGGAGCATGTATGTAGTTAACTTTAAATTTCTAAATTCATCTTTGTATGTAATGTGCAGTTTTCAAGTATGATCCACCAAATCCAAACGGAGGATTTCCACACAGTGTATACTTATTGCCAAACTACTGGAGCTTCAATAAGTGCGACTTCAGAAGAGCTAAGAGGATAGCTGATCCAAGCCAGGGTGCGGGGGAAGGATTTGAGTTTGTGCTGGAGAAAATGCAGCCTTACTATTTTGCTTGTGGAGAACATGGGGGCATACATTGCAACAATGGTACCATGAAATTTGTTGTCATGCCACTCAAACGTTGGACTTTCTGAGTTAACGTTGTTGCTCCAACCTTGTCACAGAATTCCGCCATAAAAAATACAATACTCGTTCTTTTCTTTTCTTTTTTTTTTGCATTTTACTTTTGTTTGGAACAAATAACAAGTCTTAACATTGAGTAGACTTACTAGATTTTGGAATTTTACTTTGTGGATTTATTTTTGTTGGAGTTTTAAGTTGAAAGAAGATTGATAATGAGACATATCAGTAACTATTACATGTTGAGATATTTGAATTGTCGATTTGTATCCCAAATATTTAAGCTTAATTGGAATTTAATTGAATATCTTTCGTGTATTAAAAAGTGGTTATAACAAAAACAATTTTCTTACTTTTACATTTATACTCTTCTCTTTGCATATTGTTAGGTTACACTTAGTCATGTCTGTATCATTTCAAAATGTTGCTTGAGGGTGAAATTTCATTTGTTATATATATATTTTTTAAAGAAGAGAAACTAGGTAGAAATTAGTGAGAGGATGTTGATGAACTCTGTGTATTATTATTCATTGCATAGTTTCTCAAATTGTATTTATTATGAAAAAAAAAAAACTAGATCACTATTTATAGAGAATTAAAGGCAATCGAATTAATAAAAGAGAATATGTAGAATTTTCCTTATATATTCTAAACTAAAAGAAAATTATATATTTTGTAGTTATTATAGAGTCTAGACTTGAGTCGTATCTAATTAATCGATTTAAAAGTTGCTTGTCTCATGACACGCAAATTAAATTGAAACTAAATAATGAGTCATACTCATGCATCAACTCATCCAACTTATTATTTATTAGCCAAATCAAAAAAAAAAAAAAAAAAACCTCACTCTATTTTTAATAATATTCCGTGGAAACAAAGATAGAAATTGCGGATATGCTTGAAACTAGAGAGACATAAATTAGAATACTAACGAACTCAACAAACAAGAGTTGGTAGAGCAACCTTATTGTCGTCATTGAGAACACGAGAGCAATCCACTGGCTCTGGAATTGGCTTCGACATGTTCAACACCTTACCCTTCATTTATATGTATATTAAATTAAGTTAGAAAAAAATTATTAATACACTAATTAATTGTGGGGTAAAATAGAAAAAAATAATTAATTCTATTATAATTTAGTAATTGTTCATAAAATATGAGACAAATATTTATAAAAAAATGTTCTTATAATATGAAACGGAGGTAGAGGTAGTATAAGCATATTCAAACAACTCTACGAGTTGCATGACATGGATTATAGTACCTATTTTTGCTACAAAGAACTTTACAATGAACTAATAAAATATGTGTCATTTTTTAATTAGATCGTCTTTTTTATTACATTAATTACCAGTACATTTTGTCCACTTTTCTCACGGATTAATCTTGTGAAATACTGTATATATTTTTAGTATTTGTCATGATTATTATATTATATTTGATTTTTATTTTTCTCTTTAATGAAAATCAAAATATTACCTTAATTATTTTACTTTTTTGAAACAAAAATATAGGTCTCTTATGTATTTGACTATTTCTTGTTTGGGAGGAAAAAATCGGACATCGTTATTCGTTTTCGTTGATCAACAGCAACAAAGTAGAATGAAAGGTAAAAAACAAAGAGAATCCAAATTACTTGAGATCAAATTTGAGAATCACTTCTATAGATCAAAGAGTTTTCGTTTATTCAAAATATTTATGTTTGAAGAAATAGCCTTAGATTGAGAAGTAATATCTGTACGTTTTTATATGGGCACTAATATATATGCATTATAGGTATATTTCATGTTAACTATTACAAAAATTTGTATTACCCTATTAATGTATTAATATTTGATATAAATATTTAACATTACGAAGACGCATCGCAATTCAAAGTTATACAGTAGATATAGTATAAATTATTTGTTTAAATAATTAGTACTTACATAATTGTAGTGATGATATATTATTGGCTTATTTTGACACTAATAAACTGATGATATCATATCACAAATGCACTATATATTTGTTTGAAACTAACCGATAAGGATTTAAATAACTAAGAAAGGCTCTTCAAAATTAGTGAAAATAATCAATAATGTTTGAATTAGGGTAGATTGTCCATATCATATGGGTGTGATATTTTCTTGAACTTTATTATCGGTGATGCTTCATGCACCGAACTGTCTTTTTTTTCATTTAAATTATCAAAATTTTTGTATATAAGGTTGCGTTGGATTATTATCACTCCTCGGGAGGGTACTCTAAACGTGGCCGGCACCCAGAGACTATTGTTAGTCCTCAGGCGAACCACAAGTCAATACTTATATTTGTAGAAAATTAAACAAATAAAAACGCATTCTAGATGACATAATATACATGACACAACGTGGGACGCAAACTGTCCATGTGGGATGCCACATAGAACACATATCTCTATATATGTTCAATCTTATACAAATTTATATATTTTCTTGTGCACAATCAAAATTAGAGGTCACAAATGCAAGTTAAAGTCAAATTAAAGGACGTATTTATTTATTATACCTATATAATAAGATGACTTGAATGAGCAAAATCATCTAAAATTTTCTACCACAATAGGAAATTACCTAACAATATAAAAGGAAATTGCCCATGTCTATGCCCAAATTCTTAACGCGTGAAACAAAGTTGACATATGTAATAGTAAGATTACTTGAACGAGCAGAATCAATGTATTTAGATTTCCAAAACCCGTATCAACCACTAATGGACCATGAACTAATTAAACGGCCACTGACCTAATAATTAATTAATTAATATGCAAACCTCCAAATGAGAAAAAATAGCTAGGTTGACTACAGAAGAAGATCAGAACCCCTTAGAATATCTCAAGTGTAGAATCGACCAGCAAAAAGTGCTAATTAATCTTAAAGTGTCTAAGAAACTCGAATTAGGTCAATAACCATTTTTATGTTTCACCAACCAACTTCAAGAAAATTTTGACTCATTTCCTAATTAGTCAAAATTTTGTACTTATATATAGCCCATTCTCTTTTGGATCTCTCATCAATTTCATTACTCTTCTATCTTCATTGGCAAATCAAAACTAATTATTCTTGAAAAGATGGGTTTGGCTAACGCACAAACATTTCTGTTTCTCGTAGTGTTTTTTTTCATGTTTGTCCTTAGTTTGGCCAATTTTAACTACACTTGGCCCCAGGGGAAGTGGAACAAAACCAATTGCCCATATGGTAATAATCACCCAAATGTTACTCAAACCTCAAATAAGTTCAACGTTGGTGGTTCCGAAAATTGGCATTATGGCTTCGATTACATGGATTGAGCTCGCAAGAATGGCCCTTTCTTTGTAAATGACACATTAGGTTCGTACATCTTCTTTCAAGTTAAAAAATCTTAATAACGTATAACTTATGCACCTGATGTAGTATTATAGCATCTAGTTAGCAAATGTAGAGTTACATATCGTTATTTTGTCACTATATATTTGTACTATGTTGACACAAAATAATGGAGCATGTTGCTAAATTCGTCTATGTATGTAACGTGCAGTTTTCAAGTATGATCCACCAAATCCAAACGGAGGATTTCCACACAGTGTATACTTATTACCAAACTACTGGAGCTTCATCAAGTGCGACTTCAGAAGAGCTAAGAGGATAGCTGATCCAAGCCAGGGTGCGGGGGAAGGATTTGAGTTTGTGCTGAAGAAAATGCAGCCTTACTATTTTGCTTGTGGAGAGCATGGAGGGATACATTGCAACAATGGGACCATGAAGTTTGTTGTCATGCCAATGAAACGTTGGACTTTCTGAGTTGATAAGATGATGTTTGACACTAAGGTTTTGTGTTTGGAACAAATAACGAGTGTTATACTTGGTTGATTTTGAAATTTCATTTTTAATTAATTGTGATTTGCAAACGATCAAATTGTTCTTTATGTAATCTTGGATATTCTTCACTTTTGAGTTATGTTTAACTTCTTTCTTATGATGCTATAAAAGTCAAGTTTATTCCGGTTTCCAATTTATGAGTTAATATTAGGACCATATTATATATAGTTGTCCATAATAAAATAATTAAATATAGTCAATTGGATCTTGACTCATTCTATAATTCATCACTTGACCTGCTTTGATCCAAATAAATTTAAATTAAATCAAATCTTAATCCGTTTTGCTTTGATCCAAATAAATTTAAATTAAATCAAATCTTAATCCGTTTATTATCTTGAGTCATTATAATCTCCATAAATTATATATGATCTTAGTCTTCAACTTTGAAGTAACTTTTGAAGATCAAAGTGATGTAACTTTTGAAGATGGATGGGTTAGTTGTATCTCCTAAATTAATGGTGAATCATATAACAGCTGTTGGCATGCACATGGGACAGGAGACTGACATATCCAATTATTGACACGTGGATCAAAATTGACAGGCACTTCAAAGAAATTCCATTCAAATAAAAACAGGGAGAATAAGTTAATAACCAAAGACAAAAAAGAAGAGAGAATTGTGCATAGACATGAAAGAGACATAACATTACATTACAATACAATAAAGCTCCATAACTTTTAGTAGTACAATACTACTCCGAACATTACTGTTACAGCTCCGTCGACAGAAGGACGTCAACGAACGATAGGCACGAGAGCAACTTGGTTGTTGTCATTAATAAATACGAGAACACGAGTACAGTCCACCGGATCTGGAACATCCTGAGATATGTTTAACACCACCGGACGAAGACTTGGATTCTCCTTCTGTATAATGCTCACTGCTTTCTCCACATTTTGCCCCAGTAGCTCTGGCCAAGCATTCTTACCTAAACACATTAATTTTTAACAATTAACAACCTTAGAATAAGAAGATATATAAGAAGCAAATTCAGCTTACCCTGAACTGTACATGGAGAACTCATATTAATAATATATGTGGATACGCAATGGTTTGGAGAAGATAGCTTATATTTATAGGTGCCCCCTTTCTTTGAATTTTTCAATATTTAATTGATCCTATAGTATTGAAAATTTTTACTAGGACCATCAAAAGTTGAGATACTTTAAATGTAGTCGTTATTTTTTGGTATAGGTTCAATATTGAATAGCCAAAAGTCTCACATTTGTGTTGATAATTCTTCCTTCGTGAGTTAACCATGTCTCATCCTCTCCTCATATTCACAAGTGTGTCCCTTATTTATTGAGAAAAGTATTTGAGTAGCTAAATTAAACATGAATGTAAAGACAAAATTAATTAGTACTCGTGTCAATTTTAAAATTAAAATCCTCTTTTCTAATTAAAATAATTTTCAATTGGATCCTCCGTTTAATTTACTTCGATTCCTTTTTTATTTCTTTCTATACTATTTTTTCTTTTTTTTAAAAAAAAATCTTAATCCTCTTTGTAAAATAATGAGTAGTTCCTAAATTAAAGTGCAATTCCTTCGAAATTAAATCAAGATATTAATTCCTATAATCTCAATGAATTAAAATATTGCAAGAGTTGTAATATAGTAGCGATTCCATAATGCTTCCGTCGAATTTTGAATATACTATAATATTTTTCCTGGTCGGTCTACACAATTATGAAATTGAATCTTTTTACATAATATACTACTGCTCATAAATTAGTGTTTACAATTTCCATGATGTTGATTCACAAAATTGGTAAAATCCTACCTAATATATGATGAAGGAAAAATTATGTGAAATCACAAATATTTAATGGTTATTATGTATTTTCTTCATCTCATTTTATTTGTCATATTACAGTTTTTGAAAGTTAATTTAACTAATTTGAAATTCTAAATTAGATTAAATTAATTTGTTATTTTGAGATTAAATTTAGATATTCAAAACTATAAGAAAAATATCATTGATTGCAATTTTTTCTCATATTAATATGCTCAAAAAATACATCTTAAAATGTTGGTATAAGTTTATGTAGTTTAACTCTAAAAATGAAACTATGACAACTAAAATAGGATGAAGGGTGTATTTAAGTTATAGTTTTGGTTAATTATTGAATACAACTACAGTTTAATTAATTTTGCTAGAATTTGTATAATACAGTATCAAATTGAAATAAATTCAGAATTTATATATGTTTATCTAGCTATTTGTATAGAATTTATTGACACATTTGATTTGTATATGTTTCAAAAAAAATTTAACTATTAGATATTTGTATACAATTTGTTAATGTATTTGATTTGTATAAGTTATGAAATATTCATAATTATATATAAAAATTTTATATATATTTTCTCTATTTATATATTGACAAGCGAAATATATAAATAAAAATATCGATGAAAAATAAAATTATGGCGATGAAATATAATTGGATAAACTGTACCTAAACACCATAATTTGCTCTATATAGCAACAATGTTTTCTATAATAATTTGTAATTTTAGGGCACAACTTTATTGAGACGCTTTAATCATTCTCCGGCATTAATTGCATCATTCATACCCACCTCAAATTTTCAAACCCGAATCCACTTTTCAATGATCATCCATTTTAGTACCTTTTCTAGTGAGATCGATTTACTTTTTTCGCCTATTTTTATTTATTTCTTATTGATTTATTATAAAGATTAAAAAATATCACATCTATTTTTATTTGTTTCTTCTTGATTTAGTATAAAAATTAAAAAATATATAAATAATATGAATAATTTTATCAAATTAATTTTTAAATATAATATTTTAAAATATATAATAGGAAAATGACTATAACAAAATGACAAAGGTAAATTACTAAGTATAAAATTATTTCTTAATTTCATAAATTGAATAATTATTATTAAACATCTTCAAATAGTATAGTGAACAAATAAAAATAGACAGATGGAGTAAAATATAACTCATCCAAGACATACTAATAGATTGCCAAATAATAAAATCATATTCGATAGATCGATTCTCAAATCGAGTCAACGAATTCAGATTCATGTTCTATTTGAAGTTGTAATTTCTGGTGCTGACTCCATCGTTGATAAAAAAAAAATCAAAAATGTTGTTAAGAGCTACTACATTTAATATATATATTTGTGAAAAATAATTTTTAACTTGCATATCAATTGATATAATTTTACGAAAAATATTTATCAGTCTTCAGCGCATGTAGCTACACTACTGCTTCTCGTGAATAGCCGCATACAATGTTCAATTTCTAAAAATGCAACAAAAAACCATTAAAGGGAATTGATCTTTACTTGCAAACGAAGAAAAGAATAAAAAAGTTCTATTTCTTTTTTTGTCGTCACTTTTATAAGGCCCTTTTTCTTTTGGGGATGGAGGTGAGCAAAAGAGGTCAAAAGTTTGAGAGATCGACCATTCTTGTAAATTAGTCCTTATTTTGGGCTCGAAGCCTATAAGGCCCATTAACGTTTTCAAGTTGGATCAGCCGAGCAAGTGTTACTTTGAGGAATTCTTACGTAGATATCGCATATATAGTCATTTAAAAATATCTTGTTCTATAGCTATAATTTGGATAATTACATTTTGTAAGTATCGTTATAGCAGTATTTATATAATTTGCATAATATTTATATATGTTTGTATAATTCGTAATTTTTATATACTATTTATATATTTTGTTATACAATTTGTGCACAATATTTGTATAATTCGCTATACAATTCACGGTATTGTATATTTTCCTATACAATTTGATTCACGCATGGTGTTTGTAAAATCACACGAATTATACAAAACTTAAATTGTAACTACAGTTAAATGTTTATCGTAAGCTGTAATTAATTCAAACGCTAACTATGTTAGCTAATTAACTATTATATGTTTGATTATCCGCATAATTTTCTTATATTATATATATTAAGAAAATATTTCTTATGCATAGCAATGATAATTTTTTTGACGAACATCTGTAATACAATTTTAATATATATTACAGCGAGCTATTTATAAAACAAATATAATTCAAGTATTGTTGATGAATAATACATTTATAACACACTTTAATACTAAAGTATGTCAATTTGTTATCAAACAAGCACGATATATTTTTAAACACTTACTAATACATTTATATTATATGAATAATTTGCTTTTAATATAAGTATAGATTTATCACAATATTACTATATATCGCTATAAAAGATTATAAATAAAAAAACATTACTAAAATTAATAATTATCTTTTAAAAAATACTTGCCCAAATAATTTTTAATAAAATAATTATTTTCTTAAAAATACTTTGCCCAAATAATTTTTGCTTTGCGATCTTCGAGAACCTTATCATGTTTCATAAGGCATCACATGCAATGCACGATATATTCCATTAAATGCCTTTTGTTGACAATTTATTAGTTGCATCATTCTTACGTTTATATTTCTGACTATTCCTACCCATTCATATATACCAATGATTTCCTGTTGGAATATTGGACGATCGACGTGCATGAATAGCTGACATAAAATATTTTAACAAAACTTTTCACCAATCAATTTGAATTAGGTATCAATCTAAATTTTGATGGACTAAATAAATAAATTAATAATCAACCCAAATTTGAATAAATTGGATAGATTATAATTTTATAATCTAATTTCGTCATCTCTAAATCTTCAAAAATTCTTTATAGTTTGTCATAGTCCCTTGAATATGCCGAGGAAAAAAATTACTTGGACGAGTACTTTTTAATAAATAATTATTGATTTTAGCGATAGTTTTTATTTATTATTATTTATATTAATACGTAGCGATACTATGATAAATCTGCACTTTTATTAAAAATGAATTATACAGTTATAGACTTCGGATAGCCCTTTTTGCTGTTTAAAAATATATTGTGCTTGTTTGGTAAAAATTTGGCACAATGTGTATTAAAACATGCGATAAATATATTATCCATCAATAAAACTTGTACTTATCTATATTTTTATAAATAGTTCTCTATAATATGTATTAAAATTATTTTATAAATATATTTTAAGTGTTTAACAAAAAAAATTATCATTATTATGAATGGTGAATATTTTCTTAATATAATATATCTATGTAAGTTTTCTTTACATTGATCAGTCATTTTTACAACTAACAAAATGGATATAGAGTATAGATGTAACTGTAATAAGACGAGACGGCTCGCTTGGACTGTGTCACTAGCGTCAATACTGATTTTTTTCTATCTCATCGATCATCATCATTATCATCTTCTCTCATAATAAATTTACATATAGAATATAGAAGTGTGGAGAAATACATTGAAAATATAAGATTTTATTTGGCAAAATTAGGTAGTTTGATATGCATGTTTTAGTCTCGTATTCCTCGTAATAATTAATAACGAGTGATTTGTTGTTAGCAATCACATCTTCTGACTGCAACTGAAGTTGTAAGAAGACTAACCTTAAAGTTCATCTTGATTTCTTCGTCTCAAATTATCTATCATTTTAAATATTTAAATATTATAAAATTATTTTTTAAAAAATAATTAAAACTATACCCATCTCAATTTTAAATTGAGATTATGATTATTTGAATACATATCAATAAAAAGGACACCATAGTTTAAAAGTCCTCTTAATTAATGAATTTTAAGATATTAAACAAAGAAAATTATGAAAAATAATTCGAGATAAAAGAAGTACCGAATATTTCAAAGTCAATCATATCTCTTTTGTATTATTTAATGCCTTTTATTTTTGAGGTCAAGCTAATTATGACTAATCAACATCTTTGAGACATACACATTGGTTCATCTTCCTTTACAACAACCATTATTTACGTAACATGAAATAACTCTACGTATTCATTTCAAATTCTTTAGAAAGAGAAGTTTAAATTAATCTCTTGACTTTTGAATACGATTTAACAAGAGTAGTTATTTATAATTAGTTGAAAGTTAATGAGAGATAAAGTTGCTCAATTTCAAATAATACACGGATAAATTTATTTTTTTTCCTTTTGTATTTTCTATTACTATATTCTCTTTCCTTGGAGATTTAACTATGTAGAGTTACTAATCTTATAGTATTTTATTTATCCAGTTTTACTTATTTATTATATTAAAATAGGTCGATATTCACTTAATTTTACTTTTAAAATTTGAAAAATCAAGATAGAATTTTTCACTTTATATCTATTCTGTCCTTATTATTAAGTATTATATAGTTTATTTCAGTTTATTTCCCAACATGTATTAATAATTAGAAATAGTATAATAAATTTATTATTTTATTTAATATATTTCTTAAAAGACAATGTTAAAGTCAAATATAAATAAATAAACGTGAATGACTAGAAATCAATATTTGCTCGCACTGTAGGTATCACCTAATAACTACATAATTTTATTCCACTCTTTTTGTCTCTACACGCACGCGCACACGTATATTATGATAACTTCTCTTAATGAATGCAATTATGATTTTTTTCCCCTTGCCATATAGCTAATTAGTAATTAAGATCATAAGGTTTCATGTGATATGAAAATTAATTCTAAGATGAATTAATTATTTCAATTTCGTTGTTTGATGGATAGAGTTTTTGGGTACATGTTGCTGGTGGAGAAGTAACAGATATTTCAAAAAATTAATTGAATTGCATAAGCTTATCTAAATAACATTTAGAAAAAAAATCAATTTTTATAAACGTGTTAATTATCTAATTTTAAATATTGAATAAGATATTATATCTACTAAGAGACCAAGAGAAAGCATGCATCAACATGAAAAAAAATGGTAGTGACGAAATTGATTAATCCACTAAAGGGTGGTATGAGTGGTAAATTAAACTATATTGTTTTCCAATTAGCAAGTGAACAACTCTTTCCATTTTAGCAAGATATGATGGCTGCACAAGAAAAAAGAGCACCTACTGATTTTTTGTTTGGTTTGGTTCCTTTTCCTTTTTAATAATGGGCATTTTAGTGGGGAACCTACTCATTTTGAAACAGACACACCACTATAATGAAATCCATACAACAACTTCATATTTGTGAATTGTGATCTATGGTTTCCAATGTTTTTCTTTTTGAATTTCTCAAATATTTTGCTCATCAATACCTACAAGATTTAAGATAATGACTATAGAGGGAAAAGAAACCTTACATTTATCACAAGTTATTTCACACATTCGCTATCGAAAGTGTTTGATTACATTAAACATGTATTTTATTAAAGTTTGACTACTAATAGTATTAAGGGTGGTATAAAAGAACAGTAGTAGTTTTTTCTTGATTTGCTGAAATGAACATGAAAACATCTATTTTTTATATAGGTATCAAGTAAAATGAAATGGAGAGAGTACTTGTTCGACTAATATTTAGGCATTATTTTATATTTTTATTAATCTTTTTAAAGAATTTTCACAAAATGCTCTCTAATTTGCTAATATTATATTATTGGGACTTGAGAATAATACTTATTACTCTCATGTCTATTTTTACTTACTCAGTATTGATTTGATATTCAATTGTTTAGAGCAATAAATAAAGGGATAAAATGATAATTTTGCTATATCACTCTTCTAATATAATAAATTTAATTATATGAAGAAATGACTATAAAAGTAAATAATAATTAAATTACTTTTAATTTTTTATAAATAAGTAAAAATAAATATTTATTTTTAAGCAGAATAAAAGTGAATAGTTGTTCCGGAGAATAGTCTGTACTTACCAATAAAATACTAGAAACGTTTTCCAAGATTTTTTTGACAAAAAACTGCTTTCCAGGAAAAAGAAATTCTTGAAAATTGAAGCAAATGCAGACTGAATTTTTGCATCGAATAGTTATATACTCCATATGCTACAAATATATAGTGGAAAAGACACCGATTGGTAAGGCTGCTAAGATACATACCAAATCAAATCAACAGTAACAATTGCTATAAGTAGCTAAATTTAATATTTGAAATTTAAAATTTAAAATTTAAATAATTAAAAATTATATAAAATATATTATAATTACAATTCTTTTTTTTATCAATATGATAAAAAATATATTTTAAAATATTGATCAAAATTCATATCATTTGATCTCAATAACTAAAATAATAACAAGTAAAAATGAATGACGAGCGTATTATTAAGCGAGATGTGTAATAAGCTATCTTTGTGGGGGTATGGGCCGGAGCTGTCATCATTTTATGGTAATATATAAATATAGTCATGCCTCATATATGGGATGAAATTCCTAGCATAGCTTATGTATCAAGCAGTAGTACTCTCTCTTTTCAAATTATGTGTCATATTTTTATTGTATCTAATTTTTTAGTAATTTTATTTATATTTATATTTAATAATATCTCATTATTAAATGTTTATAATTTTAAAAAATAATTCTAAAAATAGCATAAAAATAAATAATCATCTTAAACTTTTTTAAAAAGTAAATAAATAATGTATGAGATAACAATTTTTAAAATGAGATAAAAAGAATACAATTCTCCTCTTTTTGGTTTTAAATATATGTAGTACTATTTCTGGAGATACATTCAGAGCAAAGAATATCTATTAGGGGACAGCTTTTACATGGTAAAAAAGGTGCAATGTGGATTTTTCATGTGTCAGTGTGTAATTTATGGCGTCATGACTCATAATTATAGAAATCTAATTTACGTATATCCAACATTTCCATTTAGTCCAATCAAAACAAAAGACTAAATTAGAAGTAAAACAAACATTTCTGTCTCTTAACTCAAAATTATGATCTTGTCAGAAGGAATACTTTACATAATTTAGCTATGACTTAATGTATATAGAAATAATAAATGAAATAAAAAAGGTATTGTAGCTTTTCATGAATCATTTTTGCTTATGATTTTAATTTTGTGTCTAATCAATTGAGAGAAATAATTACTAATCCTATGTGGTAACTGATTAAAATTTAATTGATTTAAGGTACAGAGAGAGAATCAAACTTTTCTATTTGTAATGATCATTCATTATAATGTTATTTTACCTAGGCTCTGTGTGTGCTTTTTTTAAAAAACAAAACTAGGCTGTGTGTCAGAGGGGGAGCTATATTCTCCCAATGATGCTTAGATGATTACTATTTGTCAGAATTTTTTTTCGAATATACAAGTTAAATACAAATGTTTTGATGATGTATATTAATTATTGAACATCTTTAATACAAAAATTACTCACTCATATTTTTTAAAAATATAAACACTCTCGATGAAAATGTTGACTCCGCCATTAATCTCTACGTGTGTTTTTTGGCACATAGTTTAGTGATGTCCACGTAAGTTTACAATACTTTCACCATCCATATGAAATAGCTTCATCTTTTCTGTGGGGACACCACCCTATGCTTCTATTATTATTTTTTTTGTTTAAAGATTATCTTAACTCGTTTAAGAAAATATTATTCGTGACTATCAAGAAATTCTAATAATTGACTGTTAAAGTTACTAATTAATAATGTTTTGGAGGAACACAACTTTAATTTTTAAGTTGTAGTATTTTGTTTGTTTGCAATCTTCGGCGGGTTAGGTTCCTTTCTTACGTTGCGGTGTTCCTCAAAATCTGGTATTTTTATGGCCAATGACAAAATCATAATTTTTATTAAAGAATTTTTAATTGCACTATTTTAAAAAATTCAGTATTTAAAACATGTATATATAGAAAATAAATAATTACATCAAGTAATTTTTCTGCTCGCCAAATAATTTTTTATGATAGTCACCTATAATAGAAATTCAAACTCATGTTTTGATTTATCAATTGACCGTTAATATCAAAGATTTAGTTCTTTTGCCTTAATTAAGTTGAGGCTCATATGTTACTTGGTATTCGATAATACTATTTTTAGCATGTTACACGTAAAAATATCAAAGTAATAATATACTTGCATACACATTTTTTTTATATATCATTTATAATACTTCACTGAGTATATTGTTCTAAACTTTTAGTAGTTTGTAACACGTAAATTTAATTAAAAAAATTTAAGAAAGAATGAGAATGTGGGATAAAAAATAAATCAATAGCATCTTCATATTCAAGATCCAATTGATACGAATTGTTACAACCTGTAGCAATCACAAATAAAAAGAAATATTTCATGTTTTTTTTCTAATTACATAGTACGTGCATGTGTGGGCTGGCTGTCTCATGGCAGCATATTATTAATTAACGAAAAAAACTGATTTTATTAATTGTTAATTGCTGTTATTGTGAGGTTATGGGGAGGATACGTAAAGTTGAATTTGGTGTCATGTACAAGTAGTCAAAAAGATTGATGATAATTAATTTGAGGAATCCCGAAATATTTGGGCTCCATAAATAATGTGATTTTCGTGAACTTCAAGTAATAATAATTAACAGTAATATTTGCGTGTTCTTCTAGCAATGCGAAGGTTCCCCCCTCAATTAATTGGATTATTATATGTGAAATGAGTGAGATAATTAGAGGTATTGAAATTAAGTAATGAATATAAAAAAGTTAGCTTTTGTAATACACGAATTCAAATTAATTGAACTAAAATACAATAAGTAATAAGTGTGAATGAGCGCTCTCTCCACATGCACAAATTTCCCTAACTTTTTCTATTAAAGAAAATTTTATTTAAAAAGGCTTGGATCATGTAAACGCTTTCTGTTTTCTACCTAAAAAGTTTGAACATAAATAATATTATAATGATATGTCTTGAGTAAAAAATCCCACATTGATAGGTCTTACCACTTTGAGGTCATCTCATTTCTTGATCTATTTCTAACATGATTTTTTTTTTCCTTGATGAGACAAGATCTAAATTCTGTTAAAAGAAAACAAAAAAAGAAGAAGAGGAAAATAGACATTCTAGAAGCTCAACAAAATTCACCATTATATATATTTTTTAATATGCTGGTGACGCAGATCCAAACCAATCAAAAAAACAATAAATAACAAAGATCAAGCAGCTTCAAAATCAGGAATATTTTTTAAAAAATATTAATTCAGAAAAAGGAACTATTACATCACTGGTAGGGCAAAAATAGTGGGGGCTAAAGGCTGACCTCTCATTTAATTTTTACAGCCAAACAAGTTGAACAAATTCTACTTGTAACACAAAAATGTGGTCACTGCCATACATTGTGTGAAGCCAATTGCCTAATTTTATGTAAGAAGGATACGTACAAATCAAGTAACATAACCACCTTCATAAACATAGTACCAAAAACATTTACTTACTTCCTGTATTTTTCAAACTGAACAATAACTAAAAAATGAATGTCCATCTTTATTTTTTCTATGAAAAATATTTATTAGGTAAGAATCGAATATTTATCAATAAAATAAAAGTTTGTGTGGTCAATCAACAGAGATATTGAATCTTTTTATGAAATAGACATCTGTTTTTAGAATACTAAACAAATTTTACCTCTCTATCTCTATCTGCGTATATTTTTTCCTCCTTAGACTCCACTTGTGAAATTTTCACTGAGTATGTTATTATTGTTGTTGTAAATAAATAACAATGGACAAAAAACATATAAAATCAGATATTTTTAACAAACTATTATGATTTTAATGATGGGACAATAAGGCATGTAGTAATTGGTTCATAAAATTGAAGATCAATCTTTTTGAACACACCAAAAAAAAATTTGTTTTACAAAATTAAACCCAAGAACTAAAATTTTTCATTTTTTACCAAAATGAATACAAGAATTGCAATATTGATGGTAAAGTAATTCATCATCCTCAACTAAAAAATAAATAAATTCTAATTCAAGTATATAATATTTAGTAGGCCATACTAATAATTCTAACATAAAATTTTTCAATATAAATTCAAATCGATCACTCTTAATTATCCAACATTAGGTGAAAAATCTAAAAATAGTGAAAAAGGTTAAATTTAGGGATCATTTAGTTTGAAGATTAAATAATAACTCATTTTGAGATTAATTTATTTTATATTTAATTAGAATAAAATTACGAATTAATAAATAACGAGATAACTTATTCCTCAACTCGGACGAGCCATTTAAGAATTCCACAAGAGTTGAGCACAGGAGATTGGTTCCAATTCGGTCGTAGGTGATAGTTAATTGGGCAGTAAATTGTCACGTGGATGACGCGTGCCCTTTAGACATAAAGCAGCTGCTTCTCCTTCAGTCTCCATTCATCCATCCATAAAAACGGAGCAACCCAACCCCCCGGGGAGCCGAAATATCTACAAATACATCCCATTTCACATACATTGTACATACATACATACTGCCCCATCTTCCTTAAAATCTCCGGCTGCACTGGAAATTCTCAATATCCGGCATACATGTTTCTTCTTCACCATGGTTCTTGATTCTTGAATTTACAACTATGTTTTCCCACTTGCATGCCTAAGGTTCTGTTGTAATCACCATGGGTGCTTGTACCTCAAAACCTCCGAGACCCAATCCTTATTCCCCACAAGAAATTCTTCCCCCACCGGAAACTCCAAACGTCGACGAAACCCAGAAAGAAAATGAAGCTAAAAAATCACCTTTTTTCCCATTTTACTCTCCTAGCCCGGCTAGGTTTTTTCTATCCAAGAAATCACCTGCCCGTAAGTCTTCTGCTTCTAAGAGTGCGAATTCTACTCCGGCGAGGTTGTTTAAACGCCCTTTTCCTCCTCCTTCTCCGGCAAAGCACATTAAAGCCTTGCTTTTGAGACGGCATGGTAGTGTTAAGCCTAATGCTGCAGCTATTCCTGAAGGGGAGGAAACTGAGGGTGCTAATTTGGATAAGAGTTTTGGGTTTTCTAAACAATTTATGAGTAAGTATGACATTGGGGAGGAAGTGGGTAGAGGCCATTTTGGGTATACTTGTTCTGCTATCGTCAAGAAAGGTGAACTTAAGGGTCAGAAAGTTGCTGTTAAGATCATTCCAAAAGCCAAGGTCTCTTCTTCTCCTCTCTGCCTATTCCTTATCTTTAGAATAATGCATTGAAGTATATATGCATATTGAATTACTTACAATGTCTGATTCTTGAAGTTGCATTGTGGAAAAAGTTCATAGGATTCCATTTTCCTTTGCTTAAAGTTCTGTTGGGTTTTAGTTTTGTTCTCTATATCTGCCTCTTGTCTCTGTGGTCTCAGATCAGGGGAAGTCAGGACGCCATTAGATCATCCTTTCAGTCTGTTAATTCCCCCACCGCCAAGACGTGTTTTAATTTTTACTTTATTCTGCCCCTATCTTGTGAATTTGGGGCGTTTGCACTTATAAATTTGGTGATTCAAAACCAAAGTTCCAGATTCTCAAGCTACTTTTACTTTTTTATTATTCAGCCTCCCCTTTTGATGGGGCATAAGCTCTCCTTTTCTAGGAAATTGCTCTTAAGAGCTGTACTTGTCTTGTTTTCTAGTGTAGAAGCTTTTGTAAGGAATTCCAATTGGAATTTATTGGGGTCCATGAAATATTTGAAAAAAAGTAAGTGGTTTTTACTATTTAACATTGAGTTGGTAGGTTTTGAGCACTGTAGAATTGCAATCTCTTGTCCATTTGCTTTTGAAGAAGACATGAATCAATTAGAAAAACATTTTTACTTTTTGTTCACAAAATCCCACATGGTTTAGACTGGCCTATAGCAATTGAAAATTCAAGCAAGTTATACATTTGCCAGAGTGACTAGCAAGCTTCAATTTGGTGCTTTTCACCTTATCATTGAGGAGGCTGCAACTGATTACTTTATATCCTGTTGGTGTTAGAAACTTAACATTGACTTTCTAACATGACTGACGCTGTTTAAGGAAATCTTGTTCAATCACAGGGTGTTGGATATAAGGAAATAACATATAAGCTGATCATGTGTAATTTTTGAAGGGAACAGTACTGTCTTAGAACAAATGAGGGACTCAATTACGCTATTGTGCTTCATTCTGTTCATAATCAATAATTATCAGAAAGGTGGATATGTCTTGTAGGAGTCTGCTTTATCATTAAACTAAAAGATTATAAATTCATGAACTATTTGGTTGCTTAAAAGATTCTGTAGTAGACTACTTGGGAGAAAAGAAAAAGAAAAGGCTTCAGTGGTAGATAGGCTTAGTGAAATTTTGCTACTTGACCTGATAAGACCATGTCAATTTCTCGTAGCCTTCATATGGAGTTAGATTATTTGTATTGCTGATGTATGACCCATTATATTTATACGAAGTAAACTGAATTCACTTTTTGGGTTTAAGTTTGTCAAAAGCCATTATAAATTTTCTCTTGGTCAGATGCAATTCTTCACTTCATATCTTACCCTTTTAACAACAGACTCATACTCCAATTTTGTTGTCTTTCAGATGACAACAGCTATTTCCATCGAGGATGTCAGAAGGGAAGTTAAAATTTTGCGCGCCTTAACTGGACATAACAATCTCATACAATTCTATGAAGCATTTGAAGATCGGGATAATGTCTACATAGTGATGGAGTAAGAATCTAAATCACATTAGTGAGATCTAATCCATTTCTTGTAAGGTTTTCCCTCTCTGCCTTGGTGATGCTTGTGGCCTTGGGACAATTCATGTAAGCAAAACATGGAAGAAAGATTGGGTACTAAGCCACAACTTAGTAGCTCTAAGAAAGTGCATAATGCGAAACCTTATAGCACAGGCTCTAGAAGAATTTCTTTTGAGTCCCAAGTATGTCCTTTTTAGAATATGAAAGCTAAGGGAATTCTTGAAAATTGCTGTCCAGGTTATGCCAAGGAGGAGAGCTCCTTGATAGAATACTTGCACGGTATGTCTTTGTTTGATTTATGGAATTTTACTTCTAATTCTTAAAGATATTTCTTTTTGGGGATAGTATTTCATTTCCTTCTCAATTCTTTTGGTAGGGGTGGGAAGTACTCAGAAGAGGATGCTAAGGATGTCTTGGTGCAAATATTAAATGTTGTTGCATTTTGCCATCTCCAGGGTGTTGTGCACCGTGATCTTAAACCTGAGGTAAACATAGTCCTCAAACTGACATTGCAAATTAGAGCATTAGTTACTTTTTATATGTTCCCTAAAAAAGAAAACGGAAAGAAGCACTTCACTGTTGAGTTTCGCTGCTACATGTATGGTACGCTAATGATGCCAAAGAGTGCCTTTAGCTTATTATTTTGATGGATGCTGAAGATCCTCTGAATACAAATGTAGTTGCTGCGCACATCCATCCTCAAAGAACCTTTATATAATAATTATCATGGTGCTTAACTAACAAAGACATGACTGTAAAAAGTAAACCAAATAATCGAGCATAAAACAAAACTTTCTCCCCAAATGTGTACTACTCTAGAGTGCATATTGTTCCTCATTCCTTGTTGTGGAGTGCTCCCAGACTTGAACTAGAGTGTCCATGTCCAACACTACACCTTGGTTAGGAAGCTAAGCTTACCCTACATAGAGAAAGTTTAATGTATATATATGAGAGAGCATTGTTGTATCTAAATTTATACTGGGAAATCTCATTCACCAACTAAACCCGTGGTAATAAGGAGTATTGTTTCCTAATTTCACTATATTCTTTCTACATGAATATACTAATTGTTTTGTGCATAAATCTTTTGTCTGTTCACAAAGTCTCTTTGATTTTTCTTATTGCATTTTTTTGTGAATCAACTACAAAGTGCTTGGTGATTAGTGAAGGTATTTTATGTATGTGTTTGAAACTAAATATGTTAGCATATCTGTGCATTACATAAACAAAAGGAAAAGAAAAGAAAAGAGAGATAATAGAAAATATGAGAAGTGTCAGCCCTTGGAAGCTTGAGGACTCAATTTCTTTGCTAATCAAGGTTTTCCGTTCATTACATGTTTCAATTAAGCGAAGATTTTTCCCTTTGATGGCTTTACATCTACAGATACATTCTGCCGTCACCCTTTTCCTTTCAAGACACCAACTTCTTCTGCGGAGAGAAACAGTTAGGTCTTAAGTGTTACTAGATTTTTCTCATATGTTCACTGGATTAGGCTTATCTTATATTGCCAAAAAGATCTAGTTAGATTCATTGTGGGCTGTTTCTATGTATCATGGAAGTTTCATGGCTTGAGTGGTTCCTTGAAGAAAACTCGCTGTGCTGGGCATTTGTATTATTCTGTCCAGCCTTCCTCTCCCCTATCTTTCCTGTCATGCTTGCATATATGGTTTCTGAATTTTTTTTTATGTATCATCTCTCTCTCTTTTTTTTTTTTTTGCTATTGGTATTTTTGCTAAAGTATCTCATTTTTTCCTGGTCTTTGTTCAGAATTTTTTGTTTTCGTCGAAAGATGAACCCTCTCAGTTAAAAGCCATAGATTTTGGCTTATCAGATTTTGTGAGACCAGGTTAGTTTTTACCATGTAGGTTTCTATGAATTCTAATATTTGTCTTCTCCATTAAACATTTAATATAAGTATGATTTATGCAGATGAGAAGCTTAATGACATCGTTGGAAGTGCATATTATGTAGCACCAGAAGTTCTGCACAGATCATATGGGATAGAGGCTGACGTGTGGAGTATAGGCGTGATAGCATATATTCTTCTCTGTGGTAGTCGTCCTTTTTGGGCTCGCACAGAGTCTGGAATCTTCAGGGCTGTTTTAAAGGCTGATCCAACTTATGATGAAGCACCTTGGCCTACGCTAACTTCGGATGCAAAAGATTTTGTCAAACGACTGTTGAATAAAGATCCTAGAAAAAGAATGAGTGCTGCTCAAGCATTATGTGAGTGTTTTCTCCTCTGAATTTTCTTGACATCCTTTTTCTTCATATTGCCTCTTCTCATGACCCCCTTATGCAGGTCATCCTTGGATGCGTAATCACGGTGGTGCAAAACTACGGCTTGATATTCTTATATTTCGACTCATGAAAGCATATATGCGTTCATCCTCTTTGCGTAAGGCTGCTTTAAGGGTGTGTATACTATTTAGCTGGAGCTATTGATATAACCTGATATATCTATCTCTACCCTTGATAGTCTTGTATCTTTTGGTTTTAGGTCTGGAATAGTTTATAAGGTTCTTAAGTTACCTTTGCCTTTTGTCACTAGTGAAAAGCTACCTCCTGATATTATTATATTTCGTCTCGCGAAAGCACATATTCAATCGTCCTTTTTGTGTTAGACTGCTTTAAGTGTGTATATTATTTACCTGGAACTATCAATATTACCTGATATATCTGACTCTGTCCTGACAGCAGAACTACTTATGGTCACCTATTTCTTTTAATTTTAGGTCTCAAATAGTTTATATGATTTTGAAGTTACCTTTGCCTTTGTCTTTGGTGAAGGTTTCTGTACACCTTTTTGATAAGGTCCATACTAAAGATGGATAATATGAACTAAGCTTGTGCATGATAAGGCTGTGATCCCCTATCATATCCAAGTAGGAATCAGTATTCTGTACAAAGACCAGTTTGCATCAAAAAGCTAGCAAATAAAAAACTCTTCAGGCTAAGTATTTCTTGTGTTGCCTTCAAAATTCTGTCGTTCCTTTGTGCCAGACAGTCCCACCACGTAACCTGGGGATAGTATACAGAAATTTGAGGGATTTCTTGTGGAGACAATCTCTGTTCCAGAAAGTAGGGGATTCTTGAGCAGAGAGTGGCATAATCCAGCTTATGCCAAGAATAGCCAAAAACAAACTCCACAACTGAGGAGTGACCTCACATCTACTAGAGTTGAAAGTCTCTTCTCTGAAGGTTGTTTTGAGTGAGGCAGGCCTTGAAAGGGTCCTGTGATCACTGAACCTTCGACCCCGACCATGCAGTTATGGCTTATGGGATACTGGATAAATCTCACCAATTGCCTTGCCCATTAACAGGTATAATGTGAGCAAAAGCTTATACTACCATCATTGTTGATCATTGGAAAAGACAAGTTACTTTGATTTTGGGCCAGTGTTTTTTCTTCTGCAAAAGCAGTTTCCATTTTTTCAGTAAAATCTATATCTAGACCAGGGATATTTAACTTAAGATCTTTACTGTTAGGTACTTGATCCTTTAACACTAAATAGACACATCCAAGGAGAGTGACCCAGGAATAAACAAATAACTGAAGAGGAAATAACATGATGATTCCTCATAATTAGTTTGTCGGTGCTCGGTAATCATTTAGATTCGGACATAGACATTGCCTCAATTCACCCAGAAGTGATGACAATAAAACCTTACTAGGATAGTCCACAGTGCTTGGTTCAAGTGGGAAAGGTTGAGGGACTTGTGACTAAGGTCAGATCCCTGCGCAATGCAAAGTAAGCCTTATATTTAAGTGGAGAAGGTAGAGGGTTGGCTCCTTTATCCGTGAGTTTCTAAGGCTGTGGTTGGTCATAAAGGCTGGCCCCCGATGGAGTTCTTGGTCATAAAAAAAAACTTAATAGGATAAAAAATACTAGTCTGGTGAACATCTCTGCCAAACCTCTTCTAGCTTGTGATAGCAGAAATATTGAGGCTATAGCAACCTCTTGTTGATTTTGTATCTTTACTCCTCTGCTGTTAGTGTCAATAACTTGGATAACTTTCAGGACAGGTATTGCCCTTGCATGGTTTATTTTAGATGCTCCTACAAGAAATGCAAATCATATTATGTTTCTCTCTCATATGGGTTCATAAAGCTCTACGTTGTACTCTATTCCTTGAAATTTAAAAGGTGCAAAATGGAACTCCTTAAGTTAATCCCTAGGTGTTCAGGATGAAGTTCTTTTTTAAAAAACAAATTTGTGGGGTGCGGGAGGAAATGTAACTAATTTCTTTTCAGGACGAAGCTAAACCGATGCAAATTACAAGTTAGTATTTTGCATTAGCTTTTTCTGATCACATCAGGGTCGCAAGACTCTTCATCTTAGAAATCTTAGTTACAATTGGTAATCATTGACACTTCTGCTCTCTAGCTAATGAACTTTTGAAATATTACTTGCATCGGCCTATGAAATTTGAAAATTTTTTGGTGCATCTGTTTGTAAATAGTTTGGGATGTTCTCTTGTTAACGCAATGCAGTACTTTTTTAAAGTTCTGCTGATTTATACAAGTTCAATACAGTTATTTGTCATCTTTAGCAGCTCTGATGCTTATAGTCTTGTTAGCATTGGACTTGGTAAATTGCACCTAATACTTTTCCCTTTGATAGGCGTTGTCGAAAACTTTGACAGAAGATGAACTGTTCTATCTAAAGGAGCAATTTGCATTGCTGGAGCCAGACAAAAATGGCAACATAAAGCTGGAAAATATTAGATCAGTTAGTATCTTGATTCCCTCATCTTAGCTGTTCTGTGCTGTTTGCTTAAGCCTTAAGATCTTATGCCCTTGCTCTTTTTATTCTGTATAGGCTCTAGTGAAATATGGAACAGATGCTATGAAGGAGTCCCGTATTCCAGATTTTCTTGCCTCGGTATTGACATGACCACTGTTTGTGCGTTCCCTTCTTCTTCTGTTGTTCTAGCTTATCAATAGTGGTTTCCGATGTTGTCTTTGACAGCTTAATGCACTTCAATATAGAAAGATGGATTTTGAAGAATTCTGTGCAGCTGCCTTAAGTGTTCATCAGCTGGAAGCTCTTGAGCGCTGGGAGCAGCATGCTAGGTGTGCATATGAAATTTTTGATAAGGACGGCAATAGGGCAATTGTTATAGAAGAACTTGCATCTGTAAGTTTCCTTTCGTTTCTTTAAAAAGCCATGTTATGCTCTCATGTTAGTGTGATATCTCTGTCAATTGTACCTTTTGAGAATACAGGTTATTGTATGTTTCATTATATGTTTAATGCCTAATATTGTGATCAAATCTCGCTTTTAGGAACTTGGATTGGGTCCTTCAATACCAGTTCATGCTGTCCTTAATGATTGGATAAGGCACACAGATGGAAAGCTAAGTTTTCTTGGTTTTGTGAAATTGTTGCATGGTCCTTCCACCCGAGGACTTGCAAAGGTGCAATGAAATTTGAACCGCTTTCAAGAGTGTCTGATAGATATACCAGAGTCTAGATATTGTGGCTGAGATGATCTTCAAGCATTTCAACATTACAGATATCAGCCACCTTGCACTGAAATGTCAAAATTCCTAGGCATGCTCTGAATTCAATTTGCTGGAGTATGTCTTATTCATGGATTTCACTCTCAGCACGTATTTGGTCACTTTCACTTCCGCACCATGTAGTGTAAGGATTTCTGTTGATGTGCGGGTAAACACATGGTTGATTGGACTTGCAGTTGTTTGTTACTAAGGGGAATGGTCCTGGTTGCAACTCCTGCCAACAGGAATTAACATGATGGTAGTTATTAGTTTGCCACTTAAATTGGGATTGCGATCTCAGTATAGATTATAAGGTCTTAGTTGATTCAGTGCTGGAATTGATTGATTTAGTATCTATTGTCCAAATTTGAGTCCAGGCTAAAGTTGCCTGGGTGTTCAACTGTATCTACTTTCCTAGCAGATAAAGCTGCTTCTGTTCTGGTGCCTAATTATCTGAAAGGTGCTTCCTATTTGGAAGCCAAATGACTAAAATAATGCTGCCTCAAGTAATACATCCCACAATCAATGGGAATGAGTATTATTGTCCATATTGACATAATATTTCACCAACTCTGCTTTAACTGAGTAAACCAATTAGCAATGATCTATTGGGAGTTTGGGACTGTTATATTTGTACTAGTGTTAATTGCTGGATTTAACCTGGTAAAGGACATCTATGTACTCCAAATATATCTAGAAGTATATGTTATTTATTTTCTGTTTGCTACAAATATCAAAGGTTTTAGGATTTCCTTTTGTGGCCCGCCCAGTGTTTGTACCTGGGGAGACTTTTTTTTTTGTTCTGTTGTTGTTTAGGATCATATAATTATAACAAAACATGTGATAGAATCACTTTATTCCTTATTTTTAATGAGAATATTGTGAATCTTCCACACGGGGAAATATTTATTCATAAATAGTTTTTTAATTAATATTAATTAAACAGTTTTAAATTTTTGTTCTTAGAATGAATATGTAAGAAATAGTAAATATTGGTAAGTGTTAATTAATGTTGATTAAGTGTTTTTATTTTTTTTATGTCACCCTGTTTTTTAATTCGTATTAAAGAAATATTACTTTACTATAATTAGATGCAATTTAGTTTTAAAGTTTGTCATTTGCCTTTAATTAAATGATATTTAGCCACAAAAGTATCTAATAATTATTTTAGACCTAAATTTTGAAGAAGACGCCATGGCTGCAAAAACGAGCGCAAAGAGGAGAAGAAGACGATGACGCCATGACTGCACAATCGGGGGCAAAGAGGAGAAGAAGACGTCATGGCTGCAAAAATGAATCGGATTGATTGATACAAATGAATCGGATTGATTGATACAAATTTCGCCTCGCCATTATCTTCTTTTGCTTCTTGGTGGTCATAGTTATCGTCGTCTTTTTCATTTGGTTCCATAAATAGGTTCCAATTTGCTTTTTTGCAGTATTAATAACTAAATTTAGGGAATCATCTATTTGTTTATGGTAGTAACAGTAAAACATAAGTATCTAAATTTCGATTTGAACATAGTTGCTGGTGCTCTGATAGTGATAGCAGTGTCTGTTTCTCTGATGCTGATGAGGGTTTTTGCTATAGAAATGGATGAACCAGATGAAGAGGAAAAATGAGTAGATGGGTCGGGGTATGGATCAAAGACGGAACGAGTCTATTAAAAGAAATCGGGTTAACTTTAAATAATTTGGGCTTTTCCATCCAATTGAGAGGTACAAGTGAAAAGTTTATTAACGACAGTGGTATAAACAAACTAGTTTAAATGATGGGGATGTAGTCAAATAATAGTCAATACTTGAGAGGTATTTTTGACCCTATTCCCTTTATTTAATAAATAAATGAGAATTTGGGCTCACATGGAGCATACAATTTGAGTCCAAAATAACATTGGCCCAGCCCAGGAGAACACCTATAACAGGGTAAATTTAGGTTTTCTAATTTAGGTTTTTCTTTTCTACTTTGTCCGTCGCAGATAACGTCTCTTTGGTGTTTGTCCTAAGGTTCTTTATTCTTCTTATATGGGTGATCAATATACTCCACGATCTTCCTACTTCAACTTATTTTTCAGCTATCAAAGGTGAGCACGTCATTTTGTCATTTCCTTTCACTTCTTCTTCTCCTTCTTCTTCTGCTGCTTCTCCTGCTTCTTCTCCTTCTTCTTCTGCTGCTTCTTCTGCTCTTTCCTGCTCCTGCTCCTTCTCCTTCTGCTCCTGCTCCTTCTCCTTCTCCTTCTGCTCCTGCTCCTTCTTCTCCTCCTCCTCCTCCTCCTCCTCCTCCTCCTCCTTCTCCTGCTGCTCCTCCTCCTCCTCCTGTTTTGTTTAGAGCCAAGAGGAGAAATGAGTTGCTCACGCGGGTACAGAGATATATCTCTGTATTACCTGGATTGAGTGATAGGTATTATTCATTCTCATTAGTTTTCTTTTTCCTTTTTAAATTTGAATATTATATCTAATTTTTGAGTTATGAAACACAATTTTTTTCCAAAAGGTAAAAATTTTATTTCTAGAAATAGAGTTTCAATAGGCTTAAGAGCCCTAGCAAATGTGCTGCCCAATTAACAAGACCACACTCTACAATTTGGACAAAGTATCCAAATGCTACAATATTCTAGACTATTCAAAAAGCGAAAAGTTTGTGCCCTTTCTTTTTCCAGTTCCATTGTTCATCTGCTTAGTTTCTCTGTCATAATCGATCCTAACTTAACAGTACGATCTGGGTTGTTTCTCTCTCGACTTTGGATCTCACCACCCAAAAAGTTTATCTGTACAAGTGATCTAGGCCTGTATCCGATCATGGTTGGCTTTTCTTCCCTAGCCACAAGTCCTCCCCGTATTTTACCACATACGTAAATTCGATCCTCCAAGGCCTATTAGAGCTCTCTTCAACCTACATATCGCTAGATCGGTAGATTTCAAGTCAAATAGAAAGAACTAGAAGATTCCACCTCTGGAAAGATCGTCTCTTGCTTTGATTTGCCTTTGATTTTATTTTTGAGAAAAATTTCTATCTGTAAAAATGTATTCATATTTTGTCCCAGTTAAACTTTTAAACATTAATTGATTTTGTACTCAAATAGAAACTTTTCTTTGGAGAAATGGGCCACCTGAAAAATCAATTCTCTACAATTCACGTGGATCTAGATGACCGATCAAGAGGATACTAGATGGCTATATTCCTAGACATGCAAATAGGGGAATAAGAGATATTAGTTACCTTCTGAGATAAAGTCAGCTCGTGATGACCAAAAGCTTGAAGTTGGAGTGGAGGTTTTTGGATAAGATTACTCTTCAGCTTGTCTTGAAGAGGAAATGAATAATATATCAAGCTTAGATTCAGCAGGATCATCCTCAGACAAATGCATGCAGACGGAAGAAACAAATGGTAAGATAATTTCACTCATATATAGACCACTTAACTTATCTATGATGCACGTTTCAAATCAAATTCTTTATTAAGTATAAGCGTTATAAAAATTAAAAATTTGTATCTTCCTATTCAATTTTTGTCCATTTTTATTTTGCGTGATAATAAGCCTAAAACTCTTAATGTTAAAAAAAATTATGAGATAGATAAAATTAAGCAACCAAATAATAGTAGATGCATTTTCCCAAAAGGTGATCATGCAGTGCATTGTCTTTTGATTCAAAAAAGTAGAAAGAAATAGTTCATCTGCTATAATTATTGATTCCAATTAAGAACTTCTCTTATTCTATTAATTGAAAATGGATAAATTTGCTCACCTCTCACCCTTACACAAACAAAAACCTTAAGCTCCAAAACAACTTGATAACCAGGTATCAAGATTTACGATACTCGAATTTATTTTTAAGTAGGAAATTTTTTTGTTTCACGATTATTATGATATGCTTGTCAAATCACATTCAGGGGTTTACCCCTAAAAAGCATAGGAAAATAGTCATTATTTTATTAAAATCTTATTGTTTTGTGTGTGCTAACATTCATCGTTTGTTAGAAAAACAAAGAAATATTCTCTTTGGAATCCTAACAATGTCCTAAGAAGAAAGAGTTCAGAGCAAAAACAACATATTTTGTCACCTGTTCAAAGACTCCACAAGCAACTTCATCACACTCTACAAAAATCAGACTTTAAAATCATCTCTGGAGATAATGAAATATTCTAATTTATGTAAAGGAACAAATACATTCCTCCTAATGAGTTTGGTCTTGGAGCTTTACTGCTCGTATCATAAACTACTACTACAAAACACTCAACGTCTTTATGTTCAATGGCAGAAGATAATGCATGTTGATAATAAAATGTGACTCCATGTATTAATTAGAATCTTGTACATAAACAACAACAACAACATATCGAGTAAAATCTCACCTTGCACATGCATCTCAAGATTCATTTACAAATTAAAATTTTCTACAGAAACATTCACAGAGCAAGAGAAATTATCTTCTACAATTGGAGATAGAGATGATGAGTTTTTATAGTTGTAGTTTGTGATATGAGCAGCAGAGCTCCAAGACCAATCTCATTAGGAGGAGTATATTTGTTCCTTGCATAAATTAGAATATTTTCATCATCGTTAGAGATAATTTTTAAGTCTGATTCTTGTAGAGTGTGATGAAGTTGTCTCTGGAGTCTTTGAACAGGTGACAAAATGCATTGACTTAGCTCTGAACTCTTTCTTTTTTGGGCCATTGTCACAATTCTAGAGAAGATCTTTGTATGCTTCTCCTAACAAAAAAGGTGAATGTTAGCACACATAAAACAATCAGGTTTTAATACGTTAATGACTGATTTTCTATATTTTTTGGGGCAAAACCCTAAATGTGATTTGACAAGCACATCACAATAATCAGGAATTGAAAGAAATTTTCTTCTTAAAAAGAAATTCGAGTATCATGAATCTTGATATATGCTTATCAAGTAGTCTTGGAGCTCAAACTCTTTGTTTGTATATGTGGTGGTGCGAGGGTGGGAGTGGGGGGAGGTAAGAGGTAAGCAAATTTATTCATTTCTAACTAATAGTGTAAGAATTGTTCTTAATTGGATCAATAATTATATCGGGTGAACAATTTCCTCCTACTCTTTTGAATCAAAAGACAATGGCCTGAAAAATTAATTTTTGGGAAGGTGCATCTACTATTATTATGTTGTCTAATTTCATCTATCTCATAATTTTCTTTGATACTAAGAGCTTTAGGCTTATTATCACGCAAAACAAAAGAAAGCAATCAGACAAAAATTGAATAAAAAAATACTAGTTTTTCATTTTTATAACTCCTTTGCTTAATAAAGAATTTGATTCGGAACATGCATCATATTTGTTGAGAGAATTTAAGTGTTCTATAGATGAATCAAATTGTTTTACCATTTGTTTTTTCTATCTGCATGCAATTATTTGAGGATGACTATACTGAATCTAAACTTGATATGTTATTTTTCCTCTTCAAGATAAGTTGAAGAGCAATCCTGTCCAAAAATCTCTACTCCAACTTTAAGCTTTTGATCATCACGAGTCGACTTCTTCGTAGAAGGTAACTAATAGCTCTGTATTCTTCTGTTTGCATGTCTGGGAATATAGTCATCTAATATCCTCCTAACCCACTATCTTGATCCACATGGATTGTAGAGCAATACTGATTTTTCAGGTAGCCCATTTTTTTAAAGAATAATTTTTATTTGAGTTCACAATCAATTAGTGTTTAACAATTTAATTGGGACAAAGATAAATACATTTTTGCAGGCAAAAATTTATCTAAAAAATTAAAGTACAATGATCATTGATAATTAAGACTTTCTATAAAAAAGTACCAAATATATTACACAAGAAAGGAAGCATGATGAAATTGGAGTATGTAGCCGAGAATTTCTTTGGCAAATCAAGAGGAAATATCTTCAAGTGAAACTTGTCTACACTTTTACAATGAGTCAAACTCACACTTTTATCATCATGTTAATGTATCATACGAAATAGTTAAACTTTGAGCTTTATGGTGGAAAGATTGATATCAATTAGCTTGATAAGTTAATCTCTTGGTAGACTAAATTTATTTGCATGATATTTTAAGGAGGGAAGTCATCATCCAAAATAATCGCGATTAACTGTTAATATTCAACAGAGACTATTTGTTATATAGAAATCTCATTTTAATAATTGATGATTCACCAACTTCAACGATCGACAAACTAAGGAGTACATTAAATTTCGTTAGATTTTGAAAAATCTGACCATAGTAATTTTTTAATTTCCATTGACTCCGCGGTGTAATTTGTCACCTCCTTTCTTTTCTTATCTTAGTTTTTATTTTCTTCATCGTATTGCGTGACTGTCACTGTTCAGATTTTTAGAATTTTTGACGTTATGAGTCGCTTATTCTTTGTGTTGTTTATAACTAGAGCCGGTGAATAGATATTTGAATATACTCTCACATTCAATGTGAATAGATATTATTGTCCATATTGACATGATATTTTATCATCTCTGCTTTAACTGAGTAAATTAATTAACAATGATATATTTGGGTGTTTAAGACTGTTATATTTGTATAAGTATTAATTGGTGGCTTAAACATGATAAAAGACATCTATGTACTCAAAAAATATTTAGTAGTATATATTATTTATTCTGTTTGCTTGAAGGATCAAATATTTTAAAATTTCTTTTCTGATTTATCATGTGTTTATATCTATTATAAGGTTCGATTACTTCAAATTTGTATTGGACGAATTTTTCTCTCTCAAATATCTTATAATTATAAGAAAACATGTGATGAAATCACTTTATTCCTTGTTGTTAGTAAGAATGTTGTGATCAAATAACACTTAATTCCTTAAAGGTAATTAATCCTCTTATTATTAAGAACAAAACAATGACAGTTACTATTATTGATGAGAAACCCTCAGTTGACACACATCTACTAGACACACAATAGGAACGTTAACATTTAGCTTAAGACAGATAATTAAGGATACATAATAACAAAATAGGATCACAGATATATCAACTAAGAAAGGAGAGAATGAGAATAAGTCTTTTTTGGTTAATTTTATATAATTGTATGCTTTTACTAGCGGTTCCTTCCATGTTTGCCTATGATGTTTGATAGGATTATTCATAGTTATGGTTAAAAAATAAAATCACACTGCAATCCGAGCTAAATTGATTAAAAAAAAATAATTTTGATTTGATTTGATTATGTTTGATTTTTAAATTTTGAAAATCCATATAATTTGGATTCTTTTTCTAATAATTATAAAAATTATATCGATATAGTTATTTAATTATTAAACTTTGGATTCATTTTTTATAAAGATTTGATCTTTGTTGTATTATAACTTTAATATTGCTTAACTAAATTACTTTATTTGAATATAATAACTTATAATTGCTTAACTAAATCACTTTATTCGTATACTAATAATTCTAGTACTAAATTAAATCATATTAATTTGTTTTGTAGATTATTGATTTACTAAGTGTTTGTGTCTATTGAAATGTATATGTCCTCAACAAATCTATTAATTCAAATCAAAAGAACAAAAAGAAAAATCAAACCCCATAATTAACCAAACCAATAATTATTTATTTTTTATTTAATTTTAAAAATTTAAACGCCAATAAAATTACAGCCCATTTGGTAGAAGGGATTAATTGAAATAATCCTTGGACTAAAATTTGGCCCACACAATTCAATGTTTGGTTGCACAATTCAACCCAAATACATCTTATACATGGATAACTTAATTCACCATATGTGGTATTATCTAATCCCTAGAATATCTAGGGATTACTAATACTAGGATTAGTAATACTTGGATAAAGCAATAAAATGACTAAACTATCCCTCAATTTCTTTATACAACTTTAAAGTTTTTTTTTTATGTATTTTGTTGAAAAAATGAGTAACCAATGCTGTACTCGGTTACAAAAAATTATTCATCTTAATGGAGAAAAAGTCCATTGATTAACCTCATAATGTACTGCAGTTTGCATTTATTTGACATTTATTTATGAAAATACCTCTTTGTACAGCAAAATAATTTTTTTTTTGGTTTTCTAGCTACTCTAATATACGAATAACACACTTGAAGATGAATTATCATCTGGAATGACTCCATCTAGTGGTTCTTTGGTGTGTGTGATGATGAGTCATGAAAATATATATGACTTTTACAATGTCTAAACTATAGAATTATTACTAGTTCCTAAGCGCATTTGTTAGTTTAATATGCATTTTATGTAATGTTGGCAATATAATAGCTACATGTTTCTGTCGTGAAACTGGTCTTTACCAATGGTAAAAATATTGACGACTAGTTTTGTTTATCAATTCATATTCAAATTTTAACAAATATGATCTTGATGTATTATTTTTATTAGAAATAATATTGAAAAAAAATTATTAAAAATAATATTGTTTAGTAATTATGTACCTTGATCCAATTAATAAAATAGAAAATCTTATAATAGTTCAAGGGTATAATTAAAAAAAATTTTTTTATAGAATTTTAAATTAAATACAAAATAAAATGGGAAGCAATAAATCAAACATGAGATAAAAAATAATCTCAATATTATTAATCCCTGCATAATTTAATTCTTATATTATTAATCTTTGCATTACTACTTCCTACATTATTTATTTTTATACTTATATTATTAATCTCTGCATTACTAACATTATTTATTTTTATACCAAATGACTCGTTGATGTGATCATAAGTTTAACCAATAACCAATTAAAATCCAACCATCAACCCGCGCACCTTACAGGGAAATATACTACTCACCTATTGTTAAACCCCAACACCGTAGCTCCGGTTGAAGTATTTTCCGACATGCTACTTGTTAAACCCTACCGGAGGGCCCTCTATAGTTCATCTCGGCAAGTCCAACCCAAAACCCTAGACTCACCATCTCCTTCCTCCAGCCCCCTTTTCGTCGACAAGGCTGTATCCATACTTAAAGGCCACCACCCTATTTCCTTGAACTCCATTGCTTCCCAATTCACCCCTCAATATGCTTCGTCCGTGCTTTTCCAATGCCAATTCGACAAACCTCTTGTTGTAAGATTCATCAACTGGGCACGCAACCGCCAATTCTTCAACCTTCAATGCAAGTGTATTTCCATTCATATTCTCACTCGTTTCAAGCTCTACAAGACTGCGCAATCCCTTGCGGAGGATGCCGCCTTGAAATTCGGCGATAATGAGGGTGAATCTGTCTTTTTCTGTCTCAGGGACACTTACCATCCTTGCAAGTCCAGCTCTGCTGTCTTCGACTTGATGGTAAAATCCTACTCCCATTTGAAAATGATTGACAGAGCTATGAACTTATTCGAATTAGCTAAGTCTAATGGGTTTATGCTCACTGTTTTGTCCTATAATTCTATTCTTGATGCCTTGATCAGGCTTTCATGTAATGGGTCTTTTGAATTAGCGCAAAAGTTTTATGATGATATGGTTAAATCTGGGGTTTCACCTAATGTGTATACTTATAATATTATTATCAGAGGGCTTTGTGCAAAAGGGGACCTGCAAAATGGTTTGGTTCTTTTCAATGAAATGGAAACAAGTGGCTGCTTGCGAAATGTCATAACCTATAACACCATCATAGGTGGTTATTGTAAGACAGGTAAGGTTGATGCAGCAGTCGAATTGTTGAAACTAATGCAAGTGAGGAACTTGGAACCAGGTGTAGTCACATATAATGCTATTATTAATGGGTTGTGTCGAGAAGGAAGGATGAAAGAGACGAGTGAGATTTTGGAAGAGATGAGGGGAAAGGGATTAAAGCCTGATGAGGTGACATATAACATACTGGTGAATGGCTATTGTAGAGAGGGTAATTTTCACCAAGCACTTGTTTTGCACTCAGAAATGTTAAGGAGTGGATTGTCTCCAGATGTTGTGACTTATACTTCTTTGATTAATAGCATGTGCAAGAGCGGGAATTTGCACCGAGCCATGGAATTCTTTGATCTTTTGCGTGCTAGGGGATTATATGCCAACGATAGAACTTATACAACTTTGATTGTTGGCTTTTCTCAGCAGGGTCTTATGAATGAGGCTTATAAGCTTTTGAATGAAATGATTTCAAATGGTTTTCCCCCTTCAATTGTAACTTACAATGCTTTAATTAATGGGCATTGTGCAGTGGGCAGGATGGAAGATGCTTTATGTTTGACTCAAGAGATGGAGCAGAGGAGGCTTGTGCCAGATGTTGTAACTTATAGTATAATAATATCTGGGTTCTGTAGAAACTGTGAATTGGAAAGAGCATTCTGTGTTAAGCAGCAGATGGTTGAAAAAGGGGTTTTACCTGATGTTATTACTTATTCATCCCTAATACAAGGTCTTTGTGAGCAGCAAAGCCTAGCTGAAGCTTGTGAACTTTTCCAAGAGATGTTGAGTGTAGGTTTGCAACCAGATAAGTTTACATATACTACACTTATTGGTGCATACTGTGCAAATGGAGATATTAAAGGTGCTTTTCGCCTGCATAATGAAATGATCTGTAAGGGTTTCTTTCCTGATGTCGTCACTTACAGTGTTCTAATCAATGGGCTTAACAAACAAGCTCGCACTAGGGAAGCAAAACGGCTTCTGTTCAAGTTGCTGTATGAGCAATCAGTCCCAAATAGTGTCACTTATGACATGCTGATAGAAAGTTGTAAAGATATTGAGTGTAAGAGTGCGGTAGATCTTATTAAAGGATTCTGCATGAAAAGTTTGTTAAATGAAGCTGACCAAGTTTTTGAGTTGATGCTGCAAAAACACGAGAAGCCGAGTGAAGTAGCTTATAACTTACTTATACACGGTCATTCCAGGGGTGGGAATTTGCATAGAGCCTTGAATCTTTACAGAGAAATGGTTAATCTTGGATTTATTCCTCATACAGTAAGCATTATTGTGCTGATGAAAGAACTTTTTAAAGAAGGGATGAGTGAGGAATTAAATCAAGTAATTCAGAGCACATTGGAAACCTGTAAACTTGCTGATGGTGAGCTAGCAAAAGTTATTGTTGAGGTGAACTACAAGGAAGGGAACATGGATGCAGTATTCAGAGCACTTACTGATATGGCCAAGGATGGCCTTCTTCCAAATAGCGGAAAAACTGCTTTTTGTCACATGCCACAATAAAGTACTTATCATCGAAAAAAAAATCACACCAACTTTTCCCATGCATGAGGTGGAGTGCATAAGCAAACAGGACGCTGGGTTGCAACAAATTGTTTTCCCCTCCTTTAGGTTTCTCATTCCATTATGAATGTGGGAGAGCTACTTTAGTCAGATGATCAACATTCTTTCGAGCGGGTTAAATTCCCACTTTGCCTGAAAACTGTATAGCTTTCCACATGCTTGAAGGTTAGATATTAAACTGCTTTTGTCTTTGGACTTTCTACATACTTCAATCTTTGTCAATTTCTTGCACATTAACTTCCGTATAAATAGACATGTTTTACTTTCTTTAGGAAGTTTAATTATATTTAGTTTTCTTTCTCAAAAAAAAATTATTTAGTTTAAGGTTCCCGTGTTTGGAAATTTCAATGGACATACATTAGTGGCAATCATTTTTTTTTTTTTTGGGGGGGCGGGGTTTGGGGGGGATGTTTCTCTTCTGAAATCGGTTCATCATGCTAAACTGGATTTTCCTCTTCTGAAATGGCATTATAATGCTAAGACTTAACTCCCAACATATATATCATATATTCCATCAGATACATTGCCTTTTCCCATTGCTGATTTACTGGCCTTGCCAATGTGATGCACATGTTTCTATCATCCATCAGATACATTGCCTTTTCCCATTGCTGATTTACTGGCCTTGCCAATGTGATGCTCATGTTTCTATCATCTATCTTTATTACATTTGCTATATTTTAGTGGTAGGTTGGTTCCATATACCAGTAATGCATTCATAATAGGATGAACAGACAATTTTTGAATTCCTCTCAGCTATATAAGTAGGATGCTTTTTTGAAAAGGTGAAACAAGACACAGAGAAGGAAGTGAGTTTCATTCAAGAAAGTGTGCGCACTCCAGGTATGATGTCTTTTACTAGTGCATTTAGTTCTCATAGACATGATTGTAGATGAAAGAGCAATTTAAGTATTTTTTTAGCAAAATAATGTTGTTATGATCTAACTTTTTTTGCCAGTAATTTTATACGTGTTTGCCATTGTGAAATCTTCATTCTATGCAGCCTAAGGATCTTGTCTGTTCAAGAACATTATATGTGCCAATGATGAAGTCTGTAGAGTAGGATTTGATTTACAGTGTCTTGCCTTCAGATCAGCTATCACTTAGTCTCTGTACTTCTGGACTTGCCTTTTCCATTCTAATGCCAAATGTTATAATCCAAGTCTAGCAAGTAGTCTCAGAACTTTCTGGTTTTGTAACTTCTATGAAAAGAACTTGAAGCTTGAAATCTGTCAGTGCCAGAATGGCCAATTAGAGGTAGAAGGCGTTTTCTCCTTGAATAAAAACTTTGGTTGCATAAACCAGTACTGGTTTAAATATGTCTTTTGAGGAGTTAACACTCCTTTGGTTGCATAAACTAGTACTGGTTTAAATATGTCTTTTGACAAACGCTCCAGCCAAATTTTTCATACATTGACGTGCAATGTGGTGTGACTATAATGGTATACAAAAATAATCAAGATTATAATGGGATCAGAAAGACCAAGAGCACTGGCCCAGGTCTTCTCACTTTCTATTCGCAGCTAACATGTTATGAACCTCAAGAAATTATGGTGCATTTGTGTTAAATAGGCTTCTCATAGGAAGCGGCAGGGTGTTTTCATTTTTCTCCTCAAATGACTTTTTGCAACTTCATCCAGAAGTTACGTTTGATTGATTTGCTTCCTATGGTTCTGACGACACAAGTAGACCAACTGTTTCCTGGCTGTCAGTAGACGTCTCATCTTACTAGGGTGTGATGTTGATTGTCGGGAGCATCTTGTCCATGTGCATCATAGCTAGTTTCTGGTGACTTTCGTACCCTTTTCTTGTTTTAATTATAGATTGAAACTGTGTCTGGATATGTTTTGTTGTATTGAAAGTGTGTCTGGGATGTTGGTACTAAGATGGGTGATTTCACAACTTGGAAAATTGGATTGAACCGGGTCATTCAGCAGACAGTAATTACTTGAGGAGTTGCTAAATCTATTGATTGTAGTTCATTGAACAATTATATCATTTATTAGCTTTGCCTTAATCATTAACTCATTATACATCCTTTTCTTTTCAATAGATTTTTTTTCATAGTTTTCTTCCAATCGTGCTTCAGAAACATTTCTTTTGAGCTGAGGGTCTATTGGAAACCTCTCTACCCACAAAAGGTTGGGCAAGGTCTACATACATACCACCCTCTCCGGACCCTACTTGTGGTATTACACTGGGTATGTTGTTGCTACATATTTGTGGGATGGTCAAGGAGATGGATACTTTAATCGGTTGTCACATGTTAAAGGCTTGGAACTCTAGCCATGTGAATATGACATTTTTCATTTGCATCATGCATGATGAAGAGGACAAGATGGCGATACTTGAAGTCTTGGTCACAATGTAAAGTGGGTATCCTTCGAATTCTCTGGTCATTTGTCATGAAATTTCTTATATAAGCTGGTGAGTATTGCTTCTGGAGTATGATGTTGGTGCTCAATGTCAAAGCTCGTGAAGCTGAGCATTTGAGAACAAACTAGATCAGCCGTCAGTTGCATTTTCACACTGGTGTGTCAAGGTGTACTTGGCGGTTTCATAGAGTGCAAAATAGGTATCCCCAGTATCTGAAGTTTTCCATTGAATCTGAGAGTTTAATTGCCTGAAATAAAAACCAGTGTTGATATATAAATGATCTTTCCTTTGCTATACAGGTGGATGTTGATTATCTGATCAAACAACAGCAGCCTCTTGTGTTCACTTCTTCATCCCAACTTCAGTAAGTTCATTCTCAAAGGAAACTCTGAAGCTACTGGATGGGGCATACGTCCTTCAAGATGATGTTCACGGCCACGTTAGCAGCTCAAGACCACCTGTACTTTGGTAAATCTAGTTGGGGTTAATTATTTGCTTTAACGAAGCTCTATTTCATTGCTAGGCTTCTACTTCCAGGGCAACACAACTGACAAAATTGGCCATCCAACACGGTTGTATGTGGAACAGATAATTTTCCCTACTTGTAACAAGTCCTTTGTTAAACCTTCCACCCCACCCCTCCCCAAAATACTCCTGCTAGGAAAAAGAAAACCTGTATAAATATGTCACTTTTATGGAGTCCTTTGTTAAACCTTCCACCCCACCCCTCCCCAAAATACTCCTGCTAGGAAAAAGAAAACCTGTATAAATATGTCACTTTTATGGATGAAATGGTGCAAAGTGGAGATCAGTTTTATGATCCATTACAAATGTTGTTTTAGTTATATTGTGTTATTCCCCAGGAGATGGAAGATATGAGATGTTTGTAGGATCATTCTATCCCATTCAAATTATAATTTGTCGCTGGAGATCATTTCCTTGGAAATTTAGAAAAATATGTTGTGACATGGAATGAAAGAGACAATGGTTATGGCTTCACAATAACAAACCTAATTGAAGTATTTGTCTTTCCAATTGACAATGGTTGATTGTTTGATTTTTATTTACTAGTAAAAGCAAGTGCGGCAAGATTTTCTTATCAAATTTCCAGAAACCAGCAAACTTAGCAAGACGAGTCCCATCCTTTTAAGTGAGAAGTCCACCATTTCTTTAGAATGCACTCGTTATCTGTGCTAACGACTTCATAAAAAAGTAATGCAATACAAAATTCCCCATTTCCACAAAACGGAATTTACTTCCTTTCCCCTTGATCAACCCTTTCCCTTCCAAAGCAAAACCAAAAATAATCACAACCAACAGGAATTAGTACAGAGGATTGCACTAACATCAAGCTTAGCATTTTGCAACTCAAAACAAATAGAAGGCTTCCTTTCTTACCATGAGCTTTTGATCTTCCAAAAGTTGGAGAAATCAAACAAAAAGAATCAAAGTCATAATAGCAATTCGGAAAAGAAATGGCTTCCGCGGAACATATGGGATCATACAAACAAGAAAAGCACATTGACTGTAGTTTTAATTTCTCTAGTGTTGCAGTAAATCAATAGCATTGAACCATGGAATTATCTAAAACTAAGGTCAACTGCACTAAATTTCCAAATTTCAGTTTCTACATTGGCATATATACCAAATGCTGTGTGAACTTTCCTAAAAGCAGCTTCTCGCTCATTTAAAGATTTTAAGGGTGAGTAATGTGTGGGCTCCTTTGGGGGGGGGGGGGGGGCCCCCCC
>DF357288.1:153434-172603 GCA_000787875.1 Solanum virginianum | reverse complement strand
TAGGCTTTAGTGCAATGGAAGGGGGGGGACTACCTCCAGGTTTCGTAAATGAAGAATCAACCTGTGATTTGATCTCATCTCTCAATACAATGTACGGTCTGCGGCTCTGGATGCTGCTTTTTGACTTAGGTTAGGGAAATATAGATAACTAAAAGGTCATAATAGGCAGAATAAGGTGAAAATGAGCATAGTGGACGCATATGCGCTCAAGAATCAGAGACGAGTAAATCTTTCCAATTCTTCCTCCAGCATAAATTCTCCCAGATAGCAGTTAGAAAGCAGCAGAAGTATTACACTGGAAGCAATCTATTGTGAATTTTAAGGTACTTTTAAGGTAACCAACTAGACTAAGGGCAATATTCAGTACATTGCTACTCTTTGTCAAAGAGCAATATCAGCTACCATGAACCAAAAACTAGAATTAACAAGTAAAATTATCCTTACATCAAGCAAGTATCCTTCGGGAAACTACACTCATCTTGAAGAGAGCCGTTGATATAGATCATCAGCCAAGGCCCGCCTCACGGTTCCACCATAGTAATAGAAAGACTTCTCATTCTCTAACACCCTTGGGGGGGAACCATTCTCTTCTGGCTCCCTCCAAAGCTCTGGCTCCGGCTCCCTCGCAATCTGACACAAGTTATGCAACACACAACAAGCAACAATAGTTTGGGGTGCATGACTTAGTCCCACATTCAAATTCTGAAGAATTTTCCACCTTCCTTTCAACAAACCTATAGCTTCCTCAACCATCTTCCTCCCCTTAAACAAGGCTTCATCAAAGGCATTCTCAGGAGGTGAGCCAGTCCTATTCCCAGAAAATGGAGTGAGTAAAAACGATAACAATGGAAAACACCAATCCCCCACAATGTATGGTCTCACATGTTCTCCTCTAATATTAACCCCTTTGTCCCAAATAATATCAGTAGATATCAGCCTATTATACAGCAAACTATCTCTAAAATGCGTAGCATCATCAAATCCACCTGGGGCTTTCACACAAACATCCCAAAAGATCTTCTTGTGATCAGCAACAACCTGAAGCAATACGGATGGGAACCCATATCTGCTGTAGTACATAGAGGAGTTAACAGTCTCCGATGGAAGATGCTGCAACCTCACGGCCGTCCCATCAATAGCTCCACATATATTTGGGAGTGAAGTCAGCTCCTGGAACCCTTGAGTGGTCTCCACAAGACGCCGTCGACTCACGGGAATCTTGATAAACTCCGGATAGAGCTTCGTAGCCAAGAGGCGGGTGACCATGTTAGTAATTTTCGAGATCAGGTAAGGTTCAAGGCCATAACGGGTAGCTAGGGTTTTAGCAGAATATCCGTGGAAGAGTCTAGAAAGTACCATAGCAACGGCGTAATCAGACGGTAGAGAGAGTTGGGACTGGGTAATGTAGGGTTTCAGCTTATCAACAACGGTGGTGAAAACGGGATACGATAGTCCGTAAAGGGAACGCCACTGAGTGTCACGCAGAGGAGCTTCCATAGCCCAAATATGTTCAGTGGAGAGGGCACGAAAGGCGGAGACGGAGAATTCGGGAGCTGCGGGAGATGGAGGAGAGGGGTTATTATTAGGCGAAGAAGAGGAAGTTTTGGGTTTTTTCTTGTGAGGGTGGGTAGCGAGATAGGAGAGAACGGATGCGATCGTGAAGAAGAGGAGAGGGGCGGCGGTGGTGGAGGTGAGGAGGGAAGTAGGGGAGGTGGGTGAAGCGGCGGAGGAAGAGGAGGAAGTGGAACCGGAGAGAAGAGAGGTGGTGGGGTCAAGGTGGTTGTGGAGGTGAAGAAGATTTGTTAGCATCAGCAGAAAAGATTGATCCATTGTTTGAGAAGAAGGAGGCTGATGGTCCTTTGCCGGAGACGACCGACAGGGTTTGCAACCACCGGCGGTTATGTCAATCAAGCCAATTCATATTTGACGACGAGCGGAGATGGGGATCGGGTGGAAGAATTAACAGCAAAAGAGCAAATAAGTCCGTATAGTTTCTCAAATGTAGCAAACAAGCCCATAGGCTTTAGTGCAATGGAAAATTCAAACCGCAGAAAAGGAAATTCAAAGAAGCAAATTACACCGAGAGACGTTAAACTTAAAAAATTATTAAAATAAAAAGCTCTCGTTGTATAGGTACGTATAGATATTTGTGTATCATAATATATATTTAATGCATAACTCATTTATGAGTAATATTGTATAATAATGTATACTTTCTACAACTTTTGACTAACTATATTGTATATTCATGTATAGTTTCATTGATTTTGAACTATTTTTATGTAAATAAAGCATGAATTACCTTTTTTTTGTAAATTTTTTACTTTTTCGTGTATATATATAATTTCCCCAAAAAAAATTCAAAAGAGGAGGAATATATTGTATAGAATTTCACATTATTAATATAGTTTATGCACAATTGAGATCATTTAATTTTGATATAGAACTTTCTGTAAGCACCATAAGTTATGGCAATAGACGCCTCTGTTTAACTGCTTCATGCTCGTGATTTTTCAAGATCATTTTGAAATCTTTGTACATGGAGTCTCAAAATAGTTGAGTAAAAGTCATTGAGGAAGTATGTATAAATATGTCCATCTATAAATGCATATCATATATAAAGTTTTATTCGCATGGTCAATAGAGAAATTAAAAATTTAATGAATAATATATAAATGTTTTAATTGCGTCAAGAATAATAATTAATATTTAATCTCCGTAGACTACATAAATTTTTATCCAAAGGTTTGTGCACCTTTTGCCTTAGATGCTTCAGTCATGCATAAGCAGGTGGTCTCTTTAGACACTCTTAAAAGAAAAGAGAGAATTCATTTTAGCTTTTCCGCGAGGATAGTTGGATACTTTAACAAGAAGAGCATGATCAAGTTTAGTACAAGTAGCTACCAAGGGCAGACTTACCCTGTGATAGGAGATGCATGTACACTTGGTAATCTTAAAAAAAATTATGTATATATATTTAGAAGAACCGTGATATTGTCGTATATTTTAAAAGGACCCCTCAAAGTAACTATTTCCTCCGTCTCATTTTATGTGACATCTTTTTTTTTTTGTCTCTCCAAAAAAGAATGTCACATCATTCCAATTAGACCACAAATTTGAATTTTTTTCCTTCAACATCGTGCTAAGTCAGATAATGTCACATAAAATGAAACAGAAAGAGTATTAGATTAGGGCGAATGACATTGAGTCCCTTCGACTCTTTAAGCAAGTGTGTGGGTGACCCAAGTTCAAAACTTAGTAGCAATATCTCAAACCTTGAGTTAATAATTAATAATATTTTGTTAATAAATCACTTATTTAAATCATATTTCTAAAAATTGTCCTTTCATTTAATCTCAAATGGTTCAATTTATTTGCTTTAGAAAATATAAATTTTCTTTTAAAAAAAGACAAAAAGTTAAAAATTTAAATATTAATTTTAATCTTTAACAATTTAATTATTTTTAGAAAAGAAAAAGAACCCAAAAAATTGACTAAACAAGGAACAGAGGGAGTACTTTGATGGAATTTCATTTTACATAATTAAGTTTTATTTCTAAAGATTCTATTGCCGAACATCTCGTTTATTCTTAAGCACTAAACAAATATCTCGAAGCGGATCGGGCGGGCCCGAATCCTCGTCAAATTAATTTTATTTCTTTGGTTCAATCAAAATTAGGGTTCAGAAGAAAAGGCCATTAATTTTGAATAAGAAACAAATTTGAGCTTGAGAATCACCGTCTTCTCCTTTCATTCAATCCATTCGTATATCTGTTGTAGCTATGACTGAGGTACGGCTCTGCTAATCTTTCATTTTTTACTTGCAACTTCAAAATGACTTTTTTCCCCTTATTTCTACTTGCGCATCCCTACTAATTCTAACTAGAATCATAGGGAATTAGGAATGGGTTATTTCTGGTTTCTTTTGTGTACTCCTGATTGATCAATTGTGTTAATCTTTTATCACTTGTGAGATGGGCTTGGTAAAATTCAAATTTGTGAATTGGTAATCTTTGATACATGAATTGGTTCAGATATGACTTATACAGTAGAAATTATGCTAAAGAAGCATGCAAGAAATGGTTAAGTTGTCATGGTTGAGGAGTCACTATTGACCATTGAATTTGTCATGCATCTTTAGTTGAGCAACAGATCAAATAATGTGAAATCCTCCTTCAGAAAACATAGACCCCTGTTGAATTAGTGCAGACTTTATGATTACAATTTGAATTTTATCTCTGATAGTTTTCCATTACACTGGTTTGTTGATAAGTATGTTTGGTGATAGGGTACTGTATCTTTAGAAGGTCGTTTGCTGTAGATATAAGGTATAATAATTCCAGTATCATTGAGGATATGACCTTAGATAGAAAGGAGTGAATGTCGCGTATTAGACTAGGGGTAGAATATTGTCTTGCCTTGTGACGGTTTTTGGTTTTTCATATGGTTAGTCATGCTATTATAGTTGTGTTGTTATTGCTCTTCGATTATTTTTCTACTTTTATTTTGTTTTCCTTGTGGAATTAATATTGCTCTTCATTTAGTCTCTATTCTATATCTATTTTTTTTTTACTTAGGGCAGATACATTTGAGTCCAAGGTCTTTGAGAAACCACCTCTCTATCTCCATAAAGTAGTAATAAGGTCTGTGCGCACTTTACCCTCCTGAAACCCCTCTTTTAGGATTTCATTGGGTATGTTGTTGTTTGGTTGGAGGTATTGGGTAGTTCTTGGATTGTTTATCCTTCCATTTTTGCCTAAAAGATGGGATAAGTTATTCCCTATACATGGTAGAATAACTTATCTTGGATTAATTGTTCTGGGATAACTTGTTCCCAACCAAATAACCCCTTTGTGTTTGGATTAATTTGCAGATTCATGATCTTTCTTGTCTTGTAGAAATCGAGAGCAATATTCTTATTTTTGTAGTGTCTGGTAGTCCAAAAATCATACTTAGCTATGAACATTTGGAATTCGAATACCTACAACAATTTCATTCCATCCATTACAAACTTTTTTTTTTTCTTCAATCATCTTTTAGTTGGGTTTTGCTTTTTTTTTTTTTCCCTGATTTTGTTCTTCTCTATCTTTTTATTACTGTATTAGAATGTTTGGCCTTCTTCAGAGTACTACAACAACAACATACCCAATGAAAATCCCACAAGTGGGGTTTGGGACCTTCTGTCAGAGTATTTTGCATATTTCTTGTGTTCCTTAACCTGTTACTTTACTGTAGTTAGATTTCTTTTTCCTTTTCTTCCGGTGTTAGGTTACGAAACCTGGGATAATTATGCTGATGTTTACTTTCTTTTGATGAAATTAAAGTTTTATAAATATGGTTGTTTCTTATTTTTCTCATTGTACAGTTTTGGGTTAGCCAAGGAAATAAATGGTGTGATTTCTGCAAAATCTTCATATCAAACAATTCTGCGAGCATTAGGAATCATGAACTTGGTACGCGTCACAAGGAAAATGTGGCCAATAGGCTCAACACAATGCGACAAGAGAAAGCTACAAAAGACAAAGAGTTAAAAGAAGCAGCCCGTGCACTGGAGCAAATTGAAGCAGTAAGTGCTATTATATTGGGATATATTTTCACATATAAGTTACACATTTATGACAAGGGATTCAGTTTTCTGATAAGTAGGATCTGAGGCTTAAGTTTTGATGTTAATATTTACCAAGTGGTTATGAAGGATATGTAAATGTTTTTACATTATGTGTGTGTGTATATATTTATCTAAATTTGAAGGGTTTCATATATACCTCAGAAGTAGACTTTTTTTTAAAAAAATTATGTTCTAAAATACTTACCTTATAAAAAATATTGTTTAAAAAAATTGCTAATGCAATCTTCAAGTACCATTACTGCAATTCCTCCTCTATAAAGTGCGGTCTGTTCATCTACTAGGGGAGATTAGTATAAATTCATGTACTAGAGAAAGTGTCTTTTGAGGGATGTTCTTCTTAATTGTCTGTTTAGCAGGTTATGTAGCTGCTCAAAATATGTTGGTATGAACTTATTTTGTCCTAAGATATTCAAAAGTGGAACACTTGACAGAATGGCTATCCTGATTAAAAAGAAAAGATATCTCTTAATGTGGGTAAGCAAGTAGCACAATGTTGTCGTTCACAACCTGTGGACTGTAAAATACATAGCTCTGGACATTTACATGGCCTCCTTTTAGAGAATATCACCATTTCCTCTCTTCCTTAGAAATGCAGCTTTATCTTTCATTTATCTCTGGATTGACATGATCTTATTGCATAGGTTCTCTTAAACATTCACGAATAGAATTATTGATTCTTTCATTTGGTATTAATTTTTTTTTTTGAAATAAATTCATCCAATTTTGTTTTTTTGACTTGTTTTATAGTTTAAAGCAGAAATGGCTGAACTGAGAGGAGATTGTGAATGAACAATAATGTGATGGATTAATTATGTCTTTCTTTTATTGACCAGAAAGCGCAACGCAGCTATCAGAAGGACATGGCTCGAGTTGAAGATGCCAGAAGTACCAATATACAGGCCCTGGCTACTCATGATAATGGTCAAGCAACTACCAAGGGATCTGCTGTATCAGAAGGTGTCCAAATTCCCTGTTGTCCTATGAGACTACACCTTTAATTTTTAGTTATAATTGTGTTGACTCTGAATTAGAAGCATCATCTTTCAATTGGTTTCAAGTAGAGATACGTCTCGTCTTCTCTGAACAAAAGGAGTTGGTTATAAACTAGAGATATCTCAGGAAGAGTTCATAATTTGTATTCTTTTGTCAATTTTGAGAAAAAACTTTAATAAGTTAAATTGCATGTGAGTTAAACTATCATTTGACGATATTTGAGTTCTCCCACTTAATTATCTGGATTGCAGATGTTTTCGGTTAAATAAGTCATTTAGCTTTCATATACTAAGAAACTACCTGTTTGTTTCTTCCATTTTTTTTAATGTTATTATCTTCTTGTTGCTGCTACTTATTATTTACTGCTTCCTTTTCATCTCTTCTTGGGCTGAGGGTCTATCAGAAGCAACTTCTCTACCTTTGCAAGGGTAGGGGTAAGGTCTGTATACACTCTACGCTCCCTAGACCCCACCTTGGGGATTATGCTGGGTATGTTGTTGTTGTATACAAAGAAATAATCTCTGCTATTTGTTTTCTTTCTTGCTGTTTGGTGTTTGGTTTGCTAAGGTTTTTGTACCTACTGCTGGTTTTTTGCAATCGCTTCATGACCACCTTGGTTAAAGCAATGTTGCATTAAACGGTGTCTACGGGATACCTTGATTACGCTATACAAAAACAATAGGCAAAGTTAGCTAATCCTCTTCTTTTCTGGGAACCACTCTATCAGGGCACTAAGTGACAATATGAACAAAGCATCATGCCTTTCTCCATTTTTCTGAATGCTACTTTTCCGTTTCCCATATGATAAAGTTTTGAGGGGGTGAAAATTCTTGTCCTAAAGAACTCGCTCATTTGCTTTAGTGGCAAAATTCTCTTCTGTGTTGGGGGATTCAAAGGGTGATGAAGTGAATAGAAAATTAACATTGCTAGGATGGATTCTAACTGTGTTGACAATCAACACAAGATTTATGTCGCCTAAGAGTTCCTTTGTCTTGCACATTTAGGCTTATTTACGTCACTTACTTAAAGGTTGAGTCAAAATGGTGATCTTCTTAATGTTGTCTTGATAATTTGTGACCTAAATCTGTGTTTGTTATAACAGAATGGGAGTATGACAGCTCATCTGGCTACTATTACAATCAAAGAAATGGATGTTACTATGATCCTAACTCTGGCTTCTATCACACAGATGCTTTAGGTAAATTTGCTTTCCCAGAGCTCAATTAAGCTACCCCACACTTTCTTTCTGGCAGCTTGTATAATTGAATGAAATGTGACAGGTAGGTGGGTAACACGGGAAGAGGCGCTTGCTGCAACTCAAGTTTCTTCAACATCCATTTCAAAGAAACCTTTAGTGAAAGCACCTGTATCAACAATGGGTGCTGGATCTTCAGAAAATAAAAGCACAGAATCTCCTCAAAGTGGTCCTCCACCAGGGCGTGTTGTTTCAACTCCTCCAAATCCCACAAGATCTGTTAAAGGTAAACCGTCTTCACTAATGGTTAACAAAAGAAAAAGGGAGAATGAGAAGCCAAAAGCTGTCACTGAGGAGGAAGCAGCAGCACGCAAGGCCAGGGAGGCTGCACGGAAGAGAGTTGAAGAGAGAGAGAAATCACTTCTTGGTCTTTATAAGCATTGATTTATGTATCTTTATCAAGCACTTTCTTGCTGAAAGGAGGTGAGTTTTCAGTATGATTTTATCTAATCTGAATATTAAACTTTCAGTCAGGAAGCTATCAAGGAGCCATATTGAGTCTTTGTATTCTGTAAAACTTTACTGTGGTGTTGTGTTCAGGGTGCCTTCTTGGGTCATTTTATGTCCTTATACTGTAGTGAATGATGTTCTTTATGGGAGATTCTATTTTGTGCTAAAGATGAACACTTTTTGCTTACCGGAAATATTTGTCGAGTTGTATTTACTTTACGTATCATCTTGTTAGATCATCAATGTCATACTATTTTTATTGAACGATTGCATGGGTAACTTTTCTAAAGTTTTATTCGTTGTTTTATTAGTTGGAATTTTCTGATATGCAAATCACTTGGGAAGTTCTCAACCTCATTATCCAATTTCCTTAGAAGTACTTGCTGGTGTAGCATTGTAGCTACTAGTAAGTTGCATTAGAATGTAATTCAATGTTCTCCGTTTTAGGATTAGGTCTTTTTTCCTAATTTCATTTTCTCCTCTATAAAAAGGAAGGAAGGGGGTCAGGGGCTGTTGTGGCTTTGTTATCAGTCATTTGAATTGACTAGAGGGGTCATCTGAGTATTTTTCATCTTATGTTAATTGCAGGAATATTTGATGTGGTGATGGCAAACAAGTGTGCTGAGGATTGATCAGTGGCATTTACAACATTCAATCATCCAAAATTCATCTTCACTTTACACAATGTTGGGCTGAGAAGGTGATATTCCAACTGCTTTACCAATTACTTGACTGACAGTTTATTACTTAAATCCCTTACACAAGGAGTCTGGGTTAGGTATGAAGCCTAATCTATTCATTCATTTCCAGCGAGTGAGCTGCCATTAGCATCGCGAAGTTGTATTGTAGTGTATCATGTGCGGTTTCTCCCAAGTTAAACATTGCCCACTGCTCTATAAGTGTAAATGTGTGGCTATATTGGCCGAAGTTGTACTGCAAATGAAGATATTTGGTTTAAAAGCGAAACCGGTATCTTATTATTTCTGTTCTGTTATAACCTGCCTTTGTCTTTTGTCTTCTCCACCCTCCGCCCGCCAATCGCCTCCTAGTTCAGAGAAATTGAACGAAAAAGAGAAGCTTCTTGTTATCTTTTCTTTTCCAAGTTGTATAAGCATTGTGTTTTCCTTAAATTTTGTTCCTTACTCTGAAGATGGGTGTGTGTTATTAATTGTTTATTCATATGAAGACCCACAATATGGTTGGTGATGAATGTATATTCAAAGATTGTCCCATATGCTTATGAATATGAAAACTCTATTTAATGACATTGACTTAGGTGGGTCAGTTTTATGTGACTTGAATGTCAAATAAATCAGCCGTGAAAGTGAAATTAGTAGTAATTGGTGTTCTAGTGGGTTCAGTCACGTGGTTGACTGATGCATTTTGGACTTGAAAAGGTTCTATAAATGCCTAAACAGTAGGAGCTCTTGGTGTTTGTTTCTTTCTGGACATCTGATTCTTTTAGCACAATGGGGTCAATGGGTTCACACATTTCTTTCGTTTCATTAATTTATTTCAGTGCCGGTTGACTTACGCTAGGAAAAAAATGCTCAAGCAAATGAATGCAAAGACACAAACTCTAGTTTTACGTAAGAAATGAGTGCCTGAGATTTGATGTATCATAAAACTGCAACAAAGAATAATCATTTTTGGATATTTAGCATTCAATAAGGTTGTCCTGGTCAGTAGTTTCATGGCTTTTCTTTCGAATCAGCTTTTATTTTCATTTTGCTTTCTTCAATTAATTCTTCTGCAATGTACTTTCCTCAAAGGCAACAATAACGGCTAAGCGTATATTTCAAGTTCAATTTAAATTGAAGATGAATCAAAATTAAAAGGGATAAAACGTTCAAATTATTCCTACAATTCTTTTCTTAAAAGGGGGGGGGGGGGGAAGAAAATGCCAGAAATCCCATATTTACCACCTCAAGGAATTCGAATGCGTATGGATAGATAATACGTTTTCCCTTTTAACACTAACGAAATATTGTACGTAGATAATTTCTCTAATCATACATATTCAGCCATTTCTAAAAGGTCAACTTTTTTACCTCATTTTCCACCAAAAGAAAGAAAAAAAACCCAAAACAATACACCTGTGAATAGCATAAATTATAACAACCACCGACAGAAGCACTGTAAGGTCATAATTATCATGTTAAAAATTATATGAACAAAGTACATTTAGGCATGGGGACACTTGGAATTTGTAAACACCAAACGATTCAAATAATTGCATCCACCTCCGAGATAAGAATATAATCCGCCATTTACTCCCTAATCTAATCATAAGAATACATGATTTTAACCCAAACAATTTCACAGGGGAGGGTAAAAGTGTATGCAGATTTTATCACTATCTCATAGAGATAGAGGAGCTGTTTCGAGAAGTTCTCATCTCAAAATTCAAGTCCCATAAGTAGAATATACTAGATATAAAAAAAAAAAGAAAAAAAAAATTAATAACAAAAAATAAATGATAGTTATATTCAATGGATTTCCTCTAAAAAAGTTTTGATTCCCACGATGGTGGTCGTTCCTACTTTACCCTACAAGATTAACTATTGCCTAAATAAAAGTTTGTACTAACGTAATGATACTACTTTAGTTATTGCATTATTTTATTTTGAAAAATATTGACACTGTAGTACATTTTGACAACTGATGAAGTAATTTAAAATGAAAATGATAGCAAAAGTTGGATTAAAGTTTTGAGTAGATAATCAAAAATACCATTGAGCTGTCATGCCAAAAAAAGGGCTCATTTGGCTACTAATTAATTTGTTGCATGAAAGGAATATATTTGCAATTTATAAACAACTTGGCAGTTCCTTAATTACACACGATATTAGTTTTTTTTAATAAAAAAGAATTAGGGTAGGGGTCCTTGTTGCTTAGTTGAACTGTGCCAAGTAATAGCAATAGCTGGACCATAATGAAAATCGTACCTCTAGGTTTCGACTTTATTACTCACAGTTTGTGTACTGCTCCAGCCAGATTTCCTCAGGTATTGTTTTCTTTGATCACACGTCGACAAGTGGAGTGGTCTCTATGACAGACAAGATGAGAGAAGCAAAATTGAGATGGTTTAGATATGTTATAAGAGGTGTGCTGACGCTCTAGCTAGGAGGTACGAGAGGTTGAATTTACGGGTTACACGGAGGGGTGAGGTAAATCGAAAAAGTATTAAGAGGAGATGATTAGACAGGATATGACGTAGTTTCATATCATCGAGGACATGATTTTAGATAGAAAGAAATGAAATTTGCGTGTTAGGATAGACGGTTAGTAGGCTAATAGAAGTAAAATGTTGTCTTGCCTTGTGTTGATAGAAGGTTAGTAGGTTTGTCATAAGATTAGTCACGTCATTATAAATTGTGTTGTTATTGCTCGTCAATTTACACAATTGACGTTGTTCTTCGTTTTAGTTATTATTCTATATCTATTGCCTGGATGATATATTTGAGGCGAGAGTCTTTCAGAAACAACCTCTCTAGCTATCTCCGTGAGTTAGTGGTAAGGTCTGCATACACTCTACCCTCTCCAGACCCCTCTTGTAGAATTTTACTGGGTATATTGTTGTTATTGTACACATCAACGAGTGATCTATAATTCTTTGCTACTAAAATTACGGAAATTAACAGTGGACTAATTCTATAGCTAATAGAAAAATACATCATATTATTAAAAAAAAATTATTAGCTAGGAGCAATTTAACGACGAATTATCAACAAAATTCATAACTAATTCTATGGAAATTTTTGTGGAGTTTATTATATTAGATATAGTACATGAATCCGCACAAATATAGTTGTCGACCGGCCGAAAAGTATTTGTCATGATGATCTACTTGGTCAGGCCCTGCTAATCTAAAATATTACTACTAATAAAAATATTACTATCATACACTTTATTGTAAGAAGTACTTTAATAATGGAAATTCTTCAATTTTTGATAAAGAAATTGAAAATTCCCTACTTAGACATGGAGGTAAAATCTCAAAATAATGGAATTTCAATAATCCTTTAATAATCAGAAAGGAATTAACTATCAATATTTATTGGTGCCAATACTAATCATGCCAAAGATTCCTAAGGTAATTACTAGGAATCTTAAATTATTCAGTACATGATAACCTTCAATTTTCTAATAAATGTAATAAATTTAAGCTGCAAAAAATTATAAAGAAATAAAAATCTCGATACTGATTGATTGTCAGGAAACTTCATGTGGATAATCCGAATAAAAATGTGTTTAGTATATTATAAAGAATAACAGAAATATAAGTTAAAATAAAAACAAACATTTGCATAGTCCTAAAAGTGGATTTTTTGGTACGTCTAAAATTTTGAAGACAGATATAGGTACATAAGACGTGCCATCCACAAAGTATCCATACATCACGATATATATAATCATAAGGTGAAAGAAGACTGGAAATTATAGGAACAGTGGACTACTAATAAATAGTAAGGATTACATAAATATCATACTGTTGAGAGTCTTGATATATCATTTTACGTGATATATTTTATTGATATATCACGTACAATAATGTATCAAGAAATTAGAAGAGAATGAGATTTTTGTAACTTTTCAAATGATAATTTTTTTAATGCAATCATTTTGAAACTATTAATCTATTATAGTACTCTTACGTGTTAAGACGTATTCACATACGACTATTGTATTCTTCTGACCAAGTTCACTCAAAAATTTATTAAAAGACTAATCCAAGCTCAAAAACTGAAAGGTAAACCTTGGATTATAAAAGTGGTGAATCATCCGATAAGAATTGTGATATGATAAATACGATCATTTTATCCTTTAACAAATAATTTTGCCATCAAGTTTTAGGCATAAATTTTTTCGTTAAATGGCCTAGCGTGAATCAATATTGATTGGGACTTCTTTATATGGATATCAAACACACAATCAAAAGAATAATAATATATTTAATATAATTTTACAAATGAGTTTTATAGAAGATAGGATATACGTAATCTTTATTATTTTCGTAAATTTATCACTCAAAGAAAAAATAACAACGCAAAATTGTAGGAAAAAAATAACAAAGTAGCAAGATACAAAATAAACAAGGATAAAAACAATTGTTAATGTTTTATGCAAGAGGATTTTGGAAGTGAACGTTTTATGCACAGTAAAAAGTCAAGTAAAATACACACACAAAAAAAAATCTGTAAGCAACTCTCTCTTTTGTATTTTAAAATATTTTTCCAGAGAGAAATATATGTAAAAAAATTAATTTTCCAAGAGGAAAATGATCAAATGAGTAACAAAATTAGGCCCAAAAAAATAACAGATGGAGATAATCTGAAATATTAACGACGACTCATAGACATAGAATTAGCGACACTTTTTGAAACAGAATCCTGCAGCGCTGCGTTGAAACCTAAGCAACCCAATAATCCCTGTTTGTATGGTAAAAATGTTTTCTTCTTCATCTCTTCTGATACTGCTCTGTTCATTGTGTAATGCAATTCATGGGCAGAAACGGGTCCTTTTTTTCTTGATCTAACACTCTCTGTTGATCTAAAGCTCGAACTTTTAACATCTTCTTGATGGGATTTCTTCAACAATTCATATTTGTTTAGATGTTCTGTACTACTTGGTCGACCTTCTGAAGAACTTCTGAATAGCAACAAGTCTTTGATTTTCCATTTTTTGGACCAGAGTGAAATCATTGAAGAAACTGAAGAAGACGAAGAGGAGGAAGAAGATGACGAAGAAGAAGAAACAGAGGCGGATTTTTTTGGGTTTTCTTGGTTGCTTTCGTGATCAAACAATAAGTCGGATACTCTCAATTCTTTTCTCCTTTCCGGATTCTGATTTCTTTCCATTTTCGGGATCTTTTGTGGGTCCTCTGTTCGACTCTGTTTTTGTGGGTCAAAATCTTTCTTCTTGTGCCGCGGAGAAAATGTTTCCTTGAACAATTTCTTTGGGTATTTTGGAGAATCCATGTGTTTTCCTTCGTATTGAAACCGTGGGGTTGGTTTCAAAGGCTTGATTTTTCCGCAATCAAAGAGCTCATCAGCTGCAGATAAAGAAATCCTCTCCAATTGACCACTGAAATCAAAAGCAAAATCTTGATCATCATCTTCATCTGGATTACCATTAATATCTTTTTCTTTTGGAATTTCTTCCCAATTGAATTCATCATAAAGAGGAGAAATCCGAGTAGGGCTAGCTGGTGCACTGTAAAACAACGTGGCAGTACGCGGAGGACTTGACGGAGCGCTCATGTAAGGAGTAGTACAGCCACTGTCGATGTTGAAATCCACCGGTGCTGAAGATGGCATCATCACCTCTGTTTCCATTTATGCACACCAACTGTTTAATGTTTTTTCTTAAAGAGAAAAAGAAGAAGGAGAAGACGAGAGAATAATGAAAGTTTTTCAGTTTTAGAAAAATAGGGGAAGGAAAGAATGATAATATAGGTAAAGATTAAAGAGGAGAAAAATAAATTAGTTAGCAATGGCTATGGGCCAATGACGAGACAGAGTCGCCTTTTCTTATGTTTGTTTTATGGACTTTTTCCCCCTTCTTCCTTTTTCTATATTTTGATCAAGACTCATAAACTAACTATTTACGAAATGACTATTTTGCCCCTATGTAATTGTGATAAATATTCCCTCCGTTTACCTTTAGTTGTAAAAATTTGACTTATTGATATAATAAATTTATGATTTTATCCCTATTAATTGATAAAATCCCATATATATTTATTCATTATATTTTTTAAGAATATTAATTTAATGATAATAAATTAAAAATATACTAGAAAAAGAAAATTTATTCAAATTTTTTTAATAACTAAAATCGTGATTGAACTTGTGTAATGTGTAGGATTTTATTGTCCAATTAAAGAGTGATGATAATGCGATGTAATGAGAATCCGAACATTTTGTACTTTTACCGTTGATTTCCATTTCAAGTGTTTTTCTTTTTCCTTTTGTTTGAAGTTTAAATTAAAGGATAGGAAAATTATGACGATGAAAAAAAAAATTACGGTTACACTAAAGTCAGCCAAATGTAGCTAGTGGATATGTAGGCTGACGTACTCATAATGATCTTTTTTTTGTCCTAAATGAGGAAGAAAAATAAAGAAAGCAACAAATATTAAAAAACAAAAATAGAAAAGAAATTCGAAGAATGGAGTAATCAAATGCAATTTTCACTCAATCATGCAGATAAGTTCAAATAATATAAGGTTAAAAATTAAGCAATTGTCATTGATTTAAATCTAATTATCTTTTTGTCAATGCAATTATTCAATGATTTTCAATCATAACGGTTACAGCAATATCACTGCGTGTAATTAAGGATGCTCATAATATCATGCAGATTTGAACACACACCCAATTTTTTTAAAAGTAAATTTTGCAAATTAAAGGGCCAGATTTGCATTTTTATTGGTGGTTTATTAGGATCAATTCGTTGACTACATATTTAGAAGGAAATTAATTGTAAAGACTCACTTACTCCATTTTAGTATGTGTAAAATAAATTTGTGACATTTATCATTTTTAAATATGAAAGTTTAGAGTTATTAATATTTTATCGTGAAATGATTTGAAATCACACAAATATCTAAGCACTGTAACTCTGTAAGTTTTAAAAGTTTTTTTTTATTTTCAAAATATCATTTTAAGTCAAAGGTTGCAACGTAAAATGAGACAAGGAAAATATTAAGCAAATACATAGAATAGTAATAGTCAAATTTAGAGTTTCAAAATATGATTAATTAATAAAGTTAATATAATAAAATATACCCCTCATGATCCAAACTTTTTTAAGAGATATGTTAAATTAAGAAGGGCGAAGTAATACAAAATTTCCTGACTATATTTCGTGAATTATAACTCAAATTTGCATGAGTGTGTGAGCCACGTTGTGTGCGTATTTTACACTTAAAAAAAATACGGTATTTGAATAATACGGAGGATGCAAATTGACTAAGAAATTTTGATAGAATATATCATTAGATGATACTAATGTTTTTTCTTAATTAATTAACTCCATGCAATGGAGAATTTTTGGTTAGCTGAGAATATATTAGGTACATAAATTGGTCTACAGTCCATGTGAATGGTCACATCTATTATAATATTATTGTCAAACACGACTTGCATTTTTGTTAGACCATTATTAATCAGTCCTGTGAATAACTTTTAACTACACAGTACAAGGTAAATGAGAGATTTGATTTTACAGTCCTTAATAAATTTTGTGTTTACTCACGTAAAAAATTTGCAAAGGTTATTTTTTTTTATTCAATTCGTAAGTAGTCATAAGAGATCATTTTCATCCGATAATAATGCCTCATTTTATTTCTTTCCCCAAGAAAAGTTAGTGCTAGTATTTTCTCCATTCACTTTTACTTGTCACATTTCGCTTCTCGAAAGTCAAATTGTGTAGACTTTGATCAATATTTTAATGTATTTTATCATATTAATGTGAAAAAAGTTACAATTAATAATATTTTTTCTATAATTTCCAAAAATTTGAATTTAACATTTTGAATTAATTTAATTTAAATTATCTCAACAAAATAATTGAATTGATTCTCGTAAAATGAATCGTGACAAATAATATGATAAATATTTTTTCTTTTAAGCATATATATATATATATATATATATATATATATATATATATATATATATATATATATATATATATATTATGTTTGGACATGATTGTAACTTCCAAAGAATTTGTCTGTTCAATTGGTAAAGGGAAAACAATTAGAAGATCATTTCACTTAAACTTAATTTATTTAAAAAGTAAAACGTTCAATTATTTAAATAAAAATGAACTAGCAAAGGTAGTCCAAATACACGCATTGTCAAATAGCGGAAACAAGGTTATTTATTTGGTCTCTTAGATAGTATGACAATTGACAATGATTAGAAAAGGGGGGACAATGCTTGTGATCCTTTGGTTTCATAATTGAACAATTTACACAAACATGCTCATGATTTAAGTGAGTAATTGACTAATTGGATTATGCTATACTTTCAACGTCCAATACTAATTGTTTATTATTAACTTGTCACTTATTTCACAAAATCATAAAGAGAATATTATTATATTACTCTTTGAATATTTTAAATTTAATGCTTTGAGAAATGTATTAGATATTGAATAGTATTCAATAATAACAGTAAAATAAACACAAAAAAATAAATAAATAATTTATTGATTTGTCAAACTAGACAATAATTATTAAAAAATTACTTTTAGTATAATCAACAAATAAAGATGAATTATTAATTTGTTGAAATTAAGCAATTCCATCTCAAACAAATTTGGACAAGTGCTGATTTATTTTAACCCTGAATGACAGTCTTAAAGTAACTCGTAAAGTTGTTGCCATGTGACTAGAAGGTCACGGGTTAGCCTTGAAAACAATATATGACAGAAATACAAGATAAGACTATATAAAATAGACCTTTGTGGTTAGACCCTTTTCCGAACCCTACATATAATGGGAACCTTAGTGCACCAGAGCTTAACTAATTTTAATTTAGTCTACCTATCCATCACATCGATACTTGGAACTAAGCCGTCAGAAGACTAGAAAATTGATTAAAGGAGGAAAATAATACTCATATAGACTATAAATAATAAAGTCATGACTTTCCAACAAATAGAAAATAAATACCATAAGTTAGGTAATCACGTATATTAATAAAAAAACTGATTTTGGAAACGATCCAAAGTGTCACGGGCCTAGAATCTGGCGCAGCGCACAGCATCCGTGCGACGTCCCGGGATCCCTCGATCCCAGGGACCAGCCTTACCCTTATGCAGAATTCAACTAGTTTCGCCCTGCCTTGGGCTCGTCAGGAGAGCGGCAATAGCTCTCGACCAGTTGTGCCGTTAGAACGCCTCGATCCCCTTCATAGTCAGGTCCTCGACCAGCGACATGCTCCCCAAACTTAACAGGGTCGGCATGCCTAACTCGGCCAGACCTTGGCGTCTAAGGCAGAACTCTCCTTGACGCTATTATCGCCCCAATTCCCCCAAGCAGGCTACTCTCAGTCGGTCCGCCCCATTCATTGGGTCTCAACACAATCACGGAAAATGGTCCGTGACAAAAGTCTCACCTAGTAACCACTTGACTTGTCTAATTAGCTTTTATTTTCAACCCTCCAATTTATTTTACAAAATTAAAGTCTTTCTCTAATTTTAATTTTTAACTATAGAACATCCAACTCCTCTTTACCCAAATAATTTTTTTTCCCCAAAGGATATTATAAATCGGTCGGTTGTCTAAACTTTCACAAATTGGCAGCTACATACGTTTACGTGATCGTGGTTTGACCAAAAATTAATTAAAATACTATGTTAATTCGGTGTTTAAATTAAAAATATTCGAAAACGCAATCATAAGCAATCGTTTACTGATTCTAGCCATTGACTTTGGAATAAATTCGGTGTACACATATATAAGTAGAGATGATAAAATTAGTCCATACAAATTGTACACACATTGAATTGATGATTAACCTAGTTATATATTAGCTTAGGTCATTTCAGTCGAGTATATTTCAGTCCATCAAATTTAATTTGGTTAATATTTATCTAACGCAAATTGATCCATGAAAAAATCTTATAAAGAATACATGGTACATATTTGTTATTCCATGTACAAGTTATTCCTTAGATATATCATTTCCTGAAATTTTTTGGTCCACGAAACGAGTACTAATATACAATGTAATTTTATTGTTCTTTGGGAGGAATATATTGCAAATATGTACACTAAATTGGAGTAGTTGAATAACCTACTACATCTAGGGAAAACAATTAGAA
>DF357288.1:131631-151002 GCA_000787875.1 Solanum virginianum | reverse complement strand
TCGGAACTTACGGGAAGTGAAGTATTGGCATTGTGTATGCACAGTGGGGCATAAATGTCATACGGATATATGTTGCCTTGAGATGCATGTACTTGGTTTACATACTCATTACAAGCTTCTGAGGTTGTCTCTGCCGAGAAGTTGCAATTCAAGACAATCCCATCGTGGATTTCATCTGATATTAGTGCATGTGTCCAATAAAAGTCGAATGAACCACTTTGCATTGACTCATCATCTAGGAGGGCATTTCCTGTCTGAAAAAGATTATGTTACGAACCTTACGATGCAACTAAGATAATAGTAGTGACATAATCAGGAAGAAAAAAAATGTAATTATCATTTTGAATAAGCTTAGTTAGCCTACAGCTATTCCTTGCAAGTTGATAACAAAGTTGGACTCTGCTTTCCTGTGGGATAAGATCAGCTGAGCAAGTTGAGGCACATAGTGGCCAGCATAACTCTCCCCGACAACATAGAAATCTCGATGTTTATATTCTGGGAATCTTTCCATCCAATTGAGGAGAAAGGTCAAACTGTCTTGTCTAGTTTTTTCATCTCCAGTAATATAATCTGATGATGTATTAGAGTAAGAGAATCCAACACCAGCTGGTGATTCTAAAAAGAGGATGTTCGCCACTGCATTAATGTCAAAAAGGTATCTTAGTTTTACACCAAATGATGATAGATTTTTCTAGCGTAAGCAAGAGGTAATTAAGTACCATTGTTCCATGCAAATTGGTTTAGCCATAAGGTTTTTCCATCATTGTTAACACGGAATGGTCCAAGTTCCGTCATTGCCCCAGCCCCTAATGAAGAGCAACCAGGCCCTATATACCAATTACATACAAAAAAAAAAAAAAAAACAAAGGAAACATGATAAGCTAGCCATCAGAAGCAACACAGACAGAATTCAAACTCATAATAACACAGTAAAGCCCAAGGGAAGAAAAAGATGAGATTAAACTCTTACTAGCTTTGCATGAAACATGCTAGTGTTAGAAATTAAAAGATTCCTTCTCTTGGAAATTTGGGTAACATGTGCGTGGTGTATGTATTTACCTCCATTAAGCCACAAAACAAGAGGCTTTGTAGTAGGGTCGTTAGACGATTCGGCCAAGTAATAGAACATGGCTCTACCAGCATCAGCATCAACAGTAACATATCCTGAGTATTGAGCAAAAGTAATCCCAATGGGTTGCCCTGGCAATGCCGAGATCTTGTCATTTTCCTTTGATCCTACCTGCGGCACTATGATTTCTGACACTGCTCTCTGTTTCTTAGCAGCCACTAGCCCTTGGTTAATAATACTTGCTGTTTTTGCCTGTCGAGCCTTGAGAAATTTGCTTAGAACATTGGCTTCTCCTGCATAACAATATTGTTGGGCACTTAGGTAGCACAAAAGGAGAGAAAGAGTTAAAGCAGAGTTGGCTTTCATTTTTTTCCTACTCATGCAAGAACAAGAAACGTCGAGTGATAATTCAAGGATAATGCTTCTTCATTATTTATTAAGTAGCAAAACACTGAGAATTTTTGTGATGCTTTTCTCCTTTACTTGAAATATTGAAGCCATGGTAATGACATCTTTGTCCTTTTGTTTCATTGGGTAAATGTCACACAAAATGAAGGATATATACATTTATGGATGGATTGTTGGCTTTCATTTTCATGTCATTCTCGAACAGCCAGGAATTAGAAAAGGTAGTTCAGAAAGGAAAAAAAAACATTGAATAGTTAACTGGAAAGAGAAACATATGGTCTAGGCTTTTCAAGTATGATTAAGAGGGGTGCAGACAGCTAGACTTGTGTCTTTTTATCATATTAACAGAGGATAGTTATCATACTAGTTCTAACAGATCATGGTTTTTGGGTTTTCTTAAACTGGTTTAAAGCAATAGGCTGTCATTTGGGTTAATTTCAGAGCTATAGCTACCTAATTTTCTTCGTTGTATTTAGAGGATGAACTTTGACTATGTCTTTTTTATTATTATTTGAAGAAACTCTAAGATAAAATGCAATACGATGACGCCCTCCACCTAAAAAGGGAACAGCCCAGAAATTATCATCTGTTAAGGTGTGCGAAGAGTTCAAATGTCATCAACTTACCTACAAATTTGATGCAAAATTCTCTATTTTCGCAAATATATGCTGAAAATAATCGAAAGGATGCAAATTTTTCAGAAAGACCTGATTAGTGGCATCCAAGACTGAAAGGCACTCATTCAATTTCATGATTTGGGGTGCTGTGGTTGTTTCTGTTCAAATTAGGAATCCTACTTTATATGTTGGGGATGTTACATAATTCTGCTCTCTTTCTCGTTATTGTATTTGCAAAAAGATACATTGGCACCCTCCATTACCTAAATAACGTACAAATTCGTTAATGCCAGTTTCAATTGCAATTGTTAAACCCTATTCATATAATAGTAGGATATGCAGATAGTAGTATGAAATTAAACTGGAGGTGGCAAATTTGACTAATGAACAGTTAACTCGCTCAGGGCTGGATCAGTGCTATTATTTACGGAGTCAATCAACCTGTTAATAGACTATATAAAACGGAAAGAATGACAAGAAGAGTAGATCACCGTACCTCAACGACATCGTAGAAGAGGCGGTGGCATTCTCCATCCCCGGAAGCCGGCAAGGCCAGCTCACTGCTTTACCTCCAAGCCATGGAAGCTTTTCGTCCCCCGCTGTAATAACCCTCACGACTCATGGATAACCTGAAAATTATTAACGATCCGGTTAGAATTGCCGAGAGACGATATTTTTTTTTGTCTGTTTTACTAATTTTAACCCTGGGTTTAATCCTAACTAAAAATTCTTAAATGTAGATTTAAAACGGTAGAAATTAGAGTGTTTCTGCCAAAGAGAGCTAAGAGAACACACAATTTTAACGAGGTTTGGCAAATAATATATACGTCTTCGGATATTTTACTACAAGGGAAATATTACAAAAGTTTTCATAACTTTAAAAATTATTTTGACTTGAAAAACGTCAATCCAATCAGGCTTTCTCGTTTCGACTCGAATAAGCAAGATTCAAAAATTCAACATATCAAGTAAGGTCTGGCTAAAAAAAGCTAGTATAAGGTTTGATATTAGCTGGCATATAACATAACTAACAAAACATATATAAGTTGAGAGATTGATTATTTATGCACAATAAAAAATATTAAAATAATTAATATGGAGAATGAATGACTCTAAATAATTTATTGTTGTATTAATTTTTGTATAATTTGTAAAACATTTAATAGCTAGTTAGGGAATAGATTAGTATTTTTTTATTCTTTTTTAAAAAGTAAGAAACACTTTAAATCTTGTGACATTAATTTAAAGATATGTTAAATACACTTTAATATTAAACATGTGGGGGAAATTAGAATTAAAGATTTGTAAAAGAATCATTTTTTTAAACAGATTAAAAAGAAATATAGAACAACAAATTGAAATAGATGAAGTATAAAGCCTGATTTGTAATTTATAAAATTCATATAACTAATACAGTGCATACATATAAATTATGAAGGAATTGACGTATTATTTTATGTGGTATAGAAGATGAAATAATTAATAGCCTCATAACTACTATTTGCATTATTAACCAACTGTCAAGGGAATATTGGCTAGATTTACATTAACAAATGAAACAGAACAGGTCACTATTAAGCTTCATTAAATATTTGTTGGTCTAATCGATCCACAAATTGGGTATGGAAGATTTCCTTTCTATGAAGGCTGTGAACATTACAGGTCCATAAAATGGAACAAATGTCCCGGACTGTTACAATGTAAGTTGACATAGAGATAAAGCCCTCTCATGCTTGAATTTACAAACATTTATTCCATATGAAACTAGCAATCCTATTTTCACAATGTATCTTCTGCTTAGTCGAAACCAGGAGGAAGAGTGCCATTGATGAAGGATGAGAACATGGTCAATGCACGGCCAGGTTGATAGCTTGGCACGAAATGTCCAGCTCCTCTTACCGTCACAAATGTCAAGTTCTGGTACTCTACTGCGTAACCACCAACCTGGAGATACGAAATACTCTCATTCATATTCATATATGATTAAGAAATTATAGAGTTGAAGATCGAAATTATTAATGACAACTTGGTAAATTACCTCCCCTTGGAAGAACCACGGGTACCACTTAGTTTTGACTGGTGTTTTGATTTTGTCTATAGCATATCTACTTGTCGTTACAGGTAAAATATGATCTATGTCTCCACTAGAAAAGAAGAAGAGGGGCTTGATCAGAAAATGTGAGCATTTGTTTCGGAATTGCTCAAGTTTTCAGTACCAGTAATTTTTATGGTAACTGATTCCAGCTTGTTTGATTAACTTACCTATAAATCCAAACTCTGATGCCACTTTGCATGAGCTCTTGGAAGATTGGAAGAACAGTATCGGGAGAGTCTTGCCAAAAGATTGTACCACTGCATAAGTGAGAATTGAATAAAGTGATCAAATTAATCCAAAAAGGGATCAGCAATTTCAATTTGAAGAATTAATTACCTGCAAGATTCCCAGTAATGGGGAATATCTCTGACATGAAGTGCCTTTTGCACTTCAGCAGCGTTTAGGTAATTGTCTACGTAATCAGATGAGCATGGATCAAATCCATCTATCTGTTTATGATACACAAAAGAAAAAGTAATATTTGGGTGTAGAATACCGCAGTGCATGTTTTAATTTGTGACACTTTGAATTTTGAAATATTTGGATTGATATAAAAACCAGGAACGTGTGAACAGTTAGCCAGTGGAACTTACAGGAAGGGAAGTATAGGCAGGGGAGCTGCACAATTGGGAGTATGTGTTATAATCATATATATTGGCTTGGCATGAATCTGCTTCGCTTGTGTACTCATCACAAGCTTCTGAGGTAGACGTTTCTGAGGAGAAGTTGCAATTCTTCACAATTCCTTCATGGACTTCATCTGATATTAGTGCGTGCGACCAATAAAAATCGTATGAACCACTGCTCGAAGTTTCTTGGTCGAGAAGGGCATTTCCAGTCTTAAAATCATGCAGTAATAATATGCAAGTAAGATAACATTAGTGGACTAGTCAGGATTAAAAGAAGGTGATCATTTGAACAAGTTTAATTAGCTTACAGCTATTCCTTGCAAGTTAATGACAAGGTTGGGTTTTGTTTTCTTGTGAGATAAGATTAGCTGAGCAAGTTGGGGTACATAATGACCAGCATAACTCTCCCCAACAATGTAAAAATCGCGGTGTTTATATTCTGGGAATCTTTCCATCCAATTCACAAGAAAGGTAAAACTGTCTCGTCTAGTCTTTTCGTCTCCAGTAGTATAATCTGATGATGTATTGGAATACGAGAATCCAACACCAGCTGGTGATTCTAAAAAGAGGACATTTGCCACTGCACAATTATAGTCACAAAAATGTCATTGTTATTTATAGGTTTCTGTTTTTTTTCAGTACTGATTATAGATTTTGCTATTAAGTACCATTGTTCCAGGCAAATTGATTGAGCCACAAGGTTTTCCCGTCTTTATTGACGCGGAATGGTCCAAGTTCCACCATCCCTCCATTCCCGAACGAAGAGCAACCAGGTCCTATCAAATTCATACAAAATGTAACCTTAGAACGTGTTCTTTTAACATACCATTATAATTTGATTTATGGCTATGAGAGGTAAAATGGAATGTACCTGTCCTTTTCTAAGCATACTTGAAAATACGCATATAGTCCTAACGTTAAGTTCGAAAGACAATCTCGTAGCGTGATGTGTGTATTTACCTCCATTTAGCCACAAAACAAGAGGCTTTGTAGTAGGGTCATGAGACGATTCCGCCAAGTAATAGAACAAAGCTCTACCAGCATCAGCATCAACAGTCACATATCCTGAATATTGAGCAAACTTGATCCCACTTGGTTGTCCTGGCAATGCCGAGATCTTGTCATTTTCCTTTGATCCTACCTGTGGCACTATGAACTTTGACACTGATCTCTGTTTCTCAGCAAGTGCTGGGCTGCGGTTTATAACACTTGTTGTTTTTGCCCGTCGAGACTTGAGAAATCCACGTAGAACATCTCCTTCCCCGGCGTAACATTGTTGGGTACTCAGATAGCACAAAATTAGAAAAAGACTTAAGACACAGGAAATATTCATTCTCTTCCTTCACAATTCAATGAAACAAGAAATGGTGAGTAATAACGATTACTCTTGTTTATTATATAGCCTACGCAAAACGTTGAGAAGGTCGTCAGATCTTTTTCTTGTACTCAAATTAAACCAACATCATTGTCATTTGTGCTCTTTGGTTAAAACGTCATACGCATTTAACAACTATGACTTGTTCCTTAATAAGTTATTTCAATCACCCGAGACATGATAAAATGAAGTACTTGCACTACTAGCAGCTCCCAAAAATAAAAATATCGTAGTGCTTGAGATTTGAATTTGAACCTCAAGGTGATTTTGGCTCCCATAAACAATCGAGTACCTCTAGTCTTATCTCTTGTTCCAAGAGATTCAAAACATATTTTAAAGAAAAACTACCTTATATATAAGGCGTAACTTTTTATCGAGAGAATCCGAATGAACCCTCGATCTGGTTCTGGACAAACGGAAAAGGCTGATTGGAAAAAAGAGATAAAAACGAAGACGATTATTATACAACTCATTGAGATGGTTTGTTTTACCACAGGAAAAAAAAATTCTTATGGTTTAAATTTTGATATACATAATACGTACAAACAATATTTGGTTGATTGTACAAGAAAAAGTTCGAAGTTATAGGAGAATTTGTGTATTGTTTTGTGCAACACAGAATATGAAACAAGTATAACATTTTGCATTTATATAAGTCAAAATTGCGAAACCAATTCTGGCATTCTAATTTTTGTATAACTAATTGCTTTTTAAATTTTCAGCCAAATGACACAATGAAATACATACAAGTGAAAGGAAAACTTCTTATTCATATTCGGATGAAAAAATGGGTGAAAAGTATTTTGACCAAAAAAAAATTTCAAGTTTGGAAGTTGTGTTTGTTGAAGTCATGTTAAAAAAAAAAATTACCCTTTCTTACAAAAATTGAACTATTTTCTCGTTTTTTCCTGGCTATGTATAGTAGCGGTATTTTGGAAAAACATATTTATATATAGTAACGGTCATTAGTTTTGGATTTTTCCTCTATTTCATATTTTCAACTATTCCCAAAACAGATCGCACGCTTCTGTACGTGTTGTGTTTAGTACTACAACATACCCAATGAAATTCCACAAATTCGGACAAATGTACGCAGACCTTCTGTACATGTTTAGTGCGAACAGAATTTATCCCTCCAGATCTAATTGAACACAGGTTGCACCAGACAGTTTATGGTAATAACCAATTTAAACATTTCAAAAATTTAATTAAAAAGCCACCTGAATACCTCCAATTTACACATTGTATAAATTGAAGTTGACATACAGAAAGGCACCATTAGCCCTCTCATGCTCGAATACAAAATGTAAGGAACTAATTATTCCTACAAAATTTATTCGGTATGAAACCAGCAATCCTATTTTGACAATGTATCTTCTGTTTAGTGGAAACCAGGAGGGAGTGAGCCATTAATGAAGGATGAGAACATGGTCAATGCACGACCAGGTTGATAGCTTGGCACGAAATGTCCTGCTCCTCGTACTGTCACGAATGTCAAGTTCTGGTACTCTACTGCGTAACCACCAACCTGGAGATATGGAATACATAATTCATATTCATACATGATATATCGGAAATTAAGAAATGGTAGAGTTGAAGATCGATATTAATAATGACAACTTGGTAAATTACCTCCCCTTGGAAGAACCACGGGTACCATGCCGTTTTGACTGGTGTTTTAATTTTGTCTATAGCATATCTACTTGATGTTACAGGCACAATATGATCTATGTCTCCGCTGGAACAATAAAAAGGATGAAGCAGAGTGGTTTGAGCTCGCAGAAGGATCTATTATTTTGGAATTTTTAAGATTAATTATTATAGTGACTGCTTATTATATTCCTTGTTTGATTTACTTACCTATATATCCAAACCAGAATTCCACTTTGCATGAGCTCTTGAAAGATTGGCAGAACAGTATCTGGGGAGTCTTGCCAAGAGAGGTGTATGTAACCACTGCACAAGCGATCCAAAAACGATTAGTAATTTCAATCTGAAGAATGAAAAGTTTTTATAAAATCACAGTATCTATTACTTGCAGGATTCCCAGTAATGGGGTATATCTCTGACATGAAGTGCCTTTTGTACTTCAGCAGTGTTTAGGTAATTGTCTACGTAATCAGCTGAGCATGGATCGAATCCATCTATCTGTTATGATACACAAAGGAAAAAGTTATGCTATAAATCATTACTTGTAATTTGGGCATAGAATGCCTTCATTCATGGAACACATAAGTTGTTAGTCAGTGGAACTTACAGGAAGGGAAGTATAAGCAGAGGAGTTGCACAATTGGGAATATGTGTTATAATCATATATATTGGCTTGGCATGAATCTGCTTCGCTTGTGTACTCATCACAAGCTTCTGAGGTAGACGGTTCTGAGGAGAAGTTGCAATTCTTCACAATTCCTTCATGGACTTCATCTGATATTAGTGCGTGCGTCCAATAAAAGTCATATGAACCACTAATCATTGTTTCATCATCCAGGACGGCATTTCCAGTCTGAAAATCATGCAGTAATATGCAAATAAGATAACATTTAGTGGTCTGGTCAGGATTAATAAAAGGTGATTATCATTTGAACAAGTTTAATTAGCTTACAGCTATTCCTTGCAAGTTAATGACAAGGTTGGGTGCTGTTTTCTTGTGAAATAAGATTAGCTGAGCAAGTTGAGGTACGTAGTGACCAGCATAACTCTCCCCAACAATATAAAAATCGCGGTGTTTATATTCTGGGAATCTCTCCATCCAATTGACAAGAAAGGTAAAACTGTCTCGTCTAGTATGTTCGTCTCCAGTAGTATAATCTGATGATGTATTAGAATAAGAGAATCCAACACCGGCTGGTGATTCTAAAAAGAGGACATTTGCCACTGCACAATTATAGTCACAAAAATGTCATTGTTATTTATAGGTTTCTGATTTTTTTCAGTACTGATGACAGATGTTGCTATTAAGTACCATTGTTCCAGGCAAATTGATTGAGCCACAAGGTTTTCCCGTCTTTGCTGACGCGGAATGGTCCAAGTTCCACCATCCCTCCATTCCCGAATGAAGAGCAACCAGGTCCTATCAATTTCATACAAAAGTACCCTTACAACTTTATTTTTTTAAACATCCCATAACAATTTGATTTATGGCTATAAAGACAATCTAGTAGCGTGATGTGTGTATTTACCTCCATTTAGCCACAAAACAAGAGGCTTTGTAGTAGGGTCGTTAGACGATTCCGCCAAGTAATAGAACAAAGCTCTACCAGCATCAGCATCAACAGTCACATATCCTGAATATTGAGCAAAATTGATACCACTTGGTTGCCCTGGCAATGCCGAGATCTTGTCATTTTCCTTTGATCCTACCTGTGGCACTATGAACTTTGACACTGATCTCTGTTTCTCAGCAACTGCTGGGCTGCGGTTTATAACACTTGTTGTTTTTGCCCGTCGAGACTTGAGAAATCCACGTAGAACATCTGCTTCCCCTGCGTAACATTGTTGGGCACTGAGGTAGAATAAAATCAGAAAAAGACTTAAAACACAGGAAATATTCATTCTCTTCCTTCACAATTCAATGAAACAAGAAATGGTGAGTGATAACGATTACTCTTGTTTATTATATAGCCTACGCAAAACGTTGAGAAGGTCGTCAAATAATTTTTCTTGTACTCAAATTAAACAAACATTTTTGTCATTTGTGCTCTTTGGTTAAAACGCCATACGCATTTAACATCTATAACTTATTCCTTAATAAATTGTTTCAACCACTCGGGGAATTGACAAAATAAAGTACTCGTACTACTATATACTAAGGAGATTGTTGCCTTTCATTTTTCTGCTGTTCTCGATCAGATGGAAAAGGAAAAGGCTTCAGAAATAGATAGAGTGAAGATGAGTATTACATTGATCGATCATGCATATAACTTGAACTCAAGAAAAATTATTAGTACTACTCCATTATATACTCGTAGTTCACCCATGACACGCAGCTTTTAATTACTTATCTTGCGACGGAGATTATATATTACTCCATTTCTTTATATGATTTTGGGCGATTTTCATTTCTCCATGAATTGATTTTTAATGTTGAATTTGATCCAAGATTTATTTCTTTATCATTTTGAATATGACAAAATGGGTCAAATCAATAAATTGAGCATAATTTAATCCATCCAACAACAAGGTCATAACCAACCTTCCCTCCTTTTGACTGTACTTTTTGAAAGAGAAGAAAAAAAAATCTTTTTTCTCATAAATTAGTAGCTTAGGTTCTTCTAAGTTCATGTAATTCTCAATTTCATTATTTGATTTGTTGGGTTACTCATAGAATTCAATTACTGTTCCCAATTCATGACCAATATAAGCTCGAAACTTTTTTGTAACTCGCAAAACTTCTTCGCAGTGGCTTTCTTGCCTGCCTCATTTCAGAGGTGCCTCAATAACTTAATGAGACATTGTAACTTAACAATGTTTCAACTTTAACCCCGCTAACGGAATGCATTATACACCTAATTGCTCGATCAATTTAAACTTGCATTGAATTATTTGAAAATCCAAAGTTTAATTAATTACCAAATAGTTTTGAAGCTAAGGTACTTCAACATAATTCTTGCTCATCAGGACTCCAAGATGAAAACAAGAATTTGATGAATAAAATATGTCCAACCATTGGAATATGATGAATTTCCAATGCTAAAAATGATTGGCTAAGAACATATTCAACAAAGCAAAAGCTCTACGTGGTTGAAATTGTGGAACTTGATGTCCTGCTCCCCTAACTGTTGCAAAAGACAATCCATCATACACCACCATATATCCAGCTACCTGCATAAATTATATTTTAAATTAACGAACAAAAAAAAAAAAGAAAATCAAATAGTTCATGAGATTTATATTTTTATTTTATATACTTTATAATAAAAGAATTAATTAGACCTACATCTTTTGTATCATCCTGCCAAACATGCCAAGGTTTGATGACTGTAAGGTTCATAGCACTAATGCTATAACGAGTTGAAGTTACTGAAACCACTGCATCTACATCTCCACTGTTACCACACAAAATGAATTAATTCGTTAATCTTTGTTGGAACAAATTATCATAAACATTAACTAATTAATTAATTTACCTGTAAAGAAGTATCCTGAGACCAGATGCAATAAGTCTTTTGTATATTGGAAACATACTTGATGGACTATCCTTCCAAGACAGGTCGCTAACAAATATACATGTAAAAATACTTTTAAAGGTATATACACTGACAATGTAAATAATTTGTATATTATCGGTGTAATTTACCTGCAAGAATCCCAAGGATTAGGAAGGTTGGTGAGGTTGGCATGCAAGGCTTTTTGAACGTGTGGAAGATTGAGATAACCGCGAACGTAATGTTGTCCGCAAGGATCATATCCATATTTCTTGGATACTCTCCTTCTTGATGATGAATCATCATCATCAATGGAACAGAGGGGACCATAGATGTTGTAAGGATCTATGTTTCCATACTCAGTTTGTGCTGTGCTTTGAAGATGTTCACATGTTTTTGTATACTCTGTTTGGCTTTTGCAATGTTGTTGGATGCCTAGATGAGTCTCGTCTGAGATTAGTGCATGGCTCCATAAATAATCCAATTGCCCTCGTGAGTCTGTCTCATCGTTCATTATACCATTTCCTATCTGCATTCAATTAAATTTCATTTTAGATATATATACCATAAACTAATTACTTTACAACAAATATAGTCATGTTTTGTTTACATAAAAATAGTCAAAAGTCATAAGAAATATACAGTGATTGTATATACAATATATTTTGTCAAAAGTCATAGAAAGACTATACAATATAGATTACTTATACATGAACTATATACTAAATATGTTTGTGTTACATTAAAAAATATATGAAATATATACTGACTACGTATGACTATACATCTAATGGTCATATCAAAAATTGAAAAACAACTTGACTATACATGAAATATTCACAACCTACACATGAATATACATTGAATGGCTATTTTTTAGGTAATTGAAAAACAACGGATATATATTTTAGTCTTGAAAAAATGTGTATATAACATACCAAAAGTGTATATTTGTCTGAGAATGCCCTTTCACATTTAGAATTTTGTGTTATATGGGCTTCTATGCCCCATTTTTATTTTTATTTTTATTTGTTTTTAAGTATCAAATACAAGTGGTAGTCATTTATAACTTATAAGCATGTAACGAAATTTCCTATAAGAGAGTATATCGCCATTAATTACTACTAATGTATGTCTTGAGGGGAGGTTAAGTAGACTTTGAATAAGATTAGGGATAAAAGGTCATCTATAAAAATTTAAGTGAGTTACTAATTATTTTCTGAGAGACAAGTTTAAGTGTCCGCAACTTATATATTTGACATTAAAAGTACATACAATACACATACATGCATACTCCTACACACATTACTTGGAATGGCTTAAATTCAACTTTAGATTGTAGAATTAAAATCCTAGAGGCACTCAAATATTCCTTTTTTAATAAATAAATATCTTGTTAAAATTTTCAACTTTCTTTCATTGGACACATTTATTGGTTCCTGCGAACCAAATCGAGTCACAGAACTTGTTTGAATTAATTTTTAATTTATTTTGATTATTTTAAATTTAAATGTTTAAAAATTATTATAAATTAAAAATATTTAAAATAAATCAATCAAGAAATCAGTCTCAGTAGACATACAAGTTAGATATATGATAATGTAACAGATAAATAAATTAAATGAAATGAAAAGGTGAAAAACTAAATGAAATATTACCATGATTCCTTTAAATTGGATTTTGAAGTTTGTTGTGGGCAGCATGTTCCTCTTGACAATGATGTCTGCTAGCTCTGGCACATAGAATCCTGTCATCCAGCAATATTAGCTGTCTACTCAACCACTGTCACACATAATTACTTGTTCACTATTAATTTATTAAAAAATACTCCCTCCGTCCTATTTTATATGACACTCTTTGACTTAATATGATATTTAAAAAAAGTAAGGTTTTTGAAACTTGTGGTCTAAAATCATTTTGAGATATATTTGTGTAGTTGAGAATCATTTCATTAAGGATAAAAGGGAAATTATTTTAAAGTTAAATTATTTTCAATTAAAGTAGGATAATATCTTTTTGGAATGGATCAAAAAGGAAAGGTGTCACGTAAAATAGAACAGAAAAAATAGTAAATAAGAAGAATAGTTTTATCAAATTATTTTTTGAATATAATAATATATTATCTTAAAAATTAAAAGAAATATAATTAATAATATAAAAAATTAAATATAATATTTATTTTTAATATACGCATAAATAAGTAAAGATAATCGAGAAGAGAAGAGTGTATGACAATATAGCCAAAATTTTCAATCGAAGTGTCAATTTAATTCTGCTTTGAGAAGAGGACATAATTGTATTGTATTGTATGATCAGACACTTGTCTGTACTAAAAGTGGTCCTTAATTCTTACAAATTTAACATCTTATTTGACAGAACCCAATCATGGGCTCTCACTACTAGGAAGATGGATCCAACAAATATCTTCTGCTTCTATAATTTTCTATATTTGTACTCCCTCCATTGCAATTTGTAATTTGTCCCCTTTTAATTTAATATTATTTTAAAAAATAAAGAAGATTAGTTTTAGATATGTCACATGAAAAGTTTAAATTAAAAATTATTAAAAAAAAAGTTGAGACATTATTTTAAAATGAACTAAATAAGACAAATAAATAGAAACGAAGAATAATAATGAATACTGTAGCAGTAAATATACCTGCATAGCTTTCTCCCATGATGTAGAAATCCCTATCTTTGTAATGTGGAAATCTCTTGAACCAATTCACTAGAAACCTATATGCATCTTGAGCTGCCACCCAATAACATAGTTTGTAAGTTATGATTTGTTGAAACTAATTAAAAGTAATTTAAGGGTGAAATTTTTAAAGATTTAGATTGTCAGATTAATTTTTAAAAAATAAAAAATCTGCCAATTAGTATTATTTGGAGATTAATAGTGTTACCAGTCCTCTTGTCGCCTGAGAGTGCATAATCTGAACTAGTGTTGGAATAGGAGAAACCAACCCCTGCTGGTGACTCCAGGAACATTATATTTGCAACTGTATAAAATAAACATATTTAAGAATTCATAAATATAAATTCAATAAAATACTAAATTCATCTAATATTATATCAACAAAATACTTTTTAAAAAATTATGTAGTGTAATAGTTAATGGTATCGCTTTTGAGGATGCTGTTGGTTAATGAAGATATTATAGTAGGTAGTAGCCAATGGCCAGTGGTAATAGTAGCTGAAAGTAGTGGTTGATAGTGAAATCTAATACTGGTGGTGAATAACGATCATGGTTGATCATATAGTGACGACTAATAGTGATTGGCATTTGGCGGTAGTTGTACTAGTGATAGAGATGACAAAATTAAACTTAACTTGTCCCATTCGTTGAAGTTTGAGCGGGTTATTATTAGTTCAACTCATCTCAACCCAACCCATTTAAAATTGGATTGATACGCAACTCGAATTGACTCGAGAGAGATCTTATCAAAATATTTTTAAAAAAATTTGATATGCTTTATTAGCCAGAATAAAAAATATTTAAAATAAATAAATAAAATAAGTAAAACTTAGTAAAAGTTGAATTGAGTTGGGTCTTGACCCGCTCTATAACTCATAACTCAATCCATTTTGACCTAATCCATTTCAGTCCAAGCTAATTTTGGTTCCGCTTGTAATTTTGACCCATTATAATCCGCTCAAATTTGTCTCAATCCACAAATGATTACCCTAAACTAGTGGTGATCGATGGTGGCGACTCATTGTAGTGATTGAGATGATTGTGGTGGGTGAGTTTATATATGGTTTGTGATAATTAATAATTGTAAGTGACATTGACAATAACCAATAAAGATGGACAATAGCGATAGAGACAAATAGATGAAATTATTAATGGACTACTATCTTTTAAACATACATCTTAATGGTCTTAGAACTATTACAAATCTTAATCATTCAGACATATTAAAATATATAAGGTTGAATGAATCTAAATAAAAATTACCTTTGTTCCAAGCAAATGTTCTGGAATAAAGGGTTTTGGCATCAGGATTTACACCAAAAGGGCCAAGCTCTAGCAGGGCCCCAATTCCAAATGATGAACATCCTGGACCTGCAAGTGCAAATTCATCTAACTATAGCCATACAAAATGACAACTCTTATCTTCACCAATAATCTTTTTAAAACTTCCATTTACTTTTACTTTAAAAAAGAAATAAAAGAAGTGAAACAATACGAATAAAGTGACCAATAATTCTCAATTTATACGTCCCCACTTATTTACTCCAATCTCAGTAGAAATGTTCCTCGGACCATGAAATACCTTTTCCAAAATTAAATGCTCATATCATATATATCTCCTCCCCTTCAATAAATTATTTTCTATAATCTTACAAATTTGATCCAAATGAATTATTTTTTAAAATTTATATCTACTCTTTATTTATTTTCACTTGTCACGTTTGAATTTGATAAATTTATTAAAAAAATTAATTATCAATATAGTTATTTTATCACACTATTTCAATTAATTAACATTTAAAATTAGATCTTATTATCAAAAAATAAGTAATTAATGTTACGTATAATTTTTTTTTTAATATTTTAAGTCAATTATCATGCTCTTAGCAGTGAACGGGATAGAAAGTTAGTACGCATCACTATCAAGAAAATATGAGCTTGAAGGGAAAAAATAAAGTATTAATATTCAGATTCAGTTTCTATGCACTTTATAGAAGAATCAAATCATACAAAAAATAATTTACAAATAATTTTTTTTAAAAAAAATTGTAAAATTAGTTACACATAATTATCCGTAAGAATGCATTAGGCAGTTGAAAATAAGGTATTTCACCTGATAATTAAACAGATCAAAATATAACGACGGCATTTAAAAAATTACCCACGATATATATAAGTTAAATCCTTAATACTATCTAATAGTCAACTTTATATTAAGTTAAATCCTTAATACTAGCTAATAGTCAATTTTACTACAGCAGATATATGTGCACAATACAGAAATTGAAACAAAAACAAACATAAAAGAAGTAGAAGTTCCATTGCTAGCGACAGACAAATTTTATAGCTAAATAGCAAATTAAATGCGTTGTTAATCTTATTTAGTGATGAATTGGAAACAGACTAATCATAAAATTATGTTAGCTACGAGTAATTTAGCGAGGAAGATAAAATGAGGAAGACATCACCTCCATTTAGCCAAAGAACAAGTGGTTTAGAAGAAGCATTTCCAGAAGCAGATTCAGCCAAGTAATAAAAAAGGCTTCTTCCATTTTTTTCATCAACATTAACATAACCTGCATACTGTTTAAATTTCAATTTTGTTTTTGGCTGTCCTGGAAGACCATCTTTTATCAAATCATCCTCCATATTTCCAACATGTTGTACTTCATTAGAATCAAATACCAAATTATTTTCTTCTATGGACCATGTCTCATCCTGACCAGAATTACTAGTCTGTAATTTTGAACGACGCCATGACATTAACGTACGTGCCTGATTATCCATTTGGAAGCCATGGACAATTAGACCATGAAGAATTAATGTTACAAGAAAAAATGAACTCAATTTTGTGAGGAACATGTATTTCATGTGTTGCTTCTCCATTATTTTGTGTTTAATGTATTTAGTGACACCAAGGTTAAATATATAGAAAAAAGAGTGAGAGGGGATATTTGGACAAGTATATGTGGTTTGATGCTAAGTTTGTTTGTTTTTGTTGACGGGAACTTTATAAAAATGGGTAATCATATCTTATCTTTAACTCAATTATTATTCAAGATGCTCTTCATTGCAGTCTCATATATATGTAAACTATATATTTGCCCCTGTTAGCACGATCCAATATATGCTATTTTCTTATTTTAATTTATGTGATATAGATAGAATTTATTTATTTTTTATATTTATTTTTATATATAAATATATTTCTACTGTTAAATATCTAGATTTACAACACTTTCTACGTAATTTCCTAATTATTAACGAACTATATATAGAAGTAGCAACGAAGCTGCTTTGTTTCATTAATCAAATAAATTTTTGTTGTCTGCTTAAACAGTTTCTTTTATTTCAGAACTATTTAAGTCATTAATTAGCATGCTTAGTAATTTTTTTACACCATTTTTAAATGCATAAAACACTAAAAATAAGACAAAAACAAATTAAAATGAAAGAACTATAAAAAAAATTACAGATATACCCTCAGGCTGTCAAGCAGACTTGTCGATATGTTGTCTACTTGAGCAGGTGAAGCTCCCCTTTAAAATATTTTAAGTTGTCAGTTATCACGATTTATGATAGCTTTCATACCCTTATGCAATATGTTTTTTAGAACAATTTTAAGTTATTAATTATCATGATTAGTAGTATCTTTTACACAATTTTAAAATATATAAAACACTTTAGGACAAATAAATTAAAATAGAAGAACAACTAAAAATTACGAATATATCCTTAAATTGTTCAAACAAGGATGTTGACCTATTGTCTACTAAAGCAGCTTCGTTGCCACTTCTATATATACTATATAGTAAATAAATAATATTTGTTGCTAATTCCAAAAAACTCATACTAGTATCTACGTCATAATGCCAACTCAGCTTGCTGAAAATGTTTTCTAAAAGTATCTGAAATATGCTCTTCCATATTGCAATAGATCGAGTTTAACATTTATACATTGACCAAAATTACAACTAATTATTCATAAAAAGTAAAATTTAAATGTAAAAATGAACTGTTATTCGATGCAACATATTTGAACTTTTTTATATTGTAAAAAAAATATATTGTAAGGCTTAGCGTCTTATAAGTTAATTGCCATGTTAAGTTCATTATTTCAAAAATAAATTTTCATTTTTTACTAAAAATATATATTCATTTTTTTTCGTAGTTTACACTTAGCATCAATTACTTATTTCCTAAATTATTTTTCAGAATTTAATAATAAACAGGAGTAATATGGTAAAATAATTATATCAATCATTATTTTTCTTAATAAATTTGACAAGTAAAAGTGAATGAGAGAATAAATACTCCCATAAATGGTAAAATTGTGAGAAGTAGCAATAACTTCACTGGTTTTCAACCCTAATCAAAAGCCCTTATTAAACTTTATTGATTCTCAACTCAAATAAAATTGCCTTAAAAGCCCTCGTTGATTTGTCACATCTCTTTTATCACTAAATTCCAAGATATTGCGAAATCTGGGAGAAAGGATGACTAATCAAAGAGTTAATTAGATTTTTCATTTAATCACCTGCAATAATGGAAATTTTCAACTACGCATAATCCACAAATCTTTTGTATAATACATTTGCACATATTTTTAAAAAGAAACGCACGATAAGGGGGTAAAAATGAAAACTTGATCATCTCTACTTATATGTTTAAAACTGAATGTGAATGATGATTAAGTAGTCGTTTGGACATATGAATAAAGAAACATGGATCTTAATGCATATTCATATTCAAGTTGAAAAAAGTGAGTATTTGGATATCGTAATTGTATTTTCACGTGCATATAAATTGAATTATTTTTTGAATTTTTGAGTGATTTAGAATGTCAAATCGGTTTTGTGGAGTAAACTTCTGTAAAAAAGTGGACTATCCATAGGTAAACGGGAAGGAAATGTGACACACGAGTGTGATTTTGGACATCAACTTTTGCTTTTTGTGTGTGGGGTTAGCAAGAAAGATAAGTAGACCATCCAAAAGAATTTCAAATTATTTGTGATGATGACTTTATTAGTCCAATTTTGACCCATACAACATAGTGGGACTACTTAGTCGTACTTGGCGATTGATGGACACTTGAGCAATTATTGCTCCACAAAATTAATATTCCATACGTTTAAAAAATATATATATATATTTTTTAATTCATTTCAAAAGAAATAAAAGAAAAGTAGCTTAATAAATAAAAGAATATTTTAATAGATTTGACATAACTTTAATTTAGATCAAAAAATTTTTTTTATTCTCTTAAATTTCGTGCCGAATTAAACTAAACAATTTTTTTTAAAATGGAGAGAATACAACATCGTCAAGAAAAATAC
>DF357288.1:114288-131558 GCA_000787875.1 Solanum virginianum | reverse complement strand
CATCGTCAAGAAAAATACTCCAATTTTTCTATCAAAGAGTGTCCTTTTTGGAATGCATTTTTTTTTCTTTTTATTTTAGGATAAGAGTGTCCCTAATAAAATTGCAATTCTAGTAGATACTTTTATCATAGATATTTTCTCTTCCTATATTTTTCTTTTCTCCTCATTCTTCGTTTTCTTTTTTGCCTCTTTATTATTCCACGCAATGAAACAGAGAAGTGAAAAAAAAAATGAGAGTCAATTTCGAAGTCTCATTTTGAGGTAAAACGTGCTTTATAAAAAGACGACTACTTAACACCTTCCACAACAGCCTTTCTAGAATCAGTTTGGATTAACTCACTCCCATAAAACAGCGATTTTTTAAAAGACAACAAACAATAACATATCCAGTAAAATTTCATGAGTGGAGTCTAGAGAGGGTAAAATATAAACTGTTTCTAAGAAACCCTCATCTCGAAAGCAAATTGAAAAATCATGTGTAAGATAAAATATTGATTTTATGAGGTCTCGTCTTTATCACCATTTCTATGTTTTACATACTAATCTTGAACTATGCTTATTTGGTTAAGGTCAAAAACTTGTTTCTTAACTAAATCTCTATAAGGACCAAACAGATAAAAAGAAGTTCATTGCAAAACCGTTTCCAGTCACACAAGTATATCAAATACTAGGATTGATACATTGGAGAACTTACAGCTTATGCAGAATCAAAGTCTCCTCCTTTCTTGATCCTAGGCAGTTTATCTGTGAAGTCTATAAGAAAGATACAGAGTCAGACATCAGGTTAAGTTTAAAAGGCAGAAGAAACCGAAATAAGTTTCAGCAATCATCATAGCTCACATCTCTAGGTATAACGTTTCACATATCTTAAGACTGCTAAGTCATAAAAACAAATCCAGCTACAAAATTCTCATCAAACACTATATGCTTTAATCTTTCAAGTCTATTTAGATTGAATCCTCCAAAGGGAAAAGAGTATTTTGGCCATGTCTAATTTAGCAGCAGTTGAATAGACTTCAGCTAACAGGCTGCTGATTCCCATAGCCATTAGAGGATGCTCCAGCAGCATACATGCCAGAATCCTGATTTTGTGATGCGCCATATCCATATCCTCCATAATTTTGCCTTCCATGATAGCCGCCCCCATTCCACTGATTACCAGAATCATTTCTCATCTGCAAAAGTAGAGACAAGTAAACAGGTTGTAGAAGAAGATAGTTTACCACAAGAACAGAACATAAGACCGACGATGCTCCAGCCTGCAAAAGATAACTAACTAGGAGAGCATACAGAAAGATGCATGAAACTGAACTTCGCCATTGGACTCTTTAAGTTTCAATCGTCCAAAAGAAAATCAGGACTGAGACATATGAATTGGGAGTAGAGATAAAATTATCAAGTGCAGCCTAACGATTCAGATTGGCCAAAATTTAATATTCTCAAAAAATTTACCATTAGAAATATTTAATAGTAGCATCAAGCCCCAATGTAAAAGATTTGATCATATCATTTTAGAAAGGGGGCGACTTCTAAATCAACATGTAAAGCAAACCCATTTACAGACTTCAAACAAGGGATTAAATATGTGAAGGTGAAAAGCTTTTGTTGAACATTCGGTATAGAACAAAGGTCAACACTTGAAAGGTAGCATTGCAGAAGATTCAATCATTTTTGCGAAGGGGCAACTTTCAAGAGGCTGCAGACTGAACTGATCACCAGCTAACATTTAATTGTTTTATTGAGAAGCCAGCTAGCTAATATCTTTTTTCCTATTTTTTCATATTTAAAGATAAAACATTTTTATCAGACAGCTGATATTGTTTGTACAGAATATGAGGTGGGAAATACCTGCTTGTTTGCTGGAGTTCGCCCCCAGGAAAGACGAACTGCCTGCTTGCCAATTACAGCTCCACTTAATTTTTGTATCGCATCCTCAGCGGAGCTCCTACAAAACATAAAAACCCAGAAAGTTGTCAAGCAAGCTGCCTTTTTTTCTATTTTTGTTTTTTCGGGACAAGATTCATTTGAATAATTGCACCAAGGTACTGATATGTACAGAAAAAAGACCTTTTAATCCATTAACATCTTTGGAATTCAGCAAAAAGGTATTTACATCTTGATTGTACTCTAACTTGTACCAAGAAAATATACCATATTCTTCATGCTGCATTTAGAAGCTACAGAATAAAACTACAGTATTTTATACAATAGCAATAACCTAAAACTATCTCTTGCGCACACCTCAACTAATTCCATAGGATACCCGTGCTACCTCCCACCAGCCTAGGTACCAGATAACTCTATCCACCAAGCTTGAATAAATGAGAAGAAACCACCTAGTGTTATTTGCCTCCACCAGGAATTGAACTTGGGACCTCATAGCTCTCAACACGCTTCATTGCTAAGCCACACTCTCAGGTGCAAAAACTTTGTACCCTTTTCCAATTTAACTGCTCCGGCTTACTTTAGTACTCTAGCATAAGTTCAGTTTTATTAGTTGATAAGATTTACTAATTTTTTACTACCACTTCAAGCAGGTCACACACGACACTTGGTGGCGCTCAAAGTTCATTCCATAACCCAAAAAGGAAAGATATCCCACGGTTGAGAAATTTCCTTTAGCTCACATACAAAATTCTACTTTCACTTGGAAGCCAAAAGAAAATTTACCATCTAGCAGTGAACCTCAAGGCCCAACACAAAAGTGAAAGTCCCAATAACTTTTTCATCTTGATAAGAAATAAAAAGTCCAGTTTCTACAAGGTCGATTGTTGCTCATACACTATAGTTAGCAACAGAAGATTGCGATGATTTGCAGTGTTAAAGTTCAATTCAAAAAAAGAACATAATAGAATACTTAAGGAAGGAAAAAAAAAAGTGCAAACATATGGTTTAGAGAACAAAAATGAAGCTGAGTTCATTACTGCTAAAAGCAAGGAAGAACCAACATACTATAGGGTAGTTCTGGCAAAAAAAAATGGTAGACTAAACACAGAGCTTTAAAAAGAATAAATTGGCAGTATGGTAGATTAAAACAATGGACTAAAAGGAAATGAAGTCTAAACTTCACTGTCTTATTAGTTATCAACTTATCAAAAATATTAGATTAACACTCCGCCCATAAACAGCAATTGTTGCACAATATACACAACAATTTATCCTCCAATCAGCATTTGTTCAGTCTTGGACAATTTCTCAAGAATCAGAAACCAATCCATACAACAGAGATCCTTAACGTAAAGAACTCATATTTTAACTCAATTTCTATCAAATGTTACACTACCAAATGAGATTAAATGACAAAAAATACTTAAGTTATCTACCAATCAATGTCCAAGCCTCAAGACAATTAACATCACTTCTCTAAGTTTCTCAGACAATGATGCACAAAACAATTCACTACTACTAACCTCATTGCATTTCAAGCCAAGCATTAGATATTTTTACCTGTCAGAAAATTGTACAAAACCACATCCTTTTCCGGCAGGTATTTTCACAGAGACCACTTCCCCGAACTGATTAAAAGGCTGCCTCAGTTCCTCGTCAGTGACATCAGAATCAAGTCCTCCAACAAAAATCTACCATAAAGAGAAAGTTAGACCAAATAACTATTTTTCTGCAAGTATAAGTTGAATTGGTAGTCATTCTAATTAACTAAATTATGACCAACTTCCACAAGAAAAAGGAGCACTTACTGTCGTGTTTGATGAATCACCATCAGACTGGGGTCCATGGGATGCAGCACCATTTGATGCATATCCACCAGATAATACCACAGCTGAACAGAGTAAACAGTTCCGGCCTCAATAAGAAAGCTGAACATGACATCTAAAATTTGATGCAAATACGGTACTACTAGCACAAAGGTAAGAAATAACTGGTCACAATAAACCAAATGAAGAAAACCAAGCTCAAAAATTTAGCAAAAATTTGGTGCATACAGCAGCATGCTTTGCACCAATAACTTGTTCAACCAGGTAAAATAATACTACCTTTCTCTAAACAACACATCCACTACGTTTGTCAAGCTCCAATTTGACTAAATTCTAGATTTAAATAGAAAATGATTAATTGTTTTATTCTTTTTTATTTGTCCTTTTTGTTGTTTGTTTTTTCGGAAGATAAAATTTGAACATTTAGGAAGTAAGCAACAGATTCTAAAAATAAGAGCCTCTTTGGATGGGCTTATAAGCCAAAAGTCAGAAGTTAGGAATACTAATGACTTTTGGACTGTAAACACTTTTTTACCCGAACACTATAAAAGTGCTTAAAAACAAATAAAATAAGCAGAAGTCATGGGTATGAAAGACGAGCATAAACAACATATACTGATGGTCATCTGACGCCAGTATATTTAGTTTACTAGTAAATGATTTGCAGCAGAACAAGTCAACAAGATGCAATATCACATACCCTGGGAAGAAAATTGTTGCTGTGCTGATGGTTTTTTTGGCGTAGCAACACCAACACGCATGGGCCTGCTGGAACAATATATACCATTCATTTCAGTCATGGCGCGAGACCTCTCGCTTTCATCACCAAACCTTACAAAGCCATAGCCTTTTGAGTGGCCTGTGTTTGCATCTACTACTACTTTAGCACCTTTAACAGATGGATATCTACTAGCAAATGTGTCACGTAACATTGTGTCAGTAACATCAGAAGCCAAATCTCCTACAAAAATTGAGAAATCTGCACCAGTTTCTGCACGCTTTTCACCAGAGCTAAAGGCTGCCCAATTTAAACGGAAAGGCTGCTCGGCATTTGGCATCATTGTGCCATTGTAGCTCTGTAGCACTTTCTCCGCCGCTGCATGAGTGTTGAACTCAACAAATCCGTATCGCTCTGACTGACCAGTTTGCTTGTTTCGAATAATTTTCACAGAAACAACCTACATGATTTCATTGGCAAGTGCTATCACAGAGTGCACGCTTAAATTGGAAACCAAATAATCAATTCTTGTAGACTATACTTGTCCGATGTACATGCTTGAAAAAGATATTCTTGAGATAATTTTATTTCAATGTTCAACCACAAAAGGAAGGGTTTCCCTCAACTTTTACAGTCATAGGTAACGCAAAGGAATTCCAAGAAAGAAAAGCTATGATTAAAAAAAATATGCAATCTGTCCAACTTGGGATTCCAGCTCTACTCTCCGTTTTGAGAATGGAAAATCATTTCTCTATACTCGCCATTCCATTCTCTAGTGTTTTTCAATTGAACAAACTGTCATATCAACATGTCTTGCTTCAAGTTTACTATCCATAGAAATATCATTAACATCTGTCAGAAATAATGTTTCCTCGAATATTCATTAATTAATTCTTTTATTGGAGGACAAGCAAATTCACTCTTTTTTCCTGAGCAATTACTTAACAGTCCGCACATCTTTTTGGTTCTTTGGTGGTCATAACCTTCTAATCCTACGATCTAAGAGGAAATTTGTGTCAAAGCATTTCTTTTGGGGGGATAAGGTAAAATAATGCTCCCTTCGCCCCATTTCATGTAGCACCCTTTCCTTTTTAGCCCGGCCCAAAAAGAATGTCACTTTACTAGAATTGGAAACAAAACTTTAAAATGCCCATTTTAACCTTAATGAAATGATTTTCGACCACACAAATTTTTATGAATAATTTTAGACCACAAATTTCAAAAGCTTTTTCTTTTTTTTCGTGAACATCATGCCAAGTCAAATGGTACCCCATAAAATGGGATGGAGGGTGTATTATTGATGACGGGAAAGAAAATTTCTAGTATACAAGTACAACTGATATACCAAAACCCAGAGAATCTATGGAGAAATGTGATTCTTTATGGAAGATACACACAATCTTCTATATTGGAATCTAATATGGGTGCTCCAAAAGAAAAAAGGGCATGCTATTCCTCATATGTAGAAACCAATTGATATCAAAGTTTTACTAGAAATAGAGGTTCAAATGAAAAGGAAACTGAAGCGAGACGAGTGTTCTCCAATTCGGCTGAGTAAAAAGAACTTATGAAGCACCAACATTAAATCTGAAGCCATGTACCGGAGAGTGGAGACAGACATTAGATGCCTCAGGACATGGGATGGGCTTCTTTTTTCATGAAAGCAGGGATTGGAACCCCATCTGGGTATCGCAACTAGGACCGGGACTCATCCACTGCAGTTCTAACTTCTTGACCACATAAATGTTTCCTAGGTGTCACCGCTTAAACATGGCTGGCAATTTTTTCTTCTAGTCATGAGAATTCTCATGAAGCTAACAATACTTCGTCTCATTCTAGTTAAAATTTTATCATTTCTACAAACTCAACTCCCCAAATTTGAGACCAAGGTGAATCTCTGTGACTGCGACAACCTGAAGTCGAGTTCTTTTTGGTATGTAAGAATGAGAAGTTAAAGCATGAAAACTGTATTTTCTCTACAATCAAATGCATATAAAATCCTTCTTATGCCCAGCATTCAGATGGCCAAAAGGAAATCCACTAGTCAAAATAGAGGAGACTAAGATCCCAAAATTTTCTCCTCTGAATCTCAGATGTATGCATTAAATGGAATCTAAATAAGGTCAAATCTTATTCACATCTATGATACTACAAGTTCTAGCTTTTAACAACTCGATTGATTAAGAGCAATGAGATCAGCAATTAAAGTCGAATCAAATACAAGTAGTAAGTAGAGTCAAATGAATAGATAAATCAAACCTCTCCAGCGTGAGAAAAGCAAGAATGAAGATAATTCTCATCCATCCATTGTTGAAGATCACCAATCCAGATAGTTTTGTTATCTTCAGATGAGTTCTGAATCAGAGTCGGCGGCTGCATCTTCTGCTGTTGTTGATGATAGTAAGGCATGTATTGATGATGACCATACATCATCTGTTGCTGCATCGCCATTGCTGCTGCTGGATACTGCATCGCCATCCATTGCTGCTGATACTGCTGCATCGCCACCCACTGCTGATGTTGCTGTTGATGCTGCTGTTGTTGTTGCTGTTGCTGATTCATATCTCCACCGTTCATTTTTCCAACTCAAACTATGTCTCTTCTTCCTCTCTCTCTCTTTCACACACACTCACTTTCTCTCTCTAGTTATGGAGTTTTAGAGAGAGAATGGAATGAGTAAAAGATGTAGCTGGTTAATGAGAGAGAGAGGAAGAAGGAAAGAAGGGGAGTTGATATAAGTCGGCTTACTAATTATATATAACGAGAAGATACAGTAGAGGGGATCTAGGGTCTCTGTCTATCTCGTGTGTAACGACGTTCAATCTTGACCGTCCGATTAATTTCATAGAACCCGTCGATGAATATATAAGTTTAGAGACAAGTTGGTTGTGGGACCCACTGGTACGCGGTGGAGAACGTGGGTCCGTTCTCCTTGTCGTTGAAGTCAAAACATTTATCGGCGGGGACCCACTGGTACGCGGTGGAGAACGTGGGTCCCTTCTCCTTGTCGTTGAAGTCAAAACATTTATCGGCGGCAACCGTGTACATTTCGAGTTACCGTTAATTTGTCGGAGGGAGTAAAAGACTCCGGCCCTGTAAAAATCAGTTTTAACTGAAAAAATAAATTGATTTATTGATATTGAGTTAGCGATTTTTTATGATTTTTTAATTATATTAATACTATTTCCATATGTAGGCTATACAAAATTAGCATCTTTTTGTTTTTATATTACGGCCTCTTTATCTATTCTCAACACAATTAATATTCTTCCCGCAATTTGTTTCATGAGATTACAGGAGGAATTTTCATAATTCTATGATCAATGTAGAAATTTATGATGCATTTTTCTTTTTGCTATTATTTTTATTTTATGAACATTTTCTTTTATGCTAAATTAAAAATTAAATCGTTTAGGATAAAAAATTAATAATAAATTTTTTATTCATTTGATTATCGATTTAGCATATTTATAATTAAATCAGTAATCTATAAAATCAGATCAAATCGATGAATATGCATCCCCAATAAATACATTTAAAATGCACTGTTCAAATTAAACTATGGAGTACTTCTTCCATTCAAATTGTATGTGGTGTTTATTTTACATGTTGATATCAATCTATTAAACAACATATAATAGATTATATGTTGTTTTTAACACGTTTATTGTATTAATTAGGAAGAACATTTGACAATGCTACATTTATTTATGTTTAAATTATAATGTCTTTATTAAATGTTTATTTATTAAGATATCATCTTCGTTAATTATTATGATCTGTTAAGGTAAAATAAAGGGGAATAATGAATTGTATTTTAAGCTTTTAAAATAATAAATAATTTGAGATAACTATTTTTATTAATTATGACAAATAATTTGAAACGAATTATTATTTATTACGTATCATCTTCAATTAATTGGGCAGTCAGCGTATCATGTTGGTTCATGGACAACATGTCGTCTCGTGTGAGCACATTAACGTGTGAAGATGTTACATTTAAACGGTGGGAACATATTTCTAATTTTAGAATTCTTTTTTTACAACATACTTGAATTATTAATTGCAACTTGGAAGTAGCATAAACTTAATTGTTCTCCTAGACAACAAAAGGCTACTGATTACATTAGAATACATTAGGTATTTTATCGAACACCTGGCGTGCCTAATATTGGAACATATTGTTTCTCGGACAAAAAATGCAGACGCAAGTAGTCCACTTTCTTTCTGACTGATTTTGGCGACAAAACTGAGAGGAAAAAATAAATATGCACATGGCTTCAGTGTCTGCATGTTGATCCACTTTTAACTTTTCTTACTTTGGAAACCAATTCACATTTAACTACACCAATAATTCTGTCAAATTGTTTAATTTCATTCTCAAGTCAGCTACAAAAACCTATTTAACATGAAGACCCAAAAACATACCCAAAATTGATTAACCTGAAACGACGGGAACTCGATGACAACCTGCTAGCTTCTACTTACACATAAATAATGAAAGAATAGAGTTAAACAACACAAGCTACATATACACCAGGACTGCATATTTATATTTTGTAATCTGCGTGTAGGAAGCTTTCGTAAGGTGTTCCCTTGAGTGCCTTCTCAACATCAATCCAATTTTCAACTTGCAAAGACAATGGCGCCTTGTGTATCTTCACTTGACGACTACGGAGATCCATTCTTGGAACTTTTAAGAAATCTTGCACATCATTCAGCATCTATGAAAACATGGCAGGAAGGGGGCATTAAAAAAACGAGCTTCCTCACAAGAGAACTAAAATATCAGGGTAGAATATGCAATATCTTACAGTCTGATTTTTTATTATGTCCTCATAGAACAAGATCATATGCCGAGTGCTTTTGAAGTACTCCAAAGCGTTAGCAGCCATGCCTTGCATTTGCTTTAGGTTAGCAATCAGCATGGTTGTGTTTATTGTAGGCTTGTAACTCGCAAGAATCTCAGCCTGCAAAGTGTGATTGCTTAAGACAGCATGGGAACATAAGTGTATGTCTCTAAATCATAGGGATCTATCAACTGACCTCCTTGGGAGAATGCACATGAGACTTGTGGGTTCCGTTTAACAACTTAGCATTCTGATCATAGGAATTTGCTAGCATTGAAACCATTCTGCGCAAAAGATTTCTTCTGAAGAGAAAAATTATAGAAACTCCTCTGCGTTTGAAGTACTCAGCAATTTCTTCATGATGCTGCAATAGACCCTGTAATAGCATGTAAATGTCCATGCAATCCATCATGATCCATAACCATGATAAAATGAACCAATCCACCAAGGCATAAGCTGCTTACAGAGTTTATATGAGCTCTTCACAAGGTAATGCATCATGTAGATGATTTTTTTTTAATGATTTAGTTCTTCATAAAGTGACGTATCTTGCAGACCAATTTTCACAATTCCTTCCTACCTAGTTTCAATGGTACATGGGTGGATCAGTGGTGACATAAAATATGGCTTTCTGCAAAATACTAGATGTACCTACGAGATTAAACTTAAAATTCTGTTTACTCACTTTTAAACTGAATATATGTTTCCCTATATTTCTTTCTGGGATGGAAATTCTGCATTTTACATATCCACACAATCAGTCCTTTTTTAGCCAATTATTTTTCGGATTTAATACCATCTTCACCAACCAAATGAAATAGGTGAGATGGGCGGAGAAGTAAGGAGCCAAGCATTTCGTCTCTGTTAACTTTTTAGTATTTTTCCACTATTTACACATCACGTACTTTTATTTTCCTGAAATCATAAATCATGTGGTTCTTCAGGGATCAGTTTTCAGCGAGGAACAGAAGGTATCATAAAAAATTCAATATGATTCCATAACATCATGTTTCGTTCAAGTAACTGATTCTAAGACCCTATCTTACTCATTATCCCAATACTAGTGTCCCATCTACTATACACCATATTACAGTAACAGTCAAGCGATAAGAAACCATCACAACTTAACTGATTATGCTAGGTCGTAATTGTAACATAATAAAAATATATTCAAACACATACATACAATAAGGTGAATAAAAAGAATAAGTTAATGACATTGTCCCAAACTCTGAAAACAAAGCTAACATGTTTCACATATAAACCAATATGTTGAATAAGAAAAAAGAAATCTAAGCAGCTTTTCAAGAGAAGCTAACACAGCCAGCAGGTAGTAAATAGTTCATTGTGAAATTCCAGCAGCAATCTTCCCTTTTTTTAATTCTTTAATCAGACTTTCTTATCACGACCGAAATGAATAAAACAGCAAATTCGAATGACAGACAAATATGTGGACGCTAACCATAACATGCAAATTTCACATCAGAAAAATCAAGAAGCAACCTCGACATGACAAATTAAGTATATCACATTATCACAACACGAGTGCCGCACAATGTTAATAAAACGAATTGAGATTACAAAAGGTTTTCCACAAAGTCCAGCTACTCACACTATGTAGTTATGTTTTCTGATTACATGCTTAGGAACAGAAACAACAATTCAAATTCTGAAGATAGCACTCACCTGATTAAGCATCCACTTCAGACCAACTGCAGTTGTACATTCATTCTTGGAAGCACTGGTCAAAAAGTCTAGGTCATAAAGTTTGTCCAATGTTTCCAAAATTGTTGATGCATTACTTTTACGGACTTTAACAGAAAAAATCTCCCCGTTAGAGCTTATATTCATATGGCTGTTCAACAATGTTTCAAACCATCCGCTGCCAGATCTCTGAGTGGACAAAATTGCAAAAAACCTTACAGGATTGCAAGCACACTCAGCCCTGATACAGCAGGATTTAGTCAGTAGTTTTATCCATAATAAGCTACTAAAACATACAATTGTCAATGTCTCACCGGCTAAAAGTTTTTGGCTTGGGGAAGTGAATGTAAGGTTTTTCGGAAGGGTCAACATTAGTCGTCTCACATGGCCTATCAACGATATGAACAGTCGCAAGCGGTCTGCTGGAACGCGAACCAATTTGTTTCAGACAAATTGAACATATATAAATTCCACATATCATTGCAAATAGTAAGACCACCATTCTCAGCAGCAGTGGAGATTTTTTTGGTGGCTTTATGATGAAAGTATCCTGGAATTGAATCAGAAGTTCAAATGCTTAGGATCATAAGTCTCGTTTTAAATATTCAAACTTTCCTTCAGGAAATAAAAGTGGTTGCTAAGTTATTCAAACAAATCAAAAAAGGAATCTACGTAGGTTTCCTCAAATAGGAAATCAAGATTCAGGATCTAAGAAAAAATATGGTTTTATTTAGATCTTACTGCTTATAATCTGTACAAGTCTAAAAGTATTTGCTCAAGCAGGAAATTCTCGAAATGAATCCAGTAAACTCTATAGTATCTCAAGAGCTTCATAAACTTGACAGGAGTAATATATATTTGTCAATAGTGATCCTACTTTCATGTCACTACCGCCTCTTCATCGTTCTCTGATCCGAGGTCTATCTAAAACAGACTCTCTACCTACTCGAGGTGTCTCTGCACACTCTATCCTCCCAAATTCCACTATCTGAATAGATACATCCTAAAATCTGTCTTCCCAAAAAAGCTCAAATTTGAGCAAACCCAGATCAAAAAAGCACCGAAAAAAAAGCACCGATATGTCATATTAATAGGCAAAAGAAGAAACTTTTAGGGAAAAATGATAATACATACCTTGGTGAAGAAACAGAAATCGTCAGCCATAGCTTAAATGCTCAAAAAGGAAGATAGAGAAAAGGCATTTGGGGACACCCAGATTCAAAAAAAGATCCCCTTTTTCTTTCTAGCTTTATTCATTCTTATTCCTTCAGCTCTTCTTCTTCCCAATACATGCAGACACACATAATTATGTAGGGAAAAAAAAAGATAAAGAAAATAACTAAAGCTAGGATGAGATTTTTCTCGTGAAGAAACACTATGATGAAAGGGTTCCTTAGTGACCCTTTAGTTCAATAATCACGCTTCTACTTTTCGCTTTCTCCTTTTTGTGATTGTGATTTTACAGCACCTCCACTTCTTCTTCTTCTCTGCAAAATGCAAACATGTGGAGTCTCATGTTTGGTACGATCCAGATCCGAATCCGAATCCGAATCCGAATGAAGGAAAACAGAAAAATGATATTGTACGACACCGTCTCGACCGGCCGTTGATTTTGTCAACCAGATTTTTGTCATTATTACTTGCAAATTCACCGCTCTTTATCTTAAAAAAGTTACTCTTTTACTGTTTTTCTGTGCCACTTACTGCAGCTCATGTTTTAATCATAATTTGGATGGCGTAAGTTTTTTTTTGTTTGAATTTTTGTTCAGTATTTTCTAATGTAAAAAAAAAAAAATTTAAAACAACATTCCCCTTAATTTTTATATAATAAAATCTTTATCAAAAAATAAATGTTAATTAAATAATTTAATATTCAAAAAAACTGTCTTTATCAATTCAAAATATTATAGTCTTAATATTTTACTTTTAAATATAATATCAAATTACAAAAATTCTTTCAATTGATAATATAATTTGATTTTCAAGATTATATGTCTAGTACTAGATGGAGCAATATTAACGGATATTCAAATTTCTGAGGGCATTGGGATGCGTGTTCCGCTGATGTTCTGGAACTTTGGTCCACTGCTTGACCCATGCTTCAGAGATAACAAAATTAAATTCGATTCCTGTCATTTATTTAAATTTGGGCATTGATGATGCCTTAGTTCATTTCAATTTAATTCTAAAGAAATCTTATAAAAATATTATTTAAAAAATTTATATGTAATATATAATCATAATAAAGAAAAATATAATTTTATTAGATATTAAAATATTATAAAAAGGTAAAATAAAATTTAATACTCCACTAATAATTGGGTTGAGTCGGATCATTATTATCGATTTTGATCTAGTCCATATTGACCGAGCAAATTTGAATTGAATTAGATCTTAATCTATTTATTGTTTTAATTTATTATAATTCGTCCAAATTTGATCTAACTCATCTAATTATCATATCTAGCATTGTTGTATTATAAAATTTTAAGTTAAAAAAATATAATAATACTAATAGCTATTTTGACATAAAGAGTCGTCAAGATTTTTTAATCTAATATCGAGCAAAACTTATCTTATGTTGATAGTTCAGAATTTAGCCATAAATTCTGACAAATCGTAGGATTTCAGTGATAAGGCAAAAAAATTTTAAGCCAATTAGTTAAGATTTTTTTGTTAAAATTATGAAGATCACTATGACTTGTCAAAATAAATTTGTAACTTAGGTGATTGGGTCGACCGGATAATCTTATTTTAATGTTGCTATAACTTATTTTAATTAAAACCAAAAGTGTTTTATTGATAAACAAGCTCAATAAAGCCTAACAATAATGTTATTCAAATTTCTTCAACTGAAATTAATTAAAAATAATCACAAATATTTAATGGTTTTTCAATTTTCAATGCACATGTAAGGAAGAAAATGTAGATTAAAAAATGCACATATATTTTATAATGTAGTAGTTAAGTTGGTTGCCAAACATTCCTTTATGCCTCCGCATGCCATCAAAGTTTTGTGCTGCTAATAAAAGGAAAAAGTGAAGGATCTATTTAATAATATAAATATAAATACAATACAAGTTCAATAGCCCCCACTGGCCCTGCTAGTTCACCAACTAATCAATATAATTGTTTGTTTATTTTCATTTTGTCATATTTGAATATAGTATATTTATTTAAAAAATAATAATTGCTACGATTGTTTGACCATACAATTCATTTTAACAGAGTAATGTTTAATATTAATAAATAATTAATATTTTGTAATATAACAAAAATTATTTTCCTTTAATATATTAAAGTAATAAATAGTTTTTATGATAATTAATAAATAAAAAGAATAATAACAGACAATTTTATCTTTACGTGAAATCAAGCGAAATACTATTTTCGATTCAAACAAAATGATACTAGTATATTTTTTCGAATCAATATCTTTAAAATGTGACAAGTTCTTAAGAAAGTTAATTAATCACACAAAATTTAAAAGTTATGTATGGTACTTCTATCTTTTTGTTTATCCATTTTTTAAGAATAAAAATAATCACTTTCTCCACTTCATATTGATTGTTCACATTATCAAAAAAATTGTTCCAAATCATTTATTAATTTTAAAATTAAAATAGAATAAATTATATATTTTTTAATTTACTTTCACAATTAATTTTTTTCCTTTACATTGTTAATTATGGATGTTTGGACCACTTTTTTTTTTATGAATTAGAAAATAAAATAAATGCCAAAAACAGCAACTAATACAGAATCGTCCAACATATATACATTTAATGATATTATGTCATAAAAAGTATTAATTAGTAAATAATCTTAGCTGTTACCACTTCTTTTTCTTCGCTTTTCTTTTTTCCTGTTGGCTTTTTGACTATTAATCATACTTGAAAGTTAGGTTAACCATTTTTCAAATAATCATAAAAGTCATGCTTTGAATGAAGACCAAGAGAGAGAAAAATTCAACAATTTTGATAATTTAATTTGTTCAAATAGACAAAATCAACAGTAAGACAACAATATCAGAACACAAAAAGTATTCAATGCTATTCTTTGGAAATTTACAGCCAGTAAATTAGAGGAGTTAAATTTGAACCCAAAATGATTTGTATTTATATAGTCAGTAAATTATTCGAGTTAAATTTAATTTTTTTCGTTTCTTTTTTTAATTTAAAATTTTCTTGTTCAACTCAATCTTATAATGGAATTTAGTGATTCAACTCAATATTATAATGGAATTTAGTGATTCACGTATTTATATAATTAGCACATCTTATTATTACTACAATGCATGTATTAAAATATTTCTTTCTAAAATATATACACCATAGCACATCTTAATTGAACGAATATGCATGAATAATTCAGAATGATTGCCATGGCATGATTAAGACTTATCTATTTTTATTAATTAAATAGTCTTGTACATATTAAAATTTTATATGACTCTACAAAATTATTTTTAGACTTTCTTGGACATTACTCTATTCTATATCCCAATTCATGGTTATATAAAGAGTATTATATTCTCTTGATAAGATATCTCGAATACCCCATAAATTTTGGGGATATTCATAAAGATATTATAATATATCAAACTCTTTTTTATAATCAAATGCTTCAAAAAGATTCACACCAAATTCTTTCATAAAAATTAAATGGAATAGATTTGTACCCTTATTATTTATAAATAAAATTATATAAGAAGTATTTTATATTTAATTCTTGAAATATAATAATCTGCAATGAATAAATCAAAATTAATCAAAAGTTGATATAGATATAAATAATTTTATTGGGAGCCTCCTTAGACAGAAACGGTTAACGGTTCACCCACCGTAGAAATTTTCCATTTTCCCCGCCCCCACACCGTGCGAACAGGCGGCCGGTCCATTCAAGCTATTTATATCTGCTTCCCACCATTAATGGTTTTTCCATCACTCCATTTTCTCTCGCTTCACAATTTACTCAATACTCAATTCCCATGGCTTCCAACACTAAAGAAGTAGCAGTTGACATGACCCCATTTTTCATCCTCTACAAAGATGGCAGCATCAATAGACTTATTCCAGCAAATGATGCTCCACTTTGTGACGATCCACAAGCCACTGTCCGATCCAAGGATGTTGTAATTCAGCCAGAAACAGGGGTTTCCGTACGGATATTTCTCCCCAAAATAACCGATGCGAAACAGAAAATCCCCCTCGTGATTTACATCCACGGCGGGGCTTTCTGTATCGGATCAGCTCGTTCCTCTGCATTCCACAATTTCATCAGCTCATTGGTCGAAAAGACGAATTGTATTGCTGTTTCTGTTGATTACAGACTTGCCCCTGAAAACCCTTTTGCCACTACCTACGATGATTCGTGGGCAGCATTTCAATGGGTAATTTCACATGCTAACGGAAAAGGCCCAGATTCATGGCTAAATAATCATGCTGATTTCACTAAAGTGTTCATTGGTGGAGAAAGTGCTGGAGCAAACATTGCTAATGACGTTGCTGTTAGAGCAGGGGTATCTCAACTCGATTCGAAAATCAATATTTTGGGTCTTTATTTGGTTCATCCTTATTTTGGGATTCAAAATGATGCACTGTACAATGCCTTGAATCCGACGAGTACCTGCGGATGCTTCAAAGATCCGAGGGTAAATCCCTTGATAGATCCGAGGTTGAAATCAATGGCGTGTAAGAAGGTTCTGTTTTTTGTAGCGGAGAAGGATCCTCTGAAAGTAGGGGCGATGAATTACTATGAGGGGTTGAAGAAGAGTGAGTGGAATGGAAGAATTGACATAATGGAGACGAAAGGAGAAGACCATTGTTTTCATTTCTTTAATCCTGCATCAGAGAAAACTGCTGCTCTCGTGAATAAACTAATTGATTTCTTGAAGCAAGAATAGTAAGTTTGTTTTAAAGTATATATATATATATATATAAATAACATCATGTTTTCTTTGTGCATTAGTCATGATTTTGTGCTTCTTGTAATGTTAGATCATATATAATTATACATGAACAATGAAATAAATATTACATTATAAAATTAGAAGTCTTGAAAGCTTACATTATTTAGATGTGGGACAAATATCAAATGCTAACATGTAATTTAAATTCTGAGCTCTACCAATAGATTTATGAACAATAATCCTAAAAGTAGTTTCTCTTGGAAAAGCTACGCTTATGTGGTTTTAAAAAGATTACAAGTATTTATATATATGTGACATAGAACTATGAACCAAGTTTGGTTGACCTAATTAGGTCGCTTAAGCAAGTGTTGGGA
>DF357288.1:14089-105918 GCA_000787875.1 Solanum virginianum | reverse complement strand
TTTTAAGCATAGAGAGAGGTCAGATCGTCTTATGGGCTTTGCCCCAATAAGAAAGATGATGCGGAGGTTACATTGTGCAGGTAACCTAATCCAATTATCTACTCTTCAAACCATAGGCAGAAACACAAAAACGCCTAATCAATTTCACCTTCCAGATTTTGTCCCTTTCAAATCTCAGCATCACCGTGCATTATTTCATCTCCGTCATCACTGTAACTTGAACCAAAGAATGGATTGTTCAAACGAAGTCATTTATGATGTCCCGTGGTTTTTTAAGGTCTACAAAGATGGTCGTGTCGAAAAGTATCGACAACATGATTTTGTCCCTCCTTCCGATAATCCTATCACAGGTGTTCGATCCAAAGATATTGTTGTCGTACCGGACAGCAATGTAACAGTACGGCTTTACCTTCCTAAAATCGATCATCAGAAATTTCCACTCCTTGTGTACTTTCATGGGGGCGGATTTGTTCTCGAATCGGCGTTTTCTACTTACTATGATAGTTATCTACATTCTCTAGCCGCAGATACTAATGTGCTTGTCGTGTCCGTCGAGTACCGATTGGCCCCAGAACACAAAATTCCTGCCTGTTATGATGATTCGTGGGCTGTCATGAAATGGGTCTCTCAGCAGGCCAGTGGTGAACAGGGAACTGAACCATGGCTGACGAGTCATGCAGATTTCTCCAGAGTTTTCTTGTCAGGTAAATGGGTTGGATCAAATTGAACAGAGTAAAAATAAGTGGGTTTAATAAACCAGGTAATAGAAAATGGAGAAAAATCTTAATAGCTCAGTTGGTTAACTATCTAAACTCTCACTTTGTTGCTGGGGCTTTGGTTCCCAACGTTGTAATTCCCTTCCCATTTTTCCTTGCCAACTTTCTTGTCCTGTAAATGGATGGGTTGGGTCAAATTGACCTATTCGATAAACTAGGTAATAACTCGGTAAGAGAGGAATTGGGGTAATTGAAGGGGTGTAATTAGCCACCCACCCAAATTGATGCAATCTTCGTACATGATCCTATATAGGAAGATGCTTGCTTTTACTTTTGATCATATCTGGTCTGTTTTGCGTATAGGTTTTGAGATGAGGGTTCCTAGAATAAGGTCTGCGTACATTCTACCCTCCCCAGATACCACTTGTGGAATTTCACTGGGTATGTTGTTGTTGTTGACAGAAAATATGAAAACTACAGCTAGTGTATTTTCCCTTTTTCTGAAAGTATCAATTTAAATCTTCATATTTGGTTTTATTTGACTGTTTCAATTTTGTAAAATGGCAATGACTCAACCTATTAAAACTTGGGCAGATTGAACGAGTTATTGAAAATGTATTTATTTTTGTCACCTCAGGCGATAGCGCAGGAGCCAATATTGCTCATAACATGATGATGCGAGCAAGCCTAGATGAAGATAAACTTGGAGACGGCTTCAAGCTTGTCGGAATGGCATTAGTTCATCCCTATTTTGGGAACAATGAGCCAGATGAAATTTGGTCGTATTGCTGCCCAGAAAATCCAAAAACCGATGACCCAAGATTCAATCCAGCAGCACATCCAAATTTGCTATCGAAACTTGTTTGCTCCAAGATTCTGATATGCACTGCGGGAAATGATTTTATAAGGGACAGAGGGTGGACATACTATGAGGTTCTGAAGAAATGTGGATGGAAAGGTGAAGTGGAAATAAAGGAAACAGAAGGGGAAAAACATGTTTTCCATTTGATTACGCCAACTTGTGAGAAAGCTAAGGCTTTGATGAAATGGCTGGCTGATTTCTTTCAACAATGAAGATGAATTTTTGTTGTGAACAAGTTAAAGTACTATTTCACTTGTTTCTCTTTTGATCAAATACGTAGTTGTTTGGACGTAATTGAAACGAAAGTTTGTTTGGACTTGCCATTGCGGCAGGAGAACATTTTCACTATCACAGTCATTAACTGGACTCTCCATTTATGGAGCATCAGGAAATTGGGAAAAAAAGAAAAAAGGAGAGATAACAATTTCTCCATTTATTCTCATCTCTTATAATATAGTAGAATTTATTCTACTTATAATTTCTTCTTAATTTAATTATTAGGCATAATACATAAATTGGGTTCTAATTTTAATTCTGACCTTTTAACTTACATAGTAGGCAAGTGGAAACTTTAACTATCTAATATTTCATCGAAAAAATACTAAAAGGTAGCCATTTGTTTAAAACAATTTCCTTTTGTACAAATATAGTACAAAAATGCACTAAAAAATTAATTTTTGTAATAAAATTGATATACATGCTTTGAAAAATATTTTTAACAAATAATTTAAGCTGAAAATTAATATTGATTCCTTTTTTTAAAAAAATATAACAAAAAGCTAATGTTAGGCGATGATTTTTTTTTCTAACTAGAGCTACCCAAACCCAAACATCTATATTATGTTGGCTACTTTGAATTCAAGAAAGAAGCACATATTCAATCACACAAGCAAATTTACCGTATAGAAAAATAAATAAATAAAAGTCAGAAATATAGTAGTCATGAATGACTCCAGGTTCTTTTTTAATATTTTAGTACTTTCTTTATTTAAAAAAGAATGATCTATTTACTATTTTAATATGTTTACAAAAAGAATAATTTATTTTTCTTTTTAGTAACATTTTAATTTTAACTTTTTAAGGTTAAAGGATGAAAATTTTTGATACATTTAAAAATAACTTTAATTTATAATCACAAAATTAAAAAATCTTTTTTATTTTTCTTAAAATTCATGCAAACCAAACTGTCATAACAAACTCTAAAATTCAAATAAAATATTTAAAAAGTTTGGTTAGATCTCACAGTTCTTGCGAATAGTAACACCAGCCTTCTCTTACATCTTTAGCTTTTAGCAATGGCGGAAATAGTACATGATCTTTTCCCACTCATAAGGGTTTACAAAGATGGTCGAATTGAGCGGCTGATGGGTGAAGGTTATGTTCCACCTGAATCGGATCCTGAAACCGGAGTACAAATCAAAGACGTTGAAATTGATCCACAAATTAACCTATCAGCAAGACTTTACCTACCCAAAAATGTCTACCCGGTAGAGAAAATTCCCCTTTTGGTCTATTTCCACGGCGGCGCCTTTGTAATCGAATCTGCTTTTTCACCTACATATCACAAGCATCTTAGCATGGTAGCAGCTGAAGCAAAAGTCGTCGTCATCTCTGTTAACTACAGGTTAGCTCCAGAGTACCCATTACCCATAGCTTATGAAGATTCATGGGTAGCTCTCAAATGGGTCAGTTCCCATGCTAAAGATGATGGTCATGAGCCATGGCTAAAAGACCTTACCGACTTCAATCGCGTCTATTTTGGGGGAGATAGTGCGGGTGGTAACATCGCACACCATATGGCAATTCGGGTAGGGTTGGAAAAGTTAGAAGGTGTGAAACTCCATGGGATTTTCCTTGCTTGTCCATATTTCTGGGGGAAGGATCTGATTGACGGTGAAGGAGAAAACTCGGGTGTCAAGAATACCATTGACAAGCTATGGTTGTTTGCGAATCCCAACGGATCCGGATTAGATGACCCGTTGATTAACCCGGAAAAGGATCCGAAATTGTGTAGCTTAGGTTGTGAGAAAGTACTTATGTATGTGACCGGAAAGGATGCATTGAGATTCAGGGGGTTTTACTATAAGGAGACATTGGAGAAGAGTGGGTGGCCGGGGACGGTGGAGCTTGTGGAGATCAAAGATGAGCCACATGTGTTTCACCTATTTTCTCCAGAAGCTGAAAATGCCATGGCCATGTTGAAAAAATTGGTCTCTTTCCTTAATCAGTCCAACGTCTAATCTTGGAATCGAGTAGTATTTTTAGGAATAAGCTGGAGGTAAGGTTTTTCTCATTGACAAATGTTCTGAATCCATAATGTTGAATAATTTAGAAAAATCTTGTGGTAGACTTCATTAGTAACTTTAACTTTTGCATATTCAAATTGTCGGTCCAAATAAAATCTCAAATCTGATTGACTGAAATTCATGTCCTAAACTAAATCAAATACGATTTACTTTTCTTTAACCAAGCATTGCTCAATCATCCCAATTGTTGGATGGTTGTTGTTGCCTATCCTATTACTCCCTCTTCCCTCTGTAATTAATTAAATTTTTATAAAGTTTAAAATATTTGAATTGTTCAAAAATTAAAGTAAATATTTAATCTTTTTTTATATTTTTCGTTGAACTTTTATATTTTTAAGAGATAAATTATATATATATTCATTATGATGTAAATTTTATTTTTAAATATTTTTCTTAATTTGTGTGCATTATAATAAATAGATAGAGTACAGAGTCTAGTACTTATTTCTAAGACGGAACAAACTTCTTAAATGATGAAAAGGAATACCACCAGCATATACGTTTCCGTGTAAAATTGAGAAGTTGAATCAAATTCAGTAATTCTAACCTAAATTTTATACTCATTTTAAAAATAATTTAATAAATAAATTTTAATTTATAAGTTTTAAATGCTAAATTCACTTCGAAATGAATTATTTAGAGGCTTAAAATGTTGACACATAGAACTTGCTTGGTCGTGACGTATGGGCTACGGTCACTTGAATTGTTTGTATATATGGTGATGGATCCTGAGGACAAAAATATCAAAATGTGAACGTATGAATAGAATATAAGGAGAAAATCAATGAGGACGAAAATAGTCTCAGTCCTTTAGAAACATTATTGATTTTTATAGATGCTGAGTTAAAAGAAAGTGACGTTCTTATTTTTTAACTCCTGTATTATTTCTAAATGTTCAGAGTTTATTTTAAAAATAAAGATAGTATAATAATCATTGTTGAGTGATGACTTTGTATGTGTTGGCATTCAGTTGATCACTTGCTAATCAAACTATTCCTGTTAATTGATTTCGACGTTTTGAACTATTGATTGGCCACCTGTTATGCCTATTGCTTAGGATTATTTGTCAAACTATATGTCACGTTTTATTATAATTGTCTTCATTTTCATAATATTTTATCTTACACTGCTTTAAATTAATAATAAAATCTTTATATATTTTATCGTTTTTCAGCCTTAATTTGTGGAATTACGCTGCAGACAAATGATTCGGCAAATTCTTGGTTATAAAAGGAGCTGTCACAGCATTTGTGTATAGTGTACTAACCTTCTCCTGCAACTTAGCCTTTATAGCAATGGCGGAAATACTACATGACTTCTCCCCACTGATGAGAGTTAACAAAGATGGTAGAATCGAGAGACTGATGGGCCAAGGTTCTGTCCCAGCTCAATCGGATCCTGAAACCGGAGTACAAATCAAAGACGTCGAAATTGATCCACAAATTAACCTATCAGCAAGACTTTACCTGCCCCAAAATGTCGACCCGGTTCAGAAAATCCCCCTTTTCATCTACTTTCATGGCGGCGCCTTTGTAATCGAATCTGCTTCTTCACCTACATATCACAAGCATCTTAGCATGGTAGCAGCTCAAGCAAAAGTCGTCATCGTCTCTGTTAACTACAGGTTAGCTCCCGAGTACCCGTTACCCATAGCTTATGAAGATTCATGGCTAGATTTCAAATGGGTCACTTCCCATGCTAATGGTGACGGTCATGAGCCATGGCTAAAAGACCATGCCGATTTCAATCGCGTCTATTTGGGGGGAGATAGCGCGGGTGGTAACATCGCACATCATATAGCAATTCGGGTCGGGTTGGAAAAATTGGAGGGTGTGAAACTTGTTGGGATTTTCCTCGCCTGTCCATATTTCTGGGGGAAGGATCTGATTGACGGTGAGGAAGAAAACCTGGGTGCCAAGGATTACGTTGAGAAGCTATGGCTTTTCGCTAATCCCAATAGCTCCGGATTAGATGACCCGCTGATAAACCCCGAAAAGGATCCGAAATTGTGTAGCTTAGGGTGTGAGAAAGCACTTGTGTATGTCGCCGGGAAAGATCCGTTGAGATTCAGAGGATTTTACTATAAGGAGGCGTTGGAGAAGAGTGGGTGGCCGGGAACGGTGGAGATTGTGGAGGTTAAAGATGAGGAACATGTGTTTCATCTTTTTGCTCCAGAAGCCGAAAATGCCATGGCTATGCTGAAAAAATTGGTGTCTTTCCTTAACCAGTCCTAGGTGGAGAAAAACTTGTACTACAAATTTTCGTGATAAAAAATTATTTTAATTATACTTCTTAGTTTATCTAATTATATTTTATAATTATAATTTCGTTTGTTATAGATATTTTTATTTGCATAATTCATTATCAATATATAAATACATTTATATAATTTGTCAATATACAAGCAGATCAAATAGAGGCATTTACTATGCTATCTTTCTCTGTCAATCTAAAGAAAAAAATTAAGTATATACAAATTCAGTATTTATGATTTTATACATTTTAAATATTTTTCAGAACTTATACAAAATCAATTTTATCAACATAATAATTATTAAAAAGGACTATCGTAAAATAAAAGATGACAACCTAAAGTTGTGATGGAAGAAAATTGAAATTGATCTACCAAGAGGAGGCTTTACATTATTTGTACTATATAAATTGACATACTTAATATAGATTTAATTTTGTTCGATTTGACTAGCATAAATAATAACTGCATGAAAAACACTAACAAAAAATAATATTTTCAAAATAATTTTAAAAATAAAAATGACAAACTATAAAAATATATTATTATTTCATTACAAATATATTCAAAATCATTGATTATTAATTCTACTAGTATGGTTTATCATGTATTTTAAAATTTATTAATTATTAATTTTCTAATATTTTTATCATATATTTTCCTTGTACTATATATTTTAAAACTCTTTAGAAAGGGGGCAAAATAATACTAACTGACATTAGTCTATATTGTACATTTGTTTTATTATATATTATATTATTATAAGTAAATCACATATAAAAATGGCGACTAAGGTTGCTGTTCATATTCGGTTCATCCTTCGGAATCATATTGAACTATCCATGTGGCTGAGAGCCCTCACAGTCCAGGCACAACGATACAATTATCAGGGGCGCACTCTACAACTAAGCTAATAGCACGTCGTGTGAGCCTCCCACTGGGGGCTCGCTATGTTAAAAGCAAGAAAAACTCCATCCCTCTCTTTCCTTTTTTCGCCCCCATGTCCTCTCTCATCGGTTCTGCATCAAATGATGTGCCCATGCGAAAACTTTCTCTTTTATTGGCGCCCGATAGGTAGGCTAGCTCACCCTTACTTAGCTTCCTTCCCTGAGTTAATCTCCTCTACCACGTTTCTATATGCCATTAGGAGAAGTCAGTCTGCGCAATCCGCAATCATGAACCCGGCTCTGCACTAAAGAAAGGTGCGTCTGTATTCACTTTCATTCAGAACAAGCAACGGCTCTCCACCTAGCTACTCTAGGTTGGGGGTAGGCCTTGGGGGAGAAGTTATAGACACCTTTTCATACTTTGTATTTGAAGTACTTCATTTAATTTCTTCTACAGTATTGTGCTTTGTAAGAACCTTCTCAAGTAGGAAGCTTTTCCTAAAAATGACTTCAACTTTTTCGCTGAGGTTGGCTCTGGTATGACTTGATCAATTCGATCAAGCACTCGCCATCTAGCCTCTTGGTCCGAGGAAGGGGAACTCCATCGTGTCGGCTTGGCATGGAAGGACGGCTACCCAAAAAGTCTTTTTCGCAGCTTGATTCGCGTAAGGTCAATGCTTATGGCTTTACCCAACATTGATACTCTTCTTAATATGTCTAAAATGGGACCACGAAGACAGCCCACCACTAGAGCTTACTTTGCTCTCGCTCGACTCGCTTTCACTGGTAGTCCTCGATCGAAGGTTAGCTCGACTCAAGTCGACAGGCGAGAGACAAGGTTGGGTGAGGGTACAAGGCATCATGTGGGATCTACGATCGACTGTGCCCGTTGTTGGCTTTGCAGATGCTTTCAAATACTCTAGCAGTATATTCCATTCATTGTATATATCTCTTTTTCGTGTCATTGAAAAGGGGCCAAGAATCTTCCTCTCAACAGTGCTTTTCGAGGCTCCACTCTCCCCCCTGAATAAGTAAGGTTCCGTTAAGCCTGGGGATAAAAAGTAAAGGATTAAAGCCCCCTTAGCTCTGTGAGGCATTGGACAGGAGTTAGCTCTCTAAATGTGTAAGAGGGAATAAGCACATGCGTCTCCGTCAACCATATGTTTTTTCATAAATAAATTAAACTTTCAAGATATTTTGTATAAGAAACTAGTTTGACCCAGCGGTTTCAGCCTTACATTTCAGGTTGAGTTGTGGGTTTGAACCCGAATCACAACATTTAATTTTTCCCACCTATTTTTGCATAGTAACATAATACCATAAAGGACATATTATAATGCTCTTACTTTAGTATCTTCCAGATACGTGATTAAAGCATCACATTTGTTCAATTCAACAAAAAGATTTGGATATTCAATGCAAAATCCACAAATTTAAAGAATTTCTAAAAATTCTTGATTATAAAAGCAATTGTCACAGCACTTGTGTATGGCAACACCAACCTTCTCTTGCATCTTATAGCTTTTAGCAATGGCGGAAATAGTACATTACTTCTTCCCATTGCTGAGAGTTCACAAAGATGGTAGAATCCAGCGGCTGATCGGCCAAGGTTTTGTCCAACCTCAATCGGACCTCAATCGGATCCTGAAACAGGACTACAAATCAAAGACGTTGAAATCGATCCACAAATTAACCTGTCAGCAAGACTTTACTTGCCCAAAAAATGTCGACCCGATTCAGAAAATTCCCCTCTTCGTCTACTTTCACGGCGGCGGTTTTGTAATCGAATCTGCTTTTTCACCTTCATATAACAAGCATCTTAGCATGGTGGCAGCTGAAGCAAAAGTCGTCATCGTCTCTGTTAACTACAGGTTAGCTCCCGAGTACCCATTACCCATAGCTTATGAAGATTCATGGGTAGCTCTGAAATGGGTCATTTCACATGCCAATGGTGATGGTCATGAGCCATGGCTCAAAGACCATGCCGATTTCAATCGCGTCTATCTGGGAGGAGATAGCGCGGGTGGTAACATCGCACATCATGTAGCAATTCGGGTCGGGTTGGAAAAGTTGGAGGGTGGTGTGAAACTGGATGGCATTTTCCTTGCTTGTCCATATTTCTGGGGGAAGGATCCAATTGACGGTGAGGAAGAAAACTTGCTTGACAATGATTTCGTTGAGGACCTATGGTTGAGTGCGAATCCCAATAGCTCCGGATTAGATGATCCGAAAAAGGATCCGATTGACGGTGAGGGACGAGAAAACTTAGGCGTCAAGGATCTTTTTGAGAAGCTATGGATTTTCGCTAATCCCAACAGCTCCGGATTAGATGACCCGCTGCTAAACCCGGAAAGCGATCCGAATTTGTGTAGATTAGGGTGTGAGAGAGTACTTGTTTATGTCGCCGGAAAAGATGTATTGAGATTCAGGGGATTTTACTATAAGGAGGCGTTGGGGAAGAGTGGGTGGCCGGGGACGGTGGAGCTTGTGGAGGTTAAAGATGAGCCACATGTGTTCCACCTTTTTGATCCAGAAGCCGAAAATGCCATGGCCATGCTGAATAAATTAGCATCTTTCCTTAATCAGTCCTAGGCTTAATCATGCGATTTGTCATTCTTAATCTTGTTTAAAGTTGTGATGGAAATTCAACAATAAGGCAGCATGTGCCAAAGCAAGATACTAATAATAGCAAGTTTATGAATGAATTGAACGTAATTGCATTTCTGTCTTGCGTTGCTTTCTATGTCTTGTTATTTTTACTCGTAGCACGAATCTTTTATTAGTTATCATATTACTTTTATTTTTATTTTGATTTATTTTGCTTGACTCATATATTTCAAAAATAATTTTTAATATTATAATATAGAGATAAAATTTATGCATACACCATATATACTCTACTCTATACACATCTTACTTAATAATATTCCAATATGTTATTATTGTTAGAAAAATCTTTTTTCTTGATACTCCATTTGTTTTTTTTTTATCAATTAAAAAAAATACTAACACGTTTTTATATTTAATATTTAATGACATTTTTAATTTTAAAATATTCATTTATCTCAATGAAATGTTTTTTGGGAATTTTTTGTTTCAATCAAAGATGAACAAAGTATAATATTTGATAAGGAGGGTCACAAGTTCCTCAATTTCATTATAAATTATGTGATCTTCGTGTACCTCCTCCACCTATAGAGCTGCCTGTGCGTACCATGTTAATATTTGCCTCTTTACCTTATTGGGTCCACCTCTTATTCCACGTTCCTATATTCATTAAAAATTATGTGATCTTCGTGTACCTCCTCCACCTATAGAGCTGCCTGTGCGTACCATGTTAATATTTGCCTCTTTACCTTATTGGGTCCACCTCTTATTCCACGTTCCTATACTAATTTAATTTGAATTAAAATTCCAAAATGTCTCAATATATCACCATTAGTGTCTATCGTCATAGTCCGATCTTTATGTTGAAAAAGCCTTGCAAGAGTTTTAAACAGTTCTTTTCGGTCTTTCAGGTCCGCATAATATGGTATCAATATATCGGGAAAGTAATACAAAAAATATACTAATTTAGAATTTAATAAATAAGTTTATGACTCTAATATTTTTTTAATTATTTTATTTATTATAAAAAGAGCTCAAAATTATATAATACAGATACGGTGTCAATATACCGACGAAGTATCACAAGAATATATTTTCTACTAATTTAGAGTTTAATAAATAATTTTGTGACTTCAATAATTTTCTCTTAATCGTTCTATTACTTAAAACAAGAGCTCAAACTATATGACACCGATAGGGTATCAATATACCGATGGAATATCACAGACAATTAAACTCCAGTCCTATACAATACCGATATGGTATCAATATATCGATGGAGTATCACAACGAATATCTTTTAGCAATGGCGGAAATAGTACATTACTTCTTCCCATTGCTGAGAGTTCACAAAGATGGTAGAATCCAGCGGCTGATCGGCCAAGGTTTTGTCCAACCTTTAAAGTTTAATAATTTTTTAATCATTTCTTTAAAAAAAACATGATGTTATATCGTACCAATAGGGTATCAATATACAGTCAAAGTATTATAGATGATTGAATTAATTCTATATTATATGTATATATGTTATATATATATATATATATATATACACACACAGATACTGTTGGAGTATCACAAAGAGTTATCAGTGTTCATAGACGAAATAAAAAAGAGAAAATATGTATATATACACACATACTGTTGAAGTATCACAAAGAGTTATCATAGTGTTCATGCTGACATCAGCATGATGTCATAAACAAAATAAAAAAGAGAAAGTGAAGTAAGAAAATAAATAATTTAAGTCATTAATAAATTAAAAATAAAAAATTTAGATTGAATTCATTAGGAATAAACAATTTCACGTATGGTTTATTTTGTATAGTTTCCTAATTTTTAGTGTCTAATTTGGGAGGTAGAGAAGCTTGCAAAATGGCCTGATGATTCTCCACAAAAATAATTTTGGGCAAACACGTAAATTTGGAACGGTCCAAAAATCATCTTAGACCGTTCACTACTAAAACCCCCTGCGATATTTCTTTATTTCTCTCTCAACCAAAAACCCCATCTTCTTCACACACTTCCATTTTTCTACCTTTCTCCGCAAGCCATCAATGGAGAGGGCGGTGCTTCTTCGCTCTCTGTCTTCCACTTCCAGTCTCGCCTTCTCCAGAATCTTCTCACGCTCTTCACACAGATTCGCTTCTTACTCAGCTAGACGACACCGTTTACTCCAGAATCTTCACCGCCGGCGTTCACTTGTCCGGAGTAACGTTCGCGGCATATCGCCTTCAATCAACTTGAAAAGACAGTTCTACCCTCTTTCAGTTCGAGCTATCGCCACTTCCGCCCCTCAATCATCTCAAGGTGAGTACTCATTGCATTACTCTCGTCTAATTTGACTCTTTTTCTTATCTAATTTGACATTTTCTTGTCATACATGTTAGAGTTTCTTGGTGCTGATGATGAAGTTGCTGAGAAATACGGGTTTGAGAAAGTATCCGAACAGTTCATTGATGAGTGTAAATCTAAAGCTGTTTTGTATAAACACAAGAAAACTGGCGCTGAAGTAATGTCAGTCTCCAATGACGACGAGAATAAGGTCTTCGGTGTTGTCTTTCGGACGCCTCCGTAAGTTTGTCTTCTCGTATTGTAGTGTGCTTGTAAGGACTGCTCATCTGTCAATGTGGCTGATGAGCGTATTTACTTGGTTTAACATGGTATTTGACTGTAAAATTACACAAAGAATCTTTTTCTCGACAAGTTCTTTATCTGTTAAGAGTAATGAATTAAAGCAAGGCCCATGGAATATCTAGATTTTGATAAAATTTAACTGCGTGTTTCTTTAAGGAAAACGAGGAGTAGCAGCCCATGCCTTAATACTTAATATTAATGCAGGAAAGATTCTACTGGAATTCCTCACATATTGGAACATAGTGTACTGTGTGGTTCAAGAAAGTATCCCTTGAAAGAACCCTTTGTTGAACTGTTGAAGGGAAGCTTGAACACTTTTCTGAATGCTTTCACATATCCGGATAGGACATGTTATCCTGTGGCATCCACAAATACAAAGGTTAGGACAACATTTTATGTTGAACATCATTATGGAATAACTCGTATCCGAAAACTAGTAGTGCGACCTGTCAGTCCTCCAGGTTAAAGTTTGTTCCATCTAATATATGCTTATCTCTTCCAAACAGGATTTCTACAACCTGGTTGATGTTTACTTAGATGCAGTCTTTTTCCCTAAATGTGTGGAGGATTTCCAAACATTCCAACAAGAGGGTTGGCATTATGAACTGAATGACCCGTCAGATGACATAACTTTCAAAGGTTTCCCCATAAGCCTCTGTTTCTTTCTTGTATTTTTATCATTCTCCTGCAGTAGCTTCTTTGAACAATTCTTTTTGTCTTCTTTTTTGATCCCTACGAATAGTGGTGCATCCGCAGCTTGTCTCTGCATATCTTACAAAAGCTTTTATGTAAAACTTCAGGGGTTGTGTTCAATGAGATGAAGGGGGTTTATTCTCAGCCCGATAATCTACTGGGACGAACTTCCCAGCAGGTATGGATGCCACACTTATTGACCGACTTAAGACAGTCATTAAACATATGTAGAAGGGATGACAAGCTGATTTATTGTCTAAATATACTTATAATTTGCGAGTATGTGGATAGGATTGATTGTTATTGCTGAATGTTTTTATGTATAACAATTTTTATTGATCAGGTGGACTCAGAAGGATAAAAGAAACAGCTGTATGTGTTTAAAGAAATGTTTTGTGTGTTTTACAAGGTGAAGTACTTTGTTTTATATTCACTAAATTTCATGCCTGGAAAGTATGTTATGGAATGCTAAATCTTGTGTCAATTCAAAGAACACGTCACAAAGATGTGTGCTTGGCTAATAATCCATGTAAGGAATATATGTAATTTGATGATGCCAATACACTTCAGAGGTTTCTTTATTCAATAGTTCGATTCATGGGTTTCTTTCACAAAATAGAAGTAGTGCTTTATTCAAACTACTTTTTTTAAAGGAGTGAGTTATGTCTTCTACAGGCGCTTTTTCCTGATAATACCTATGGTGTTGACAGTGGCGGTGACCCACGAGTAATTCCTTGCCTTTCTTTTGAGGAATTTAAGGTTGGTAGCCTCTTTCCCATTAGTTTGCTTGTTCATGGATTATAAACTTAAAAATATTCACATTACTCATAAAAAATATCTTCAAAGCATTTACAAGTTTTTGTTATTGTAATCATACAATGCTAATCTTCATAACTTAATTATGTCAATTCTTGGATTCTTCCCATCATTGTTTCATAATAATTTTCCAATGTTTCTTGTCATGCTTGTTGTGAGGTGTTTAGTTGACTTTGGATGTTATTGAAAATTGTGGGCCAGAATTGTTTATGGTTGTATTGCTTGCTTCATGTATACAGATGCTCCTTTGATGTATCATAAGTGTACCTGCATTTTCACGTGCAAATAGAAAACTTGAGCTGCTATCTTTTGGTGACTGATAAATCATTTTCTTATGTGGTTAACTGATAATCTTGTAGCTGCCGAAGTAAAGCCTATAAGCTAGAATTTTAGAGTGATGAGGATTCACTCTTGCTTACAAGTTCTGCCAAAACTTGTATATGTTCAATGCACAATTAAATGGCCATCATATTTGTGAATTGTCATCATTGTATAAACAAGTTGTGCAGGTGTGGTTGCTCTTCCATCATATTGTTGTCGTCTTGTTTTCATGGGTTCTAAACACATTAGAATCTAGGGGACTGTGTGCTTTAATCTTCAAGGTGAGAAACCATAAGCTTCTCAAATGAAGTTGGGCTAAACATGGTAGAGATATCATGCAAATATTCGTTGAGGCTGTTAGAGACATTTTGCTCCTGTAACTTAGCGCTTCATACAAACATTAAGGTAGCTGTGTCTCTACAAAAGCTAGCTAACTAACCCATGGAACCTGTGTTGAGATAGATTGGTGAAAGTTGGCACCTTCAGACCAAGGATGTTGATTTGAACTAGCAAGGATAAGAGGCAATTTTTCCTTCACCTTGTTGAAAAGAAAAGAAGGAAAAGAAGTTATAAAAGAAATTGCTATAAATATTAAAAGTTATTATAAGAAATCTAGCTTGAACATAGGTTAAAACTTAACTATTTATTTCCATCTAAATTACAAAAAGTAAAGTAGTTTTGAGTTTAATTAACATGATTTATTAAACATGTTTTACACAAGTAGTAGCTTTGTCAATTCTTTTGCCCATATAGTTGTATTCATTATAGTTTCTTTTTAGAATGGTAAGATACTGTTATTATCATGGTTAATTTTAGCATTATGTGTGTGGTTGTGTGTGTTTTCTTCATGTAGGCTTTTCTTCGCTAACACGATTTTTACCAATTACCTGGCAAATACTCCTAACTAACCTTGATGCTTCTACACTTTGCTTTTGACTTTTTTTTTGAATGGTTACAAGTTTTGTTGATTGCTAAATGTTAAGTTTTAATATTAGATTGTTTAGTTACAAATATATGAAGAGTTAAGTTCTTAAATTGGATTTCAAAAAAAAAAATAGAGTTCTTAAATTGGATATTGTGCTACATGGACGACAATATATTTTTTGTGTTTGACACAAATGCATAGATGTCTTGTATTCAATGAAAAACTTCTTTTTTCTCTCGTACACACAGTTTTAGGACTTTTTCAATCTTTGTAGAGATTTAAGTAGCTTCAGCTATCAGTAAATGGTCTTATGCCACTTCCCGGCTAAAGCCTTACCTCCCTTTCTCTTTCTGGTGGTTGATTTGGTGGCACCTTACCTCTTCTCCCATGTCTATTCTTTTCGATCATTTTTAAGACATTAACCTTGCATTAAATTTCGACAACCAAGGCTCTTCCTGGATGGTTTTGATGGTGAGTTTCACACAAGTTCTCATCAATTATTGCGGCAATTCTTTTGGTGTTCCTGTTAAAATCTTAAAAGTTAAATTATTGGAAGAATTAAGTCCTTAAATTGGATGTTGTTACACATTGGACAAATATCCTGTATTGTAACTGGGCCTTATATATTGTTACATTAAGGAATCAAAAAGAAAAGAAGATGCATGATGAGACAACTGCAATTTGAAATGATGCATATCTACTGTATAGGTTGGTGATGCATCAGTATGTCTACTTAATTTGTTTCAAACTACACTTATTATGTGGTAATGCTGGCAAAAGGGAGAGTAGTCGTGCCTGATTAACTAATATGTCTGGAATTATGCCACTGAGAGTTAATTCCTTATCCTCTTAGTTTGACTGTGTTTCCTGTTCTATATTTTTGCAGGAGTTCCACAGAAAATTTTACCATCCAAGCAATGCAAGAATATGGTTTTACGGAGATGATGACCCAAATGAACGTCTTCGGATCTTAAGTGGTACTTAATTCATTTACATCTTACAATTTCAAATGAACATGGACAGTCTACCTTTTTTGGAGCATATATATATGTCCTTGTCCAACTTTGTTCTTTGTTCTCTGTTGCTATTGAACAGTATGCTGGCTATCAAAAATTCTAAGAGTTCTCCAAAAGTTAAAATGAACATTAAATAGAAATTTAAATAAATAAGTATAACTTGCTAAAATGGAGTTAGAATGTCAATTATATTGATTAATGTCAGTTTCAAAAAAAATTATATTGATTAATGTCAGTTTCATAAAAAATTATATTGATTAATGTCGCACAAATTTGTGAAAATTTACATAGTATCATCTGTGTTCATTCTTTTCAGTAATGACTTCAGTTTTATAGTAGAACCCCGAAGCTTGTCTTAAAAACTGGTGCATCTCATGTTCCCATAATGTTTGTAATTTATGTGCAGAGTATTTGAACATGTTTGATGCCAGTTCAGCTCCACATGAATCAAGAGTTGAACCACAGACACTATTTTCGGAGCCAGTAAGGATCGTAGAAAAATATCCTGTTGGGGAAGATGGGGACCTGAAAAAGAAGCACATGGTGTGTGTTAATTGGCTGTTATCTGACAAGCCATTAGATTTGGAAACTGAGCTTGCCCTAGGATTTTTGGATCATCTGCTTTTGGGGACTCCAGCTTCTCCCTTGAGGAAGATCTTGCTAGAAAGTGGTTTAGGAGATGCTATTGTTGGTGGAGGAATTGAGGATGAGCTCCTTCAGCCTCAGTTTAGCATTGGGTTGAAGGGTGTCTCAGAAGAGAACATTCAAAAAGTTGAAGAATTGATCATGAGCACCCTAGAAGATTTAGCCGACAAAGGTTTTGATTCAGATGCTGTGGAGGCATCAATGAACACAATTGAATTTTCTCTTAGAGAAAATAACACTGGCTCATTCCCACGTGGTTTAGCATTGATGCTCCGCTCCATTGTACGAAAAAACTTTTATAAGTCTTATCATTATCTTGATCCTCATCACTTGCATTTTCTTTTTTCCTTGCTTTTGTAATGAATGAGTTGTTTTATTTCCATTCTGATGTTTCTTCAGGGGAAATGGGTTTATGACATGGATCCATTTGAACCACTGAAGTATCAGAAACCTTTGGAGGCCCTGAAAGCCAGAATAGCTAACGAAGGCTCCAAAGCTGTTTTTGCTCCTTTAATGGACAAATACATCTTGAGAAATCCACACCGTGTAACGGTTGAGATGCAGGTTTGTCATTAATTCTAATTTCCTTTGTTTGAGAAGATATGAACTTTTGGTGTCTGTTAAATATGGGTGTTGTTTCCTTCAGCCTGACCCAGAGAAGGCATCTCGTGAGGAACAAATAGAAAAAGAAACATTGGATAAAGTTAAAGCAAGCATGACCCAAGAAGATCTTGCTGAGCTGGCTCGGGCAACGCATGAGCTACGGTTAAAGCAAGAAACTCCTGACCCACCAGAAGCTCTAAAGAGTGTGCCCAGCCTTTCTCTACAAGATATTCCTCGAGAACCTGTACTAGTTCCAATTGAGGTAATCACAATTTGCCTTTTTCTTTGCTTTAATTCTGTTAAATAGATTCCATTGTAGTTTAACTTGTTTGGCCATTTATGTAGATTGGAGATATCAATGGGGTAAAAGTTTTGAAGCACGACCTCTTCACAAATGATGTTCTTTACGCTGAAGTTGTCTTCAACATGAGCTCATTGAAGCAAGAGCTGCTACCGTTGGTCCCACTTTTCTGGTAATATATTGCCCTGAACTAATAATTAGATATAAATGTTTCTTTAGCAATGGCGGCTCCTGCTTCTCATAAAAGGGAAGGATGAAAGAGGATTTTCTCATAGGGAAGTGAAGCAAACAAAGTGGAACTAAATGAACTCAGAATCTATAGGCTATGGCACATAAAAGTTAACACTCATGAACGCCCTCAGTGGAACAGTAGTTGTGGTCTCATGTTCTTTTTGTATGTTATTTGAACTCGATGATTGGATGTTGTATAGCCTTCTTTGGTCCTTGGGTTTTAGGGAGATGCAGCAATTTTCTGTTAAGGTAAAGTGGAAGTAAAGTAGGTTTGCTTATACTTAGTGGGTGGAGTGCATGGACGAGGAAGAGAAGCACACTTAAGGAGGTCTATAAAACGACAAAGATTGAAGTGAAGTTGGCAGTTACCGCTGCTAAGACGGCAACTTTCAGATGCTTGTATGTCAAGCTAGGGGACAAAGGTGGGGATAAAAGATTGTATAGGCTAATGAAAGCAAGAGAGAGAAAGGCTCACAATTTGGATCAAGTGAAGTGCATCAAGGAAGGTATCGGTGGACGAGACCTCCATTAAGGTGCTGTTTGGCGCCAAAATTTTTGGGGAGTGAGGTTATTCGGGAGAAGGTGGGAGTGGCCTTTGTGGTGGACAAGACGAGGGAACCGAGATTGAGATGGTTTGGACCTGTGCAGAAGAAGTGCATCATCACCCCAGTAAGGAGGTGTGAGAGGCTGATTCTAGAGGATATGCAGAGAGGTAGCAATAGGCCTAAAAAGTATTAGGGAGAGGTGATTAGATAGGACATGACACATTTGTATTATTGAGGACCATGAGTTTATATAAGAAAGAATAGAGGTTGTGTATTAGGATAGAAGGGTACTAGGGGTAGAGTGTTGTCTTGTCTTGCTAGGTTTAGTGCCGACCGTTGGGTTAGTCGTGCTCAGTAGTTCTGGACTTACATTGTTTATTGTATTTCGATTATCATACTATTTTTTTGTTGTTATTGTTTTACTCCTGCAGACTTTGTAGACTTTATACTGCTTTATCTATTGGCCATTATCTTTGCTTTCTCTACTGCTTTTTTTTCCTTCCTTTATTTGGGGTTGATACACTTGAGCCGAGGATCTTTCGTCAGAAACAACCTCTTCACCTCTACGAGGTAGTGGTAAGGTCTATGTCACTCTACACTCCCTAGACACTACTTTGTGGGATTTCATTGGGTATGTTGTTGTTGTTGCTGCATCAAGTTTCTGTCAGAAGCCGTTGCCATCTTCAAGCATTATGGTGGCCCTTGTTCCCATATAACCCAAGTCCTGTTATTTGCCTTCGTTCTTCTAGAGAATTTGTTTAGTTGATCGGTAGTGGTTTACCTGATCCTTCTGTCTGTCCCTATTTGTTCATTTGGGCTCTAATTTTACCTGTGTTATTTTGACCATTGGGGTTGTGTAAATATGTTTGTGATTTCTACATATCTTATTTGGAAAACCATTCCTTGCTTTTTTAATAGTGATATGTAAGTTCATGAATTGAAGATTATTTGATTCTGATTTGCAAAATTTCTCAACAGTCAGTCTCTGCTGGAGATGGGCACAAAGGATTTAGACTTTGTGCAGTTGAACCAGTTAATTGGAAGGAAAACTGGAGGAATATCAGTCTATCCTTTCACCTCATCCGTGCATGGCAAGGTGGAGCCATGTAGTAAGATAATTATTCGAGGCAAAGCCATGTCACAACGTACAGAAGATCTATTTAACTTGGTAAATCTGTCTCTTTGGTAATTGATAGCTGTAATATCTTCCAACCTGTAGGAGACGTGATGTAATATAATTGTGTGTGAACAGTGGGGTGGTAATTTTGCATTTCAAGGTCTTTGTAGTGATGATTTGGAGCTAAGGACCTGTCAAAGTTGTGTTGAAAATTAAACAGGAAAACGTGTTTGTTACATTCTACTATTTATGACATGCAAGTGGGATTTCCTCAAAATGATCATGTTTGTGTAGATTTCCATTTAGTGGTACAACTGAGTACAGATTATAATTTTAATTTAGGTACTGTATCAGGTTAATTTTAAATTGAGAGTGGTAGTTATCTTGTATAATGATGGTGTATGCTGTTCATAAACCTGTGCCAAGCATGTCGCTATGTGGAACTATTGGCCTTTGACAAACTCCAGACTCTATTCCCTAATTTTCCTTTCGTTCATGGAAGCTAAATGACTTATGCATCTTTCCAGCATGATATAGCCCTACTTATCCCTTTACTTTTTTCTAATATATTTAGAGTCTCCTATTGGTTCAATTAATGAGTTCTACCGTGAATAAAAGAAAGAGGATATGAGGGCCATATTGACTATTGAGCACTGGAGGACGACGCACCTTCCTTCTTTTCAAGTCTTTGGTTTAAACCTCAATTTTGAGAAAAGCACAATATTTCTCATACGAACATAGGAAGGAAGACGATATCATAAAATCATAGTTGCAATCTGGATGGAGATTTCACGCAAATCTTGTTTGTATTTGGACATCTTAATCATGTTTATGAAGTATCAAACATGTTTATATGGTTTACTTTGACATATAGTTATCTGGTATAGATGAATTTACTTGGTAGAAAATTAGATCGTGGTCTACTAATGGACCTTGTCAATCATGCCAAGTATACTGAATGTAAGGTAGTATGAACCATTTTCTAGCTATTAGCTGATTCTCTAACTTGGTGGTAGCAGATATCTTTGAAGCTCATAATTTGTCTAGCCATATTTTTATAGACAAAATCTTGTCAATTTGTTTGTTGTAGATCAACCGTGTTCTTCAAGATGTCCAACTTGATGATCAAAAGCGTTTCAAGCAGTTTGTTTCTCAAAGCAGATCGAGAATGGAGGTATACGTGAAGTCCTGGAACTGTAAGAGCTGTTGTAAATGGATGTGCACGGTGTTATATCTAACTTTTTCCCATGAACTTTTGGTTATAGAATCGTCTCAGAGGCAGTGGTCATAGCATAGCTGCTGCAAGAATGGGTGCGAAGCTTAACATTGCTGGGTGGATATGTGAACAAATGGGTGGTGTAAGGTATGACTTTGTCCCTTTAATATTGAATGACTTTGTCAGAATGATGGTTGTTGGCCAACATTTTCAATCTTCAATGGGCCTATCCTTTTGGGTACATAGTATTGATCCTGATTGGCCAGCTTTGGCTGATTTTAATTTATCTTTCTAATGCTGTAGCTGTATTTCTAATGTTTTTAGATTGACTTAAGATTTAACGTCCTCCATCCAGGGGAAAAAGGAGAATGTAAATATTTGAAACAATCCTCTCTCTTTTCTTTTTCTGTGCGCGCAGCTACTTGGAATTTCTGAAGGGTCTTGAAGATCAAGTTGAGAAGGATTGGCCTCAAATATCTTCATCCCTTGAGGAGATCCGAAAATCGTTACTTTCCAAGAATGGGTGTCTAATAAATTTGACAGCTGATGGGAAGAATCTCAGCAGCGCAGAGAAACATATTAGCAAATTTCTTGATTTGCTTCCAAGCACATCTCTAGTGGAGCCAGCTGCTTGGAATGCACAATTGTCTCGCTCAAATGAAGCTTTTGTTGTTCCCACTCAGGTTGGCTGTCTCCAAAAGTTTTGTTCTTTGACTTTGCACTATCTAACTGTCAAAATTCAGCTGATAATTTTGAGGGATCCTTCTTTATAGGTGAATTATGTTGGAAAAGCAGCTAATCTGTATGAAGCTGGTTATGAGCTTAAAGGCAGCGCTTACGTTATTTCTAATTATATAAGTAATACATGGCTGTGGGATCGTGTACGTGTTAGTGGTGGAGCTTATGGAGGATTTTGTGGTTTTGACTCCCATTCAGGTACGGTTGTGTTCATCTTATCTGAAGGGGCACTTCTGGGTCCATAGTTTCTCTAGCTAACATCTAAGATTTCGGTTCATCAGGGGTATTCTCATTTTTGTCCTACCGAGACCCAAATTTATTGAAGACACTTGATGTGTATGACGGAACCAGTAGTTTCCTTAAAGAACTTGAAATGGATGATGATGCACTCACGAAGGCAATTATTGGGACTATTGGAGATGTAGATTCTTACCAGTTGCCTGATGCCAAAGGATACAGTAGGTAAGTGGATGACCAGTCCTATTCTGTGCTCATATTACTCTCCAATTGCAAGAATATGTTCGTATCTTTCCATTCAAGGAAGTTCTACCATGTGGAACCGCTCTTTAATGGAACTTTAGCCTTAGCTGGTTTTGACCAAAAAACCACTGGTTTCGCTTGGTAGGCCGGGAATGGCTGACTTATCAATCGATCTGGTGAACTAGCTATTAGTTTTCTAGGATAGTTTATTACAACTAAAATTTCTACCTTGTTTCATTTCAATATTGAACCTGATTCTATATTTACCTTGGTAATGTTGGAGTGCTTTGTAATGGTAAATGTTTAGTTTGGTAATGCACTCAATATATCTGTCAATGTTTTTTCTACACAATGTGCTTATAGGCTGCAGATTCTGTGTTTTCTCAGATTAGTAAGCCTTGATCTGTTTTGAAATTGTTGCGGTCTATAGAACTGTTAAAATAGAGAGGCAAAAGAAATCGAACTGCCAAAATGGTGATTAATTGGCTTTGGTTTGAGAATAATTCTTTCTTTTGTATAAGGATTTGACAAAATTTTTTTTTAATATGCCAATGTTCAGCTGCTTGTGATTCTGTAATTTTTGGAGGAAAGAGTAATAGTTTGACCTTATATTCTGTCCATTCTGTGTGCTAATTGAGAAATTTTTGACGATGGTAATGATGAAATGCTCACTGGTCTGTATCGAAGCTAATGATGTGTACTCATGTTCTCAGTTTATTACGATATTTACTGGGAGTAACAGATGAAGAAAGACAAAGGAGGCGAGAGGAAATATTATCAACCAGGTAAAAGTGTCTTAAGCTTTCTGTATTTAGCTTAAAATAAATATTAAATAATGAGTGCAAGTAATGTCAATACATGATTTTTTCGCGACTGCAAATATCACGGCCATCCCGTTCTCTTGGCTGATTAAATGAATTTTCGCTCTGTAGATATAACATAGTTTTACATTAAGGGGTGTTTGGTAGAGTGTATAAGAATAATGCTAAATAGAGTGTATTAATAATGCTTGCATTAGTAATGCATGTATTAATTATGCTTGCATTAATTATACTAGAATATTTTTATTCATTGTTTGGTTTAATGCATTAAAAATTTATTTACAAAGAGACCCTCTACATTTATGGTGGAAAAGATGTAAAAAAAGGTTTTGAGGGGCAATTGGGTATTTAATCATGCTAATGCATGCATTAAAACCATTGCTTTACTAATATCTAGAACCCTATGGTATCAGTAATACACAATAGAGTGTCTTGCATTAGTTATACATAACATGAAAAAGTGTACCAAACAAGATATTACTAACACAGAGTTGATATGCAATGTTTTCCCAAATACACTCTACCAAACGACCCTTAAGTGTAATTTTGTTTCCATATATGGTAGACGTATATATAACTGGTGTTTCTCTGGCTGATATGAATGCGTTCCTTTTTCTATTTTAGATTTAAACATAGTACCAATATCGGCTGAATTTTGTTTGCATATATAGTATGACACATATAGCTTTTGCTATTTTATGCAGCACAGCTGAGCTACTGCAAATGATCTATTATATCATGAACTGGTGTTGGTATATTTGATAATGTTACTATTTGCTAGCTGTTTGAGCAAACTTTCCCCAATTGGCTAAGCTGTTATGTTATTCCACTTTCACTTGATAAAACCCTTTTCCTTTATGACTAAATGTTCCGCTTTAAAGATAGGGATGAGATAACATAACTAGTAAAAAATTAATAAGTATAAAAAAAGCATAGATCAGCAATGCAAGACAACTCTTAGGCTAGATCAGCATACAATGCAAAGAAAGATCCATATGGTGTGTGTACAAAATAGTAATCATATTTGCAATATAAACCTGTTGTCCGATAGCAGCTTCTTACTCCTCCATATTAGTTGTATAAAGCTACTATTAAGCATTCTTCTTATCCTTCATAGGCTGGATGATTTCAAGAAATTTGGAGACGTCATGGAGGCAGTTAAAGATAAAGGGGTCGTTGTTGCTGTTGCATCACCAGATGATGTCGAGGCAGCCAACAAGGAGCGTCCCAATTTCTTGGAAGCCAAGAGAGCACTTTGATACTGAACAAGTCTCTCTCGGAGAATGCTTGTATATGTTCTTTGATGTTGGAATCTTCAAATCCTGGAGTAAAGGAAAGGAAACCCAAGAAGGGGAAGAAAAAGATATGATAGAATGGGGAAGAAATACCAATTCTTTTTTCTTGAGAACATAGAATGTAGCCACCTAAACTTCACATGTTATTTACTGTGAAGTTTCAAGATTATAGTTATTTAACAGCTTAAGTTATCTGCTTTTAAGTTAAAGAAATCTCTTAAATGTCAAGATAGTCCTATTCCAGTTTGAATTTTTCATTTTATACGTAACTTTTAAAATAAACTACTTTTGTCTCTTTCTTTTTTACATTTAGCCATTGTTTTGTCTGTGTGATAAATTATAATGTGACTAACATTATTTAATACGAGTTATACAGCTGAGTTTAGCACAACTGGTGAACTGGATATTGATAGATCATATGGGTTTGACCCGTTTCAATCTTTTTACCTGTGGTGGAAATGGGTTGGCGAAGCAAAAGCGGGTTGAGATCGCTACCATAAAACATCTCTAATTGCTATTTTCCCATTGAAAGATGTTCAATGACTTTTTTCAACAAGATTCCCAAGATTTCGATGAGAATTTTATTGTATTTCCCCAATCAAAACACTCTTTACTCCATACAAACTATCGAAATAGGCAAATGCACATAGTGAGAGAGATACAAAAGGTTGATCATACTCTGTAAGGTAGAGTTTAGTTACAGCATTTCTAGTAACACTTCAACCTGGAGTTCCACGTGAAGAAGCAAGGGCCACGTTTAATTCGGAGTGTGGGTAAGGGCTCACCTGTTGATTGTATGGTTGCATGATTTTTCTACTTTAATTTTATTTTTGTAAGAGATTTTGCATTGTTATATTTATAACTGTTTGGACAACTAATAACATTAGTTGCATTCCTTCATTTTAAACAATCAATAGGGACAAAATCTTTAACAAGGGAATGCACTTATTGATCTTTAACAAGGGAATGCACTTATTGTTTCAATTGTGGTTTTAAGCATAAAATTTCATGTTACGTCCATTCTTGGGTAGAAATAAGATGATGTGGTCCTTCACATAAGGCATGTGGAGACAATTAGTTTGAAAAACAGATATAAAGAGACATTTGCCCTTGTTTTTAGGGGGCCTCGTCTTCTGTACATAAATCTTTCATATTTGCCACAACTCTTTTAACTTATCAATATGGGGGGAATCCTATGTGCCTCCAATCTATATCAAATTTAATTCTTGGGGAAAAAAAATACACAAAAGGTTAAAGATAACAGTAATATCAGCAAATTGGAAAGTGTTCCGATGGAACTTTTGAGTATTAATAGAGACTAGTAAGTGTTTAAAGACAGTAACAGTTACTCCCTCCGTCCAATAATAGTTGTCTACTATTGATTTAGCATTTGGATTAAGAATCAGGAAATAATAGGATAACATTATCAAATCATCTTGATTTCTCCAAAATAACAAGTAAAAAATAAAACCAAATTAGGATATTTTTGGCATCTAATAGTAAACAGAGTGAGTATTGAATATCTATTTTTAGTATAATGAATAAATAAAATGGCCAAAATGGAGTAAAAGTTTACTACTCCATTCATCTGTCTTTACTTGTTCACTATACTATTTTGAGATGTTCAACAATACTTGTCTAATTTATGAAATTAAGAGATAATTTTACACTTAGTTTCTAATTTACCGTTATCATTAATTATAATTATTTTCCAAGTACATTTTTCAAGACATTATATTTATTATATTCAAAGGGTAATTTGATAAAATTATTTTCATAATTGACTTCTTCTTAATCGTCGTGTCAGGTCAATTGGAGACAAATAAAGATTGACAGCGGAAGTAACATTTTCCTCCTTGTGATGATTTTTCCTTTTACCATAAGAATGAACTTCTTTGGCATATTAAATACTAGAAAATGACATCTCCACGAAGAAAAATTCTCTTCTTTAATTATTGGTAGACTTTGGTTTGAACTATTTTTGCCTAACTTCAACTAGAGTATTTAAGAAGTATTAATGGAAAGCGGTAAGGTTGAAATGGGCAATCGATGCTGCGTAAATACATATGGTATAAAGTTAAAAGTTCCAACCATTATCCCCTTCTTTTTTTTTTATGATTTTTCTTCGAAAAAGGTTCAAAAATATTTTTAGCGTGCTTAAACTAGTTCAGAAATGCACTTTTTTCATCTATTAGGTCAAAAATGTCCTTAACGTACGAAAATCATTCAAAAATATCCTTAACCTATTAAAAAATAGTGTAAAGTTACCCACCTTCTACCTAAAAATATGCTTATCAACTATTAAATACTTTTTAATATGTCGCTCGATTTTAATATATTTTATTAACAAATATGATATTTTTATAACATCAAAATATTTTTAAAAATTATTTTCAGCCTTCAAATTTTAATAAATTAAAACTCAAATTTTTAATTCATTAGACTTTCGCTAGCATCCTAGTTATATTAAATTTTTTTCATTATCTAAGAATTTCAGTTTTTAAAAATTAATGATAATTTTGTATAAATTACGTTAAGTGAGTCATTTTTAATATGGTAAGAGAATTTTTTTTTATCTAATTGGTAGAATGAGGAGCAAATTTGAATCATTTCCAATATGATAAGAGAACTATTTATCTAATTGGTAGAAAGAAAATATTTTTGAATCATTTTTAATACATTTACATTAAAGACATTTTTAATTCGATAGGTGGAAGGAAAGGAAAATTTGATCCAATAAATAAAAAAGTGCATTTTAAAATTTTCTAATATGATGAGGACATTTTAAACTTTTTTTCCTTTTTCCTTTCCCATAAGAATAACTTCTGTGGTATATTAAATACTAGAAAATGACATCTCCATGAAAAAAAATTCTCTTCTTTGATTAGTAGACTTTGGTTTGAATTATTTTTGCCTTACTTCTATACTACCTTTTACTCAACTATTTAAGAGTACTATGGAAAGCTGTAATGTTGAAATGGGCAATCCATGTTGCAATGTAACTTAAAAACTTAGTACTTTGCTAAATTAGTTTAAAATGTGCAAGCTAATCTTAATTACGATTTTAAAAAATTGACATTTAAATTTAATAATCCGTTGAAGTTGAAACTAATTTTCCAGCGGAAGATCTAGTGTCATTGATATTGATGGGCATCCCTTAGACAAGAATAGTTCTGGTCTACGTTGTTCGGACTCTTCAAAAGAATCAGCATGTAATGGATATGGCTAAACTAGTGTATTTTTGGAGAATCTGACACGAGTGCGACATTGAAAATGAAGAGTTTGCGCAACTTAGATTCTGGTACTGCTTCATTATCCGCAATGTCTTGCGCAGGGCAAATGTACATTTGGAATGGAAGCCAAAGGTTATGTTAGAGTATATAGGGAATTGATTCATGCATTTTACACACATTGTGCTATGCCAAATTTAATTAAGTGCCATATCGTATCAGTCATGCATGGGGGAGGTCCCCCCACAAAGTACAAAAATATACTTGAATTTGAGTTTGGAGACTTTTTTGACAAATCTATTTGATCTAAGCTATTACCAATCATAAATTCAACTTATTGTAATGTACGCACGTACTAAGCGAATGATATAGCAAAAGATTGCGAATCAACTAAGGAATATGTATAATATTTTACACTCTAATATTATTATCCCATAAATATACTTGAATTCGAGTTTGGAGACTTTTGGCTAACTTATTTGATCTAACCTATTGCCAGCCATAAATTCAACTTATTGTAATGTACGCATGTACTAAGCAAATGATATATCAAAGGATCGTGAATCGACTAAGTAATATGCATCATATTTTATACTCTAATATTATTATAGGATAAAAATAGAATTATAATTAAAAAAAAGATGAGGTAGATAGTTTTCATTGTATTACAAATTATGTGGCCATTACCTAAGGATAGTGAAGAAAATTATCATAATTTATGAGCATATATCAAAAGATCGTGAATCAACTAAATGATAGGTAAAGGATAATAAAATAAAACTATCAAATAATAAGCTAGTGATGCAATTATATCAAATTAATTGTTATATTAAATGAGACTTTTTGTCTTGATAATAAATAAAGGAAAACTTTTCTAGTATTTTAAGTGTATATATATATTTATTGTCCAATAGCTCCCCTGTATTTGAGCTTAAATAATTGTTTTTGTCGTTATGTTAAAATCTTTTAAAATATTTCTTTTGATGTATTATTGTATTTTTGAATAACATTCTCCCAATTTTTACATATATTTTAAAGAACTCCATTAATAAAAACTGTCATTTATCGACACTCGTGTTTTTCTATTTAATTCCTAGACTATATATATTTTTTTAAAATGTTTCCTAGCACTACATGATAGAGACAGTTTTGGATTTTTGTATCATCAACTTCCAAATTAATTCTCTTTCTTCAAAATTGTGAAGGCATGCATGTATTGTAGTATTATCATTTGGACCAAACAAGAACTAAACATAAAATAATGATATAATGGTAATCTTCAATAATTATTTTAATAGTTAATTATATATTTGAATCGAATATCTTTTAGAATAATCTCTCTATCTTTATACTGACAGAAATGATAATGGAGCAAGGCGGGATGGAGTGGGGCAGGATACGGTGGGCAGGAAGGGACGAGATGGATTTTCACAAATATTTTTAAAATTTAATGTGAAACGAAGCGAATTCTAAAACTTAAATAGCTTGACACGACGAGGGGTGGTAGTTATATTAATTTCACATCATTATTCATCATTTAGTGTTATACTCATTAATCAATATTACCAAGTTATTGAAATCTTTTAGTTCTTTTTTAAACTTTTCATGTTCTGTCTTAATTAATTACGTGAAATTTTTTTTATCAACACGTTTTTTGTCAAATATTATAAATAAATATTTTACATATATATTAACAAAAAATATCTACTTTCAGATCAATTATATTTACATATATTAACAATCATTTTTATTTACTAACAAAATAAAATTACATATGTTTCCGCACATTCCCTAAGTAGATAATTACAATTTGAATTTATGACTCTTTTCTAATTTCACTCAAGATATATTCACTTCACTCTTAACTACAGGACTTTGCAATTTTCATGTGCAACATAAAAATGTTTTTTCCCCAAATATATTATACTCCATTTTTCCTCATAAAAATGTATGAATATTTATGTAAATGAGAGTAGAAAAAAGTATGAAAGCCTACGAAGAAAGGTGTGGAGCCTTGCTTTTCATGCTGCTCCCCTTGTCAGTATGTAGACGTCGATGAAGGTTAAAGCTTCTTTCTTTCAAGCTAGTAATTTTATATGTCTTCTTGCGCGAATGAAGTGCTTCACAGATGTGGAGTACGAACTCATAAAACTTTTTGCTTTTCCTTTCCCTCCCTCCCTTACGGTTTAGTTTCAAGTTCCAATTCCAATCAATTTCTAGTTAATGCATCCATAAGAACCCAATAATGTCTAAATTGTCTAAATGACTAATTTAATAAGCATCTTATATTTATTTTGTCTTAATATATATGACACTTTTTGATCTTGTGATTCAAACAAAACTTTGTAATCATATTTTTATATGTATCTTCTAAATATTTTGTATTTTCAATTACTATCAATTATAGTACTTTTTACATAATTTTAAATAAATAAATTTTATTTTAAAGACTCTATTCTCAAATTTATAGTTAAAATAAGTCGTTTAACTCTTGAAATTTAAATTATATCATATAATTTATAAAAATTGAAGAATATTAAGAAAACAAATTGAAAAATATATACTTGAGAAAACATAACCAAGTACTTTAATAGTGCTTCCACACTCTCATCTCCTCACAAAGCAAGTAGTAGCAAGAAGTTTGAAAAGAAAGACGATTAATTTTTCTTTTAAAAAACAAAAAAATTTAGTTGATGATAAAGCACTGTTTGCTTTTTACCAGAAAGGCATTTTAGAAACAAACTGCATGAATAATTTTTAGTACGCTTCGGTTCTGCTTACTTGTAACCAACTTTCTAACCCGACTCGGTTTTACTCCCGGTTATTTCGACCGGCATTACCCGGTCAATTTACTGCCTTACGTGTCACTCTCTGATTCGAGAAATCATCGGTAATCATTCTCCTACGAAACGGCCAGATCTTCTTAACGGCATTGCCATGTGCCTCTGCTCTCACCGTTAACGGAGCTAGGACCACATGTTTCTCTTCCCGTAACTGACTCCTTTAATCTCCACCCTCCGATTAAATCCCTCTTATGAAATTCCTAATTTGCCCCTACTCTGCTTTCTAACTAATTTCAGCTGTCACTACTACTTGAGAGAGACGGAAAGAGAAAACTTACTTTTTTTTTATATGCCAAGGTAAATTCATATTTTCATTCATTGTAAATACATGAAGGCTTCCATGGGAGAGTTTCTTAAGAAATGCGAGAAAATTAGAGCTGGAAGGAAGGTGACGGAGGATGAAAATGGAGGTTTGAGAGTAAGAGATAATGATTTGGAGGTTACGAGTTCTTTGACCTCTTCAACTAAGAGAAGAAAATTTGATGATTCTGTAACTGATGTAGATTTTAGTGAGAATTCAACTTCGCCGGCTGCATCTGTAACGTCTGTTCATATTCCGACGAATTCGCAATGTTCGAGTTGTAATGAGCCTGGTGAAGTTATGATGAAGACTGTTTTCAAATCGTTAGATCTGAAGGTGAGGTTAAATGTAAGAAAGCATTTATTTCTAATTTATTGTCTATTTTAATAATGGTTTTCTCATTCATATGCCATAATTGCTTGAATAAATTCAAATTCTTTTCGGTTTTAAATTTTGAATTGCAGCAGGCGGAGGAATTCGAAACTGACAATTCGGCTTCTTTTAACGGCGCTTTCAGGTAACATTACGTTGTTATTATACGTTTCTTCTTCTTTCAGAATTTAAAGTGACAAATTCGGTTCTCTTTTGGCTGTGAGTGTCTCTTCATTCTCCAACTGGCAACCGTAACTCTAAAAATCTTCTCTACTGCTTGAGTTCATTTCATCTAATTTTGGCTATATAACTGCTGTTTTTACGTGTGTTTGGATAGATGTAGAGAAAATCGTTTATATTTATCTAATTTTGTTATTGTTATCGTTGGTTTCTCAATTTTATTTTGTAGCAGTGAAAATTTCAAGCCAATTGATCAGCTGAATCCACCTAGTGAGCATTGCGGAGACTCAGAAGATATGGAGTCATCATCCACGACAACCAAAAAATCATATTCGGATGCCAGTGCTCACCGGAAACAGCCGCCTGCGTCGAAGGTTCCACCAGAAGCGGAGATTGAAGAGTTCTTTGCAGCAGCAGAAAAGCGCGAGCAAAAAATATTCGCAGAAAAGTAAGTGCTAAAAGCTGCCGGTGCGCATGATAAGAAAACATACACCCCACCAGCTCATTTTAGTGTGACCCTAAAAAGGTGAAAAAAAGAGGATTTGTAGGTAATGATTTCCTTGTAATGGTGCTTGCAGGTACAACTACGATATCGTGAAAGACACGCCATTAGAGGGACGTTACCAGTGGGTTAGTTTGAAGCCTTGAGGAATGAATCAATGAAGAAAAGAGGAATGTTGAAAGGGGTGGTACACAGCAAGTTTCAAGAAAAGGAATCCAATACTCTGATCCTTTTAAATATCTTTCCATTTCTAGCTTTAGATCAGCATTTACTATTTACTGTTTCAGCTTAGTTTAGCTTTATCGGTGTACAGCCATTCGTCTTTCCATATTTGTGTAAAGAGAAGCTATTTATGTGAAGCCTTCTTGGTTTTACAAGTGCCATAACTGAACCTTGTTTCTGCAATCTTCTCCATGAGTAGGACCTATCTGCATTAAAAAATGTTTGCTGTTTGGTTCTGTTTTTGGATGGTAAAAAGTACACTGAGACTGACTGTGCAGGCCAGTGATTATCTATCTGTTTGGGCATGAAAAGATGGTGACGGATCTGGAATTTTAATTTCAAAATACTAACTAGTAATTAGCACTTTTGTGTTATGTGTCCACTTTGTTTTATAAAAGCTTGTGTTTTGGCTTTTTCTAAGGGGAGAAGATAACAAATTTGTGTAAATGTTGAATGCTGTACATTTTTTTTCCTGCTTGGATTAATATGGGGGGTGATTCTATTTTTGGAAGTGCCAATTCCATTGTCTTTTTTATCTTTTTTGGGTTGGAGAAGGAATAGCGCGTCTTTCATGGAAATGTGGGCATGCATATGACTATTTCATCAGACATGTGAAAGGACTTTAGAGGATCCATTTAAAGATTTTTGTCATTTAGCTTTTCTGAAGAGATGGCCATACTATTATGAAGGAAAGAAGTAAATGATATTTGTCCACCGGCCACAAAAATATGAATGTCTGGTTTGCTTATTTTGTTAGTTGGTAATGTGGTGGGGATATATAATCTTGTTTCATCAAATATTTTACTCCAGAAAATAGTAGTTTGGAAAAGACAGTTAAAAGTACATTAGTCAACTGTTGATATTATTGAACATTGGGAGATAAAATGATAAAAACTGCTAAGGTACAACCAGAAGAGATAAAAGATAGTCAAATTTTCCAAGAATAGAGTTCGTAATAAGGTGGCATAGAACTAATTGGGTACTGTTTGGCTTGCTGATCTGTGTGATTGTTGGCATAAAGTTTTCTTTTGATACTTTATTCTTTCTCAAAAGAAGCCCCTTAAAGGGGAAAGGAAGAAAAATGTGGGAAGAAGTACACAAAGCAAATGCATGTACCTTCACATGGGACCCTTGTGACAAGCAAGAGAATCACATGTGACTACCAAAAGGGTTGTATAAACTACATTTGGTTTGAAACTGAGCCATTCTGGTCGCTAATTACACCTCCCCATCTGAATACATTATCACAAATTTGAATTAGTAATTATTTTATTCATGCTTCTATGCTACAATGTATGGATGTATGTGAGATCGATGTATAGAAGTAGGAGGAGGTGTGCACGTGCCGTAGAGGAGTGGGGGTCAGCTGACTTCCATGTGCTTTGGATCTGATGCATGTATTCAAAATAAAAGAGAGGGAATGTTGTACATATAATAATGGACATTGGATCAATCAAAGAAGAAGAAGAAGAAGGTTGGTTAAACAGATTAGTTTCGAATTTGTCACTGATTGCAATGCCCAATCCATTCCATAAAAATGGATTTCAGTGTAATTGGTAAGTAGCAGACAAAAGTATAGGGGTTGGGGACCATATATATAGTTGAGTGAGCAGTAAATATATTACTTTTGTTTTTCTTTTGGCTTTTCCCTGCTGTCGCACTACTCCACCCTATAAAATAGTAGACTACAATCCTTGTCTATTTTTAATGTGTCACTCTCCCGATCCCATAATAATCTCGACCTCAACATTATTAAGTGTTTAAGAAATTGTAATTACAATATTCAATGGATCCTATAAGTGGTTCTCAAAAATTTAATGTGTTCGCAATTTTATCCTTTGAAGATAGAGATGATATTTTCGATAGATTTTGAATTTAACCCAAAATATATATATTCTTAAAGAACAAGTATGGAAACAATCGAAAGTACTCTCTCTATTTAAAAAAGAATAATCTACTTTATTTGACACAGAATTTAAGAGGATAAAGAAGACTTTTCAATTTTGTGGTCTTAAATTAAAGTTATATAAAATGTACCAAAATGTCTTTTAATTTTATGGTCTTAAACATGCCATGTTGAAAATTGAAATTAAAGTTTTGTAAAAAAAGTCATTCTTTTTTAAACAGACTAAAAAAGAAAGCAAGTCATTTTTTTAAAAACGGAGCGGGGTAATAAAATCAAAGAATAAGACAGTAATAATTAGACAATAATTGACTACCTACTAGGAGTAACTTTACCCTAATCATGGACCTTCAAATCCTTCTGTATATCTAGAGTCGTGTCTTCGATAAGACGTAGGTGTATCATATCCTGTCTAATCACTTTTCCCTTATACTTCTTTGATCTATTTCTATCTTTTCTCATGCCCACCATATTTAACTTATCGCATATCTTCACTATGGTATCTGTGAATCTCCTTTTCACAAGACCAATCATATTAACTTGCTTCCCTCATCTTATCCACCACGTAGATCTTCCACTTAGTCTTGAATACTTTCGTTCAAACCTATCCTTCTTCGTATATCCGTATATCTATATCTTAACATTCTCATTTTCGACACTTTCCTTTTTTGAATGAGCGAGTTTTTAACTAATCAACACTGCTCAATTTGAATCATTTAGACTCTAGGGTCTGTCTTCGAACCTCCAAACTATCATTAATTTTGTCATATGTCTCGTCAATTAATATCATATCATCGATAAATAACGTACACCATAATACCTATCTTTAGATATGACATATCAATTTATTGGTAGTTTACAAATCATTTTTTCCTTGAATTCTGTGTCCAATTAAACAACACATACAATTAAGTCGGAATAGTGAAAGTATCACAACTAGTCAACTAGTTCTTACACACAGAATATGCTCAATTTGATACGTATTTTTCTTAATTAATAGAACTAAATAAAGTGCATTTCTTTTTACCCTTCGTTTTTTCGGCCGCATTTTCAGGGAGGAGAACCATATCCAAATCCGAGTATATACTGTTAGCATAATCTCCACGTCAGAGTATCATACACTTAGGATGTGTTTGGTATGGTCGATTCAATTTTCATTTAAATATTTGAAAATTATGGCTTTCTTTTTTCTTTTAGAAAAAATAAGCTTCTTAAAAGATGAAGAAAATGACTTTCTTAGCGAATTTTTTTTTATCTAAATGATATTTCAAATTTATTGTCTCCACTTCATCAATCCAACCCTCATTTTGACCATTTAATCTCATCCCTATCCACCTCTACAATGTTTTGCTAAATAATATATGAATATTTTTTTTACTTATTAAATATTTCCTCCGTCGCATTTAGTTGTCATGTCTTATTTTTTGAAAGTCAATTTGACTATTTTTTAAAGTTAGATTAGATTAAATTAATTTGATATATATTTTAAAATAAAAATGTAGATATAAAAAATTATAAGAAATGTATTATTAGCTGCAATTTTTTTCATATCAATATGATAAAAAAATGTATCTTAAAATATTAATCAAAGTCTATATAGTTTGACTTTAAAAATAGAAATTATGACAACTAAAATAGAATAGAGAAAATAATGACAACTAAAATAAAATAGAGAAAATATTAGATACTCTCTCTGTCACAATTTATGTGACAGATTTCGGGATTCAAACCAATCTATTTTTGACCATAAAATTTTCATATATTTTTTTAAATATTTTGAATTATCAATTATTGTGACATATAATAGATTTTATGTAGTTTAGAAATACATAAATTTCATTTCAAAAAATTTGAAGATTCCCTATGCAAATTCTCGATCAAATTTAAACTGTTTAACTCTTAAAAAATGTAAAACGTCGTATAGATTGGGACTAAAAGAATAATAAGTAAGAGACCCACTTATTTTTTGGAAAGAAATTACTACTCTCTCTGTCTCATTTTACGTGGAATCCTTTCCTTTTTGGTCTGTCCCAAAAAGAATGTCAACTTATTTAAATTGGAAACAATTTATCTTTGAAATTCTCTTTTTACCTTTAATGAAATAATTCTTAGCCACATAAATATTTAAAAATAATTTAAGACCCACAAATTTCAAAAGTTTTTTTTTTAAATATCTTGCCAAGTCAAAAGGAGCCGATGGAGGACGTAGTATTTTATCTCTTATCGAACACACCCTTTAATTAGGACAAGTTTATTCAAATACGACGCCGTTATGGACTTTTTCCAGTAGTGGCGGAGGATAATCATCCTAAACGCGTGCTTACAATCTGAGGTGGCGCATGTGCGATATGCACTCAACCCAACCACCCACCACCTTCTACCTTCCTCTCTCTACTTGCCGATTCAGCTTCATCGTTTTTGATCAACTTCAATTCCGTTAGGATTTAGTAATCGGAGTTTTTGTTGTATCTGTCATGTCAATCGATGGTGGAAGATTTTACTGGGAGAAGAGGAATTCCGATGATAAGGTCAAAGGAATCGTCGTAATTTTCGCTTGGGTTTCAATTCAGGAAACTGAATTGAAGAGTTATATTAATCTTTATGCTTCTCTTGGTTGGAGCTCCATAGTATGCCTTGCCGATTTCGCCACCCTGTAAGCTCAATTGAACTCATTTTTTAATTTATTTTAAGAATTGGGAGTGTGATTACGCAAATTTTGACCTATCTGGAATTTTTATCATTCCATTTGTTTTGTGGTTTTACTAATTAAATTCAAGCTAAATTATCTAATGACTAGAGCTGGCTTAACGCAAATCTGTTATGGACCATGTTATAATTTTAGTATTGAATTTGGTGTTAGTGGTCTTATTTTGTGTTGGATTGAATTGGTCTAACTGTTCAAATTAGGGTGTTCAAGATCTGATGGTTTAGTAGTGAGTTCGCATAAATTGGATGATACAGGGAAAATTGTGCACATTTTGTATTTGACTTTTCATCTTTCCTTTAGACTATCAAATAGCTGAATCTAGATTTGATATTACAATTGTGTTTGTGCAAAGGGAGCATGCTGGAGTTTTAAGGGACATTGGCAATTCCTGTTGTTGGTATAGTTTAGTGGCATGGCAATCACATTACACCTTTTCCAAGGATAGGAAAGAGAGCTCAGTGATGTACATAGTAGATTAATCTTTTGCAACTTTGTTCAGATGAAACCTTAGGTTCTTTAGGAACAAGTGTAGTCTGTATTACCATTCTAACTTCCCCTAAAACTACTATGGGTTTGAAAACTGTGAAAGTTTTGATGCACTTGGTATTGGACTGCTAAAGATTGATTTCAGGAATGCTAGTTTTGGCTAAGGATGACCTTGCTTTTTTATGTGATTGAAGGAGACAATAGAAAAACCCTGGGTCAGGGGGATGGGGCATGGTGAAGATGTCAGTTGATTCCTGAGTGGAAGCAATATGATTTAAACATACTAGTATGAGGCACTGTATATTTGGTAGTGGTGGAAACTTTTAACAATTGAAACATCAAGAAGGCGGAAATTTGAATGTAATGCATCTCTGCTCTTGATGCTTTCACAGCCATTGGAATCAAGCTGATTTTGATCATATATTGATTTCTTTTCTGTTTTCCTATATTGTAAATATATCGCAGATTTGGATTTTGTCTCTTGTTTTAATACTGCATCACACACAGTGTACAACAATGAATATTTTTTGTTGCTGTTTCTTTACCGAGTAGTTCAAAAATTTTGTAGTTCAAAAGTTTGAGTCGAAGAATAATCTATGCAGATACGTACCTGCGAAGGCTACATCACTGGCATATTCTCTTCTAAGAGAGCTCGTTGAGGTAAGCTTTTTACCTTTGCTTTTGCTGATGCTAGTATACTTTGCCCTATGGGGTTTTGCTGACTGTATTGATACAGAATCTGTGAAACCTAATTTATGAACGATGATGGAATTATGCTGATATAGTCATAACATGCAGTAGATTAGTAATTTCTTGGCCCAAATTTCCCACTTTCATTGCCTAATATCTTATCTTTAACTATGTAGGAACTACGATGTCGGCCTTGTCCAGTTGTTGTTGCAGCTCTTTCTGGTGGTTCTAAGGCCTGCATGTATAAGTTTTTTCTAAGTATGTGACTTCAACAATCACTCACAAAATGTTTTGGTGTACACTGTTTCACTTTTGGTTGAATGCATAATTTCTTTTTGTGTGTTTGCTACCCTATGCCACCTCGTTGAGGTCTCTTGTGGGTTTGACCGGCAAGGAGATAATTATCAAAATGGTCCTTAATATATATGTGTTGCTTTATTTTGGTCCTTAATGTATCGCACGTGATTGAAATGGTCCTTAACGTATTACAAAAAGTGATCATTTTGGTTTTTTGTCCTAAACCTAATAAATATGTCAAAAAGGTGTTATATTTAACTGTGGGTCCCATATATCACTAACAAAATACCATTGTTATTTTCTTTGATAGCTTCAAGACGGAGCTCCATAACTACTACCATTTCCTCTACTTTCTCTAATAAAATTCACTTTTTTTTTTTCTAAAATATTATTTTATCTTCAAAGCAATATTTAGCTGTTAAATTAACTCCCTGTGATGTTATCATCGATAGTTTATTCAAATCTTAAGATTTAAATAAGCCCAAAATTATAACTTCACCAAATCAGTGAATCAAATTGATAAAACAATCTTTTCATCATAAATTTTATTTTTCTTTAAAAAATCAAAGCCTCACAGCCAGATCAGCTAATAGAGAACACAAGTTTGAATTTGTTCATTTGGAATCTGGATTCTTCTACTTCATATTTATTTAATATGAATATTCATAAAATGATCTCAAGACCGATAAGACATCAAAGTCTTAGCTAAGTGATTTCCTCAAAGCTACTATCATATACATATGAATTTCAATATGTATAAACGAGAATAGAGAACTGTGATTTAGAAATTGAGAGACAAAATTATATTTTATTTTGGAGCTAACAAAGAAAGATAATAATGGTATAATTTGTTAGCCACATGGGGTCCACCATTAAATATAACACCTTTTCTTGATAAATTTGTTAGATTTAGGTTGAAGGACCATGATGAACACCATTTGAATACATTAAAGACCAATTAAATCATGTGTGATACATTAAGGACCAAAATAGAGCAACACGTATACATTAAGGACTATTTTGATTATTTTCTCGACTGGCAAATTATGTTTACTTAAGGATAAGGTTCTTGGTATTTGTTTATTGGAGACAATGTGCTTAATACTTAAAGCTTTATGCAGATTGTTAAAGGGAGATCTGAAGCTCAAATTAATCTGGTACGCTTTCTTTGAATCTTCTGTGAGGTTGGAATCCAGAAATCCATATATTACCCTGTGATGAATTATTGATAGCATATGAATATTTATAGAATCTTTCACTCTTTTGCAGGAGGATAGCCAATTGGTCATTAACTGCATCTCAGGTCAAATTTATGATTCTTGTCCTGTTGATTTCACTGCAGAGTTTGGAACCCAATTTGCTGTGCCTCCCACAGTTCTTAAGATCCCTGGCTCCACCAAGCTGCTGTCTCTGGTTGCCAAAGGTTTTATTTCTGGATCAGATGCCTTATTTATTACTAGGTTTGGATTCCAGCGTTCTGAATATTGGCGAACTCTTTACTCCTCAGTTGTAAGTTTCAACTACCCTGAAGTCATTTCGAAATTCCCAATATGTTGTCCTCCTAGTTGATTTATCCTCTTCCACTGCAGAGTTTTGGGGCTCCTTTTCTCATTTTGTGCTCAGAAAATGATGATATTGCTCCATATCAATCTGTATGTAAATTTGCTCATGGCTTGCAAGACATGGGGGCAGATGTCAAAATGATAATGTGGAAGAGTTTCTGTCACGCAGGTCAGTTGATACTATACTAGTCTCTTGCTATATTCTTTTCTTGTCATACCATTAGGGTGTTTGAGTATGTTTATTGGACAAACTGTCTTCTATATCTAGCTCTTGAATCTCTTTTTGTGTTCTCTTATTACTGTGCAGATATTCTGTTGGTTCCTATTTTCTCTGAATTCCATGTTTTGAACGTGTGCATCAGGCATTTTATTGTCATCTTGCAGGTCTGTATAAGAGTGATCCCATCCAGTACAGCGTTGCTATAGATGAACTACTTGCTTGTGCAACTTCAGTTTTCACTAGCAGAATTAAGAAACTAGGAGAGAGAAATGGCTTGGATGATATGCATGATGAGATATCTCACTTAATATGTGACCTCCAAAATGCGGCAGCTGACTCGAATGGAAGTTTTAGAAGAATTGCAGGGGGACCAAATGATCACTTTTTCTTGCCAAGTTCATCTGACCGTCAAAATGTTAGTGATTCTGGCTCTTCCTCTGAAGAAAGAAAAGATCTGCCTGTTTGGCCAAATCTCAGTTTAAGTGCACACACCGTGCTTGGCCAAATACTTTTTGATGCTTGTGTTCCTAAGAATGTTGAAGGTTGGGATGTCAGGTGTAATTCTTCCTTAAAAGGCCAACCATTTTCCTCAGCACGTAAGAATCCACCACTAAATGCCATCAAGTACTTCCGTCGTTCACGGTTATGAAGCCATTTCTTGTGGAACTTACTTCGGCTTTTCGCATTTCTTTGAGATGCAGTGTATGATTAATGTCAGAATTTTTACCTCTGGATGTAAAAATTTATGATGAAATATTGGAGGTCACTTTTCAAGGTGAAACTAACTAGATGATCTAATTTGGCTGATCTGCTAGCACGAAGTGCACAGGTTAAATGAGTAACACATCTACTATCTTAATGGGATGGACAGACATGATGTGGTGTGTATGAGAGCTGCTAATGTATGGAAAGCAACGTGTACCATTTGATTGGTCTGGGAAGCATTTGAGCAACTCATCACTTGCTTCAGGTGATGTGGTAAAGATAAACTATTTTGGAGCCTTTAGCTAGGCGGTGATTTTATATATTGTACAGTAACATGTACATAAGGCACTTTTACTTGCTTCTGGGGATATGCTGTTACTGTTTGGGGGAGCCTTTTGCAAGTCGTGATGTTTATATTGTACAGTAACATGTATTTAACGTATCTATTCTGCGGGAGACTCGTTAGCATATGAGATAAATCCTGTAGAACTTTGCTGTATAATTATGGACCTGGATCAGCTATGTACTCTTGACTCTGTAGATATCTGTAAATTTTTGCAATTTTCTCCAACTCTGTTATAGCTCGGAAAACCATTTCCTCCTTTTTTAATTAGTTGAGACTTCAGGAAGGTGCAAAATGATAATACCAATTGAGAATGCTGCAGGGTTACTTTATATCCGTTGATGAGTAGCAGTTGCATGGCACCTCGTGTTTCAAGTATGCAAGGCATATATTTATTTTAGTCTTTTTATTTTATTTTCAATGAGATAAATAAAACCCGCACAAAAATCATTATTTTTATTTTATGTCAATAAGTTTTGATAATCTTTTATTTTCGTAAATTCGTAGTCAGTAAAGAGCAATCACATAAAATGAGCTGGTGGCAACAAATAATTATAACAGTGTGGGCAAAGATAATGACAAAAGCCTTTAGGCCACACGATATGGCAGTGGGCAAATTGACCTAATGGGCTAGTCGGTGTCTTTGTACGTTGGACTCTTGGATCTTCTTGGTGGCCAAAATTATTCCTTTCACAAATTCCGGATTAATCTAATTTCACTTTAAGACTTCTGAGGATATTGCATTTACGAAATTGAAAGGAAAAAATCCATAAAAAGGGAAAGCTGTTACTGTTATTACTAGTATTATTTTTGTATATTTTTCACTTTTATTTTATTTAGGTGGTTCTCTACTTTGAGTATAGTAGATTAGCAGGAGTAGTCATGTTTTACCTAATGTGTTGTCATTATTTGTCATATATGTATTAATATTCGTTATTAGTCGTTTTTTCTATTCCTTTTCCTTTTCTTTCCTTTTTGTCATATCTAGTTTATTCTGCTTATGAGATTTTTAGACGAGAGTTCCCAAGAAACAACCTTTCTAGTTTTATGAGGTAGTGGTAAGGTCTGCGTACATTCTATCCTCCCTAGACCTCACTTGTGGAATTCCACTGGGTATGTTGTTGTTTCACTTCTATTTTATGATGATATGAGCATAAATGATGAAATGAAAATTCATATAAACGATTTAAATTTATTTGGAAATGAGGCATAATTGTTATGGCATGATGTTGGCACAGACAACTAATGCTTTGACTCCGCTTGATTTTTCGTTTTTGTTTCATTGGGAGGGGAAGGACTGGGAATGAGAACTTCTTTCACTCAATTTCAGTTACTACTCACCGGTTCAACTTAAATTTATATATTAAAAAAAAGATTTTTCCGTTCAGAATAATAATAACATACTCAATTCAGTGAACTCTCACATGTAAGACTTTATCTTTATCACGTTCGAAATGTCACTATATATTCCTAAAACAAAATAATGTTGGCATAAAATATTGAAATTTGTTTGAAGAGAGGTTTTTAAAAGATTTCTTTCTTTCGGGCCAAAAAAAAAAGATGGATCATGAAACATCTTTCTATTTAGCTGTTTTTCCAAAAGTACTCCTTTTCTTGGCTAAATTATCGAGTACATAGTTGAATTATTGTTTTATCACGTAGAATTCCAAGAATTAGAGGACAAGGAAGTGTGGGTTCCACTTACCCTCCCCCCCCCAAGTAGGAAAACTGCGGCCAACCAGTTAATATCTTATCACCTCCAATAGCCACACGCCTCTCTTACCCATTGATACGCCCAAAAGGGTACCCTTAAATTTACTAAAAACTCCCCTCAAACATGCTTCACGTGCCACAACTTTTTCTTTCAAGACTATTAAGAAGGGACGAAGCTAGTAATTCACATGCGGGTTTAATCACCTAAAGTTATCATTATAAAATTCAAACTCATAAAGCTAAAATCATAGCTTCGCCTCTGAGAAGGATAAAATAATTAGTTATTTATTAAAGGTTTTCTATCTTCAAAGTTCAAATTCAAAAGAGTATTAAAATTATAGAAGGCATATTTAATTTCATTGAGTTCACTTTCAATTATCAAGTACTCACGACTTACTAAATGAGCTCGAAGTTTCCTTTGTAATTCTCAGAACCTCTGGTTATTTTACATTCCTTATTTCAAAGAAAACCTCAAAGTAGCTTTATTTTGAATTCCATTCATGTCTCAATGCTTTTAAATTAATATCCTTTGATGTCGTCATTACCATAACATATAATGTTGTTTCTAGTCTTTTTTTTCTCTGTGAAAGCTCAAAATCATCATATATAATAATCTATAAATTGTAATAAACTTTAATCTGGTAATGTAGTACTCTCATAAATATAATTATTTAATTTGGTCATTGTGATTGGACTCTGACACAACTTGCTATCATATCCTACAAGTTTGGAAAGTTAACGGTAAAAGGGGCATTGTTGTCCAAACAAGTCTCAAGGTTAACGACCCTCTGTAACAATCAAGAGTCCACCAAAGTTTTGCCACACATCCATTCACAACTCTACAAAATGGTCTGACATCTATTTTCCAATTTCCAAAATGGCATCTCTCTCTATCAAATTTTTGGCACCTTCATTGCCAAATCCAACTAGATTTTCCAAGGGTACAACTATTGTCAAGCTCAATGCAACTCCACCACAGGCGGTGGCCGCGGCGCCTCCAGAGGTTGCTGCTGAGAGACTAGAGCCAAGAGTTGAGGAAAAAGATGGATATTGGATACTAAAAGAGCAGTTTAGGCAAGGAATTAATCCTCAAGAGAAGGTGAAGCTTGAGAAGGAACCTATGAAGTTGTTCATGGAAAATGGTATTGAAGAGCTAGCTAAAATACCTATGGAAGAGATAGATCAATCCAAGATTTCTAAAGATGACATTGATGTAAGGCTTAAGTGGCTTGGACTCTTCCATAGGAGAAAGAATCAATGTAAGTACTCAACCTCAACTCCACTATTAAAAGCTGATTTAGGATTTAAACTTGATAGATTCAATTTTTAACGTATAAAATATATGTTATGGTAATGCCACTAAAGGACTCCATTTTTCATATGCCTTTTAATTATTAGTTGTTGAGATTATACTACTTCTTAAGTAGATTTGATATCCAAAGTCCCGGTCAAATGCAACAAGTTTGACTTTTGAAACTCGAACTGTAATTACACAAATCGGGACAGAGTGAGTATTCATTTGGCATTTTAATGTTTTTATTCACATGTATATCCATATTCCGTGTCAAAACTGATGCATTCGGTTGAATCCATCATTTGTATGCTGCATCCACCTTAGCAACTACGTCTCAATCGCAAATAATTCAAAGTTCTTGTGATATACCTCAACATTTGCCTTTATCTAGATTTGGGAGTGGTTATATTTTCCAAAACTTGTGTTGGCAGATTTCTATGCACCAAAATTTATCCTTTTCTTGGCTGAACTTGGTAGATATTTGCTTATCTGCTCTATTCAATTAATCAAATTTTCAATAGAAGATGTTATTTTCATGGCCAAATTCTTGTGACCAGATGGAAGATTCATGATGAGGTTGAAACTTCCAAATGGAGTAACAACGAGTGCTCAGACTCGATATTTGGCAAGTGTGATAAGGAAATACGGAGAAGAAGGATGTGCTGATATTACGACAAGGCAAAATTGGCAGATTCGTGGAGTTGTGTTGCCTGATGTGCCTGAGATACTAAAGGGACTTCAAGAAGTAGGCTTGACCAGTTTGCAGAGTGGCATGGATAATGTCAGGAATCCAGTAGGAAATCCTCTGGCTGGAATTGATCCAGAAGAAATAGTAGACACAAGGCCTTACACTAATTTGCTCTCCCAATTTATCACTGGTAATTCACGTGGCAATCCGGCAGTTTCTAACTTGTAAGTCTTCGATACAGTATGTTGTCCTCTGCTTTGTTTCGTGCTGTGATCATTTCGTTGGTTCTTAATGGATTTAGCATGCCTATGGATATATGGATTCTGTTCAATTTTTTCATACTTGATTACCTTTAAACGGCCCAGGAGTAACAATTTTTATGATAACAATTGTGAAGAATGGGATCATTCATTGTATAAAGAAAGTGTATTCGCCTCATGTTTCTTGTTAGCGAGGGAGAAAATTGAAGTAGTTGTATTAACATGAGTTTTGCAATATTATTGTAGGCCAAGGAAGTGGAACCCGTGTGTCGTAGGCTCTCATGATCTTTATGAGCATCCCCACATCAATGATCTTGCATACATGCCTGCTATGAAAGATGGACGATTTGGATTCAACCTGCTTGTGGGAGGGTTCTTCAGTGCAAAACGATGCGATGAGGCAATTCCTTTTGATGCATGGGTTCCAGCCGATGATGTTGTTCCAATTTGCAAAGCAATACTGGAAGCTTTTAGAGATCTTGGTTTCAGAGGGAACAGGCAGAAATGTAGAATGATGTGGCTAATCGATGAACTGGTGAGTGATACATTGATACATCCACCATTTTGACGAGTTTTCCGTCTTAACAAATAACCTCTACTAGGTTTTATAAGTTGGAACTGTTTATAACCTTTTGATTAAAGATGGCCAATGTTATGTAGCAAGACCTACTTCATGTAGTGGTGAAAATCGAAGGATCGGTTCTCATGTAGAGTGGATCTGTTACATACCTTATCTAACTCGTTTCAACTTCTCCTAATACAGGGTGTAGAAGGATTCAGGGCAGAGGTAGAAAAGAGGATGCCTCAACAAGTGCTAGAGAGAGCATCTCCGGAAGACTTGGTTAACAAACAATGGGAAAGAAGAGATTATCTTGGTGTGCATCCACAGAAGCAGGAAGGCTATAGCTTTATTGGTCTTCACATTCCAGTGGGTCGTGTCCAAGCAGACGACATGGATGATCTAGCTCGTTTGGCTGATGAGTATGGCTCAGGAGAGCTCCGGTTGACTGTAGAACAGAACATTGTTGTTCCCAACATTGAGAACTCAAAGATTGAGGCACTGCTCAAAGAGCCTATTTTGAGCAAATTTTCACCTGATCCACCTATTCTCATGAAAGGTTTAGTGGCATGTACTGGTAACCAGTTTTGTGGACAAGCCATAATTGAGACAAAAGCTCGTTCCCTGAAGATCACTGAAGAGGTTCAAAGGCAAGTATCTCTGACGAGGCCAGTAAGGATGCACTGGACAGGCTGCCCGAATACATGTGGACAAGTTCAAGTTGCAGACATTGGATTCATGGGATGCCTGACTAAAGATAAGGACAAAAAGACTGTGGAAGGCGCCGATGTTTTCTTAGGAGGCAGAATAGGGAGTGATTCACATTTGGGAGAAGTATACAAGAAGGCAGTCCCGTGTGATGAATTAGTACCACTTATCGTGGACTTACTAGTTAAGAACTTTGGTGCAGTTCCACGAGAAAGAGAAGAAACAGAAGATTAATATAATTTGAATTAGAGCACAAGTTTTATGCATCAAGGATAGGAACTGATGGAATGTGCTATCATGCCTAGATATTATGGAGGCACACAAGACCAGATCAAGGTATATAGTTGAGAGCTGGTTTGAATAATCAGAAATATGGTATGTTCATAACATTTATTGTACGATAAAAATCAATGCAAACATTCCTACCTGCGTGAGAATTATTACACGCTATATTCTTTTGAAGTAAATCGCATCTGTACCCCTCTATTGAATTTTAATATTACCACATTGTTCTGCAATATCATTTTTTGGATGTCATGCTTCTTTGAATCGGTTCTTTCAAGAGATTCGCTTGCAAAAACTGATTCTATGATATCACTTTTCATTTTTCTTCTTTATTATTAGCCAGAGATTACATGGTGTGAGTTTTCGTAGCTACAAAACATGTCTTTTTTTGACTCTGCAACAGTAGTTTATAGAAGATTATCAAGATAAAAATTCTGAAATCATTCTTCATTCTCCAAGGGATACATTACATACTGAAGTCTGAGCATACATTTATTGCTGAAGAAGATCGTAACATTAAAAAAGCAGTAGACTTTCGCAGCGAAAAAACTAAAACATATTAAGTGGGCAGCCATGTGACAATTTTTTTACGGCAGTCTGTTAAAAATGTAGAGAAAGATCAAAATTTTCCTTGTTTCTTCAAGTTTCGTAGTTTCATTAATGAATAAAGGCCCAAATTTTTGCTCCCTGAAAGAATACTAGAAGAAAAATAATACTCATATCCTTTTTATTTTCCTCATTTGTTTTTGTTAAAAAAAAATTGAATTCAGTTTTCTTACAAAATATGGAAAGAAACAGTAAATTTCTAAACAAAAACTATATAATTTTAATCCTATTCCTAATCAACTTAGGAAACAATTATAATTAACAAATCCTAATCCTAAATCCTAATCAACGTAGGAAACATGCATGTTAGCCTATATAAATACCGTATCAACCCTAAGTAACTTTTCACGTCTTCTCACAGTTTTGCATTACAAACCTAAATCTCTTTAATTTGTTTCAATGGCTTCCCATTGCAGCAGCCGCTTTTTGTTGCTCTTGTTTTTACTCTCTTACTCTGCTTTCTCTCTCGCCAAACAAACTGCACTATTTGATTCCATATACTATTTAGGGGATGCCCTTTCTTCTTCATCATCATCGGCCGCTAATCATATTGCTGCAACCCTTAATTTGCCTTCTCCACAAACATATAATCCTCAATCACCCACTCAATTCTTCGATTCTGGACTTAATTTTGCAACCCCTGGAGCTACCATCATGAAACCCTTTTTCTTCCTCAAGAATGGCATCACACCGCCGCCTCAGTCTCATGACCAGTCACAGATTGTCACATTCATGAACTTCTTCTATAACCATTGCTTCTCTGCTCATGACTGCGGCAAAAACAAGCTTCTTCACAAGGCCCTCGTCTTTATGGATCAACCAGGATTCAATGACTACAAGCATGCTTTCTTACATGGAAAATCTATTTCTGAGGCGTCCAATCTGGTCCCTGAAGTGGTGGAGACGGTTAAGAATTCAATTGAAAGACTCATCAAAGAAGCTGAAGCTAAAACTGTTATGGTTTCTGGAATTCCACCCATGGGCTGCTTTCCTGGTTTTCGGACTCTGTTTCCCGAGGGTGATTCAATAGTAAAAAGCAGATGCCACAAGGGACTGAATATGTTTGCGAAGCTTCACAATGATCACCTTTGGCAAGCAATTCTGTAGCTGTGTTTGAAATACCCTGATGTTCACATCATATACGCAGATTACTATAAAGCGTTCATGGCTGTTGTTAAGAATCACGCGTTCCTGGGATTCAAGACAAAGAATTTGATGAAGGCATGTCGTAGCAGTGGAGCTGGTACATGTTCTGATAGGGCTTCTTATATACATTGGGATGGATTTCATCTGACCCCAGAGGCTTTGGAGAACCTGATTGATACGCTATTCAGCCAAAGAGGATTCATATTTCCAGAATTCAAGTTTGGAGAAGAAAACAACAGCAGCAGTGACAAGGCGTCATTCCAAGGAGTTAGAAACATGTCTTCCATTGTTAGGCATTTACTCTTCGTCTAAGACGGTTGATTGAAAGGGCAGATCTCTTATTGCCTCATGTACAGGGGAATGCCCCTGTTTGTTTATGTAACAATCACTTATCTTTTGATTCTTACCAAATAAAAGTATCTCGAGTTATTTCTTGTTTTTTTCTTTATTTTAGTTAATTCAAATGCCCCGCTTATCATCCATGATTTGATGATGGAGAAAGAACTACGTGACCAAATTTTGTCTTGTAATATATTTCCAGATGTGTTGATCTGTTCTTTATCAGTTCAGCAACCCATGGGCATATGTCCGTCCATACTTGATTACTGGTGCGATAACCTATTATAGTGCATTTGGGTTCAATTCATAACATTTGGAAAGTCTGATTGCATTGTTCCATTGCTTTTCTGGTTTTTGGGTGAAATCATTCGTTCAAAGTTCTTCATTACGACTTGCAACAAATCAATGAGATTTGGTTGCAACAATAGATTGTCTGAAAACACTACTCTGCATTTATTGAACATGTTGAAGCGAGTCCAAAACTGAAATTATTTACTTCTATTTTTCGTTACGTTGTGCGTGTCAGTAAAGCCAATAGATAGCATGAAAGAGCAATACATTCTGCTACTCCACACCTTGCACCAGCGAAAGTGAAGGACTTTCTAAGTTGAGTAGCCATATGAGATAAAGATATTATCTCCGGTTTTACCCTTAAACTTCCTATTTTATATTTCAACCCAAAATTCCTAAAAGAAAGATACCCAAAACTATTTTCCCCTAACTAGAAAATTATTAGGTTGTTTGAATAATGAAGATTTACTAATATTTTTAAAAGAAAAAGCAGATTACCATATACAGAAACTTGGAATTCAAGAAAGAAAAATAAAATACACCGTATTGGCCATTAGGTAACTAATTTATTTCCATATGTATTCCTTCATTAATTCGGTATTTTCTTAAATGAAAATTGTATAATCCTAATTGTAATTGGAAACAAATTACTCTTCCTAAACTCCAAACATCACTATAAATATAATCTCCAAAAGAGTTACTCCATTAAACAAACAACCATCAATTTCTCATTATTTTTTCCCATCTCTCTTAACCTTCATTTCTCTGCTTACAACAATAATGGCTTCGTTTAGCAGCAGCCGCTCTTTGTTGATCTTCTTCTTATCCTTTTGTGTTGTAGTTGTTGTTCCCTCTTTTGCTGTTGCTCCCTTTACTTCCATACACAATTTTGGCGACTCTTCATCTTCAGCCGCTCATCATATTGCTGCAACCCTCAATTTGCCTTCTCCACAGCCATATACTTCTCAACAAGAGTCTGGTCTAAGTTTTGCCAACCATCATGGAACCTTTTTTCTTCCTCAAGAATGGCATCACACCACCTCCTCAGTCTCAGGACCAGTCACAGATTGAACTTCTTCTATAAACACTGCTTCAACTTTCATGTCTGCGGCAAAAACAAGGTTCTCCAGAAGGCCCTCATATTTATGGATCAACCAGGATTCAATGACTACAAGCACACCTTCTTACATGGTAAATCTATTTCAGAGGTGTCCGATCTTTTGCCTGAAGTGGTGGAGACCATTAAGAATTCAATGGAAAGACTCATCAAAGAAGCTGAAGCTAAAACTATTATGGTTTCTGGAATTCCACCCATAGGATGTTTTCCGAACTCTGTTTCCCCAGAGCGATTCAATTGGCAAAAGCAGATGCCACAAGGGACTGAATATGTTCGCGAAGCTTCACAATGATCACCTCTGGCAAGCGATTCTGGAGCTGCGATTGATGTTCACATCATATACGCAGATTATGGCTGTTATTAAGAATCACACATTATTGGGATTTAAGACAAATACTTTGATGAAGGCGTGTTGTGGCAGCGGCGATGGTCCATTCAACTTTGATATGCAGAATAAGTGTGGAGAGGAAGGAGTAACAACATGTTCTGATAGGGCTTCGTATTTACATTGGGATGGATTTCAACTGACCCCTGAGGCTTTGGAGAACCTAATCGATACGCTCTTCAGCAAAAAAGAATTCATATTCCCAGAATTCAAGTTTGGAGAAGAAACAAGAGCATGTTGTGATAGGGCTTCGTATTTACATTGGGATGGATTTCGACTGATCCTTGTTTCTTTTGAGTACCTAGTCTATTGTTTCTTCAGTACATATGAATTCATATTTCCAGAATTCAAGTTTGGAGAAGAAACAAGAGCAGCAGTGACAAGGCGTTATCAGAGGAGTTAGAGATAATTGTTTATATTCAGTAATGTCTATTGTTTCTTCACTAATATGTTTGATACAAACGGAAGTGCCTCATTGCTTCATCATATATATACAGGGAATGCCCTGACTATACTTTTGACTCGTATTGAATAAAAGTATCCTGATTTAATTCAAACTTTATTCTAGAGATGATTTGAACACAACTTTTACCTGAAATTCACAATTCCCGGTCATGCAGGGCTTCAAGTCAAGAGCAAGACGTGGTCTTTTTTCCAAAGGGGGAGAAGAACCACAAAACTCATAGGAATCCAATTACAGTGAGCATAAATTACATTCAATACAGAAGAGAGCCACTTCTTTGAAAAGATGAGTACGTTGAAGAGAAATCTGAAAATGTTTACAGTGAAAATTATTAAACTGATATACCTATTTTCTGATTGCAAAGAAGCTTTTGCTTTCTTCATTAGAACTAAAAACCAAAGCCTCTCTTAAAGTGAAAATCAAATATCTTCAAACTTGGTCGATCCAATAGCCAGGTGGGTTGATTGCTGTGGTACAATTTGCCAAAAGTAGTGATTTGCCCCTAATAAAAATAATTCCATCAGTTGACAATAGAGCCTTGCAAATATCTAGTTTTCTAAACTACGAAAGAAACTTCCAATGGCAACACAATGATACCCAAAACAAAGAATCAAAGGCAACCGTTGTTTCTATTACCAATATTTTAATAATTGAAGAATTCCACATCAAAAGGTTAAGTCAATTACTCAAATGGTCAACTATTATAGAGAAATTTATCATAGCGACTATTATAAAGGGATTACAAATATGCTTAAGCATACTAAAGAAACCACACATTATTGGATGATTTTGCCATCACATCATTTTACATAAATTCAAATGTATTTCAAACAACCTTTAAAGTTGGAATTTCAAATTGTTGCTGAAACTTGAAAGTATTCAAGAGCTGTCAAGAGAAACCTCTTCTCTGAGTAAGCATGACAATCTAGACCTTAGCATAGAGGACATTCATTTAATAGGAAAGGACGTCAAAAAGGGAACAAAATCAGCTTAATGCGCTGCAGAAGGGATACGGGTATTCTCTCTCAAAACTATTATCAAAGGGTTGATTTATGATATCAATTGGAGTACCTTTAAACAGGAGATGCAGCGCAGGCAGACTTACTACTACAAACATATTGCATTCTAGATTCCCTTTACCCCCTTAAAATATGAAAAACACATATGCACCTTGCAATAGGCAAAAATTTGTCTCAAACAAAACACGCAGCAGAATTTTCTCCCTTTCTCATTCATAAAACACCTTTGGCCACGTATCGGTGCCTGTATTATTTTTCTTTTTTGATAACCAAAAGAAGGCACAAATAGCAGTGAAGTTTCAATATGCAAATGAATCTAATTTTAGGTGAACAAATATTATTACCGGTTCAAATATTTGTAGCCAAAAATTTATAGCCCCTTCTGTTCAGGACCAGCAACTGCTGAATCAGGCATCGTCATTTCTACTGGCTTCCTAGGCCTTCTGTAACAGAGGAAAGCAAACCACAAAGTTCTGAACAATGCCCCATTTGCAAGGTGTGGAATAAAAATTCGACCCCAATATGGATAATATGGTCCTGGCAACTTTAGCAGTGTGAAGAAAAGGCCAATGGCAACCAAATGCCAAGGAACTTCTGCATTCTAAAATTGTAGACAGAGCAAGAAACATGTCAGACTACAACCAGAATTCATTCATGTCGTTTTCTTCTTGGACAAAGAAGCAGATCAATTCTAGACATACATTGCAAAAAGTCAAACAGGGATAAGTTGAGTTTAGAGGGAATGGAAACAAGGATAGGCAAACAGAATAACATAGAGATGGGAAAGTACCTTATTGTAGAAACTTTCGTCTATCTAATTTACAAATTTTACGAACTAGGCAGTGAAACTCTAGAGGCAATCTAATAAATGCACCTTTTCTTTTTGTTTGAGAAATGATCTAAATAGATTGCAATTAATTGGTAACATTGGATATATTATTTATGTTGAAACATAATTAAGTAAAACAAAAGTGCGCTCTCTAACAACTTAAGCTTTTAGAAGAGACGTTCACACACTTTAGCAAATTACATGAAACAAAAATGTAAGAGAAACATGGAATTTAATTATCAATAAACTTCTACTGGAATTTCATGAACTATGTAGAGCAAAAAGGATCACCTTGAGATATGGAGATGACTCCAAAGCTTTTGACTTTAAGATGCCAGCAATAGCAACACCAACAAGAAAAGGAAGCAGGGTGATATAAAGCTTCCTTTCATGTGCACAGTAAGACAACTCACTGACTGAGGTAACGACAAATACTGGTACATACAAGTATTTGGTAACCGTCAAAACAATGTCAAGAATAAGTTGAACAAAATTGTCCAGTGCTCTATTCCAAGGGAAATTCTTGACTGGTGCAGGAGTGTTGTCCCACAATTTCCTCGCCTGGTCTATTACATTCTCCAAGTTAAATTTGTGCGGTTCATCTGATTGTCCAGCTGCTATGTTCATATTGCAAAGTATTTTAGGTCTTGACATTGGGCGCATCCCATTTGATCTGATGCTCAAAATGCACATATTAGACTTATTCAACGATGGTAAAATCTGCCAAGATAGACGGAGATTGTCATCCAGATTGAGCAAACAGGTGAAAAGCAGCAAGCCAGGAAAAAGATGTATAACAAGAACAACAACAATAACGCTAAAATAAGAGCAACAAAAGCAAGAAAAGAACCAAAACAATGACCATGAAAAAAGAAACAACAATAGTAGTTGCAGTAGTAACGGGAAGGGCTACAAACTTTCCCAAATTAGTTTGTCCAAAAAACAAAAGGGATGAATTAAGTGTACATTTCCATTTGGATGTAAATGGGAGCTTGGTTTCAATACGACAAGAGCCGGGACAAATGTCTAAGAGAAAACAAACAGAAGAATCTATCAGGTTTCAACAAGCAGCTCTACATGGATACGAGAATATATAACAACAAACATACACAGTAATCCCACAAGTGGAGTCGGGGATATAGGGTAGCAAACAATACAAACCATTACTTTAAATCAAGAATCATATACATGCTTACATATTTGAAGAAACGCATGAATCCACACTAAGCATTTAAGGAATTCCAAAATTGCTTTTAAAAATCAGAGCTCTTTAACGAAAAATAAATAAGTTGGTCACCTGAAAACTATTGGCGGCTGGAGAATGGCAGACTTACTACTACAAACATATTGCATTCTAGATTCCCTTTACCCCCTTAAAATATGAAAAACACATATGCTGGAGAATTGAGTTTGAGAGCCATCATAGAGGGGAAGTGGCTTTGGGCAGAAACACTGGAGGAGTGTGCTACTGCCATGAAAGATAAGGTCTTCTCTACATGAAATTGAGGGGTTTAAGGGGTGTGGGTTCTGGGAACTTGGGAAAACGGGTCCGGATCCGGATCCGGGTACACCCACTATGGATCTTAAATGGATATATATGGAAATTGAAAAGGAAAAAAAAAAAAAACTCAACTTTGCAATTTAAAATTGATATAGTGTTTAATAAAACCTGACAAATAGAATGTATTTATCCTTTTTCGCTAACAAATTTATATTTGATGATCTTTTACAAAAATCTTAAAATTGATTTTTAAATCCAAAAAATATCATTAAAAAATTTACTCAGTTGATCAGATTTGGAGGGGTAAACAAAACGGGTGACGTGATTTTTTAGAGCATCACGACATTTTTGGAACTGAAAAATCAATTTCAGATTTTTCTTTAAAAAATTTCAGTAAGTATGGGTGTCTTATTGAAAGGATTAAATTTTCTCTATTTGTTAAATGGCAAACCACTTTTTTAACGAAAAGTTGAGCCATACATAAGTAGGTATAAGTAATACTTAATAGAGATAGCTTTTTCCAAAATCAGTATTTGAGAATTCTTTTTTCTTGGTGAACGTTGAACCCAAATTGTTTTGTTCAATTTTTTCTAACTATTCCTCTTTAACTTTTCCTTAGATGTTACGTTGTTGAAGGAACTGTTGCATGATTTAGACTTTTGTTTTTGTTAACAATTAATTAGATAGGTATTTGCCAAAAAAAATAAAACAAGATTCTATAGATATCATACATGACTCCAAAAATCTTATTAAAATGCGCAGTATTGTCCACTCAAACATTATTTGGTTATATTATTCAAATGTGATGCTGGGTTAATGCTTGCATGAACAAGACTACACAAAAGAAGAAAAGAAAGTGGATTTGAATACAGCATCCACATTCACCCCCTCTTCAACTTTATCTGTGGCACATAATTTCCTTCTGGGGCTTTCGCGTACAACTAGCACATTAATATAGGATACATCTGAGAACTAAGCCGCGATATGAGCATAGCTCTTTCACAACAAACCTTGCAGCAGTCTCTTGACCTGCAAGGAAGAGTGTATACAAAAGAAACACAATTGTCAAAAGATGTTCAGGGCTGTCTTTCAAGGATAATCACACACATTTTCCAACATATAGCGCATCTGTGGGGGGAAAAAGAATTGTAACTAATCCAAAGAGTTTATAAGGCTCTTCGGACCATTAGTTACTCTCAGGGACTAGATAAGCTAGGAAACACCCAGTTTTTACAGCTATGTGATCAGGTCCAGTAGTGTATGGACGAATTGTAAATATCTATAATTGATACTTGAATTTGAGCATCCAACACCTAGTTTGACTAATCAATATTCTACGTAAATCCTAATTCAAATAACAAGAACAAGAGAAAAATAGATCTGAATGAGAAAAATGATGATTTTGTTGTTAATTAAAGAAAACAGCTGATGCAGAACAGCAGGCAGGATTTTTACATACTCATGTTGCTTCTCAGAGGACAAATCAGAAACACTCCATGCTACGTTACAGTTTCTTTTATATTGTTTTCCATTTATTCAGTTACAATGCAAGAAACAAGAGAAAGAGTAAGAGGAGGACAAGATAAGTCAAAGGTGAACAACGCAGTGTGTTGACAACAACTGCTCATTACCATATGTTCAGAAAGCAATTGCAAGATGAAAGAGTTTTACCTTATACCATCAGGAGGATAGAACCACAAAAGTATTCTACGGGAACAAAGGCAGGCAACTGAGCCCCAAGTTCTCTGGAATTCCCATCATTAAGTTAAGATTCTGTAAGGCTTGACCAGAAGCTCCCTTAACAAGATTATCAATCTAAAAAAGGCAATTGGGAGTTCAAATTAAGTAAGCAATACCTATTCCAACCAAAATATCACATGCAGTCTATAAAAACATGCTACAAAACTTACCACAGAAATAATTATTGCTCTCCCAGGAATACGGTCTGGAAATACATTCATGAGGCAATAATTTGATCCTCTAACATGTCGAGTATGGGGAACTTCTTTGTTTTTCAGCAACACCACAAATTCTTCATCCTGGAGAAGGTAAAATACATGAATATATCAATCATCCTAAAGAGAAAACACAACCTTTTTACTTATGAATATGCAGATGGAGTGATATATCATCACTAATTTTTTGGACTCCAAAGATGACAGGATAACTGCCCTCCAGTCACACAAAGATATATATCTGAAACTCTTTTGGGGTGGTATGAAATGTTATGCACAACAAGTCAACAACGTCCTAATCCCAACACTCACTGTGTCAGCTATATGAAGTGTTGCTATGAATTCTAGCTATGCCAGTGTGGTCAAACTGGAGAGATGAGACCAGAGATCTGAATACAACATCATTAGCAATATTTGTTTGGGCTGTCAGATTATTCATGCATGGGCAGTTGAAAGAACTGGCTTGGTCCAGACTAAGGTTTGAATAAATTCACATGAGGCAAACCTAATAAAGAACCAGACAGTTATGATTCTCTTTGAAATCAAAGTGCCAAAGCAGTCGCCTCACAGCTAAGTGCTTGGTAGTTTTTTGCTTCAGCAAATTAAAAATCCAAGTTTAGCTTTCTTTATCGACCTTCTTAGACAACAACCATTTCTTATCCGATTCAATAAAACTTTTTCAAATTATACCTTCAGATAGTACAATGAACCATTTGACAAAAGTCTAGCAATTGCACAAAAGATATATATACAATGAACAATTTGACAAAAGTGTAGCAATTGCACAAAAGATATATTAGGTGGACTCCTTCAAGTTTCTCACATTACAAGGAGATCTCTGGTCAGAAATTACAACCACAAATGGTATCTAAGAATCACAATGAGTAGCATGAAGCCTTTTAAAAAAATGACAACTCTTTCAAATTTGAAAAGGAAAAAAGTATGGGATATCATATTGTAAGCAACCTCAGAATGCATTGAGAACAGAATAGGACTGAAGAATATACTAACAGGAGAGACAAAGCTCCATTGAGTGAAGCAAAGAAACAAAAATGGTAATGAAATCCATCAATTAAATGCTGCTAGGGTCATGCGCAGAAAGTACATACCTCATAGTAGTTACCAAGGTGATCTTTCAAATCCTGAGTTGTCACTCCTGGAGCCATTTCCACATAAATAGTCGATTGCATACCACGGCTCTGTAGAACAAAAAGTAACACAGATAAAAACACACAACATAAGAAAATGACCTGCTGAGCAGGGCAGCTAGAACTAGAACTGGGTTAAGCTATTACCATTGGCATAAGATGTGGAGTGAAGCTAACAGTAACTTTTGAATTTGCGGCTTCTGATAATCCTTGTTCAATCTCTGGCACTGTAAATAAAATCAACTCTCACTAGTAAAATTACACTTGATAAGAATTTCCGAAGAAAAACTCAGGTGAAAAGAGTTTTTGTCAGCACGAACCACCCGTTTTGCGACCTTCTGAAAACTTGAGGTACATTACTTGATAAAAACAGGCAAATGGAAGAGAGGAACAATTGAATTTCATGCAGAATCAAAGTCACTCAGCCAGTACCATTAAGTAAAAAGCCTTTGAGTTTCTCTGACATGAGATTACTACAAAATACAACAACGTACCCAGTGAAATCTCACTAAGTGGGGTCTGCGGATTGTACAGTGTATGTAGATCTTACCGCTACCTCATGGAGATAGAAAGGTTGTTTCCTAAAGACCCTCATCTCAAGTGCATCAAACCTTAGTGAGATTACTACAAAATAAATTGTCATATTTATTGGATAATGAGTATTGCTATATGATCCTAGTGTGTTGGCTTAATAATAATCTTCCATTTACAGCAAAACACTATTTCTACCCTTCAAAGAAAGAATCATGTTATTGCTATTTGAAAAGACAGAGTCGACAGATGACTCTTTCTTCTTTTATAACTTCTTTTTAAATTATTATTGTTCCATTTCAAATTGGTTCAACCTTCAGCTTGGTCCAATAGATTATCATGTTAGGGTGAGATGAATTGACAATTTTTTAATACTCCCTCTGTTCCAATTTTTAAGTGTCTTACTTTCTTTTTGGATCTGTCCAAAAAGAATCTTTCTATATTAGTAGGTTTTTCAATCCCAACATTCTACATGTCAAGTTTAAGACCGCAAGATTTAAAGTACTACACACATCTTTCATTTAAAACCACAAGATTCAAAAGTATCTCTTTATTAATTAAACTCCATGCTCAATCAAACTAAGACACAAATTGGGACAGAGGGAGTAATTCTAATGTAGCTCTTAAATTTGTAAATTTTTCCACTAAAAAATTATGAAACAATAAATTAGACAAATTGGATTAAGAAATAAGCTTCATTATTGCATAGCTAAAACGGATTACTGACCATGCCGATGTCTGGTTATACCATAAGAATGTATTCCTTCGGCTATTTCAGTGTATAAATTTGCTTCCTTTGCACCACGACCTGCAAGATAAAGTTCGAGAAGCTGATTATTACAGCTAAAGTACTACCAGTGGCACTTGTGAATAGGAAAGGCTACAGAAAAGTACAAAACCTGCTCCACTAACACCAGATTTTGAGTCAATAATTATGTTTCTTACTTCAATGAGGTTGGACTGCAAAAATAAAGGCAGAATCAACCAAGAGTGAGCCTTGGGCAAAACACAGGAAAGGAAAAACTAAATACATTAGAATGATACAGATGGTTGAATTCTCAACCAAAAGGAAATGTCTTGAACATAAATTGCTCTTCCAGTGTCTGAGCACTATGACATGTGTGCATCAAGCACCTTAGGTTGATGGCAAGCAAAAAAAACTCATGCCTCAAAATGACAAAAAAACACAATTTTCAGTTACATTTTGCAAAACGAGCTGGCATATGAGAGAGCTATTTTATTGACAACAAGAACTTGCATCCCTAGACTTATCAAGGAATCTCTTGCTTATTCAGAATACAGATTGACACGAAGAAAACCATTTTTCTCAAGAAAGAAGGATCATAAGATTTTCAGAACATTGTAGAAGGAACTCATGAATTCACATATAATTTGTGATTGAATCAACTTCAGATACTAGAAATTGGAAGAATAAGAAAACCTCTAGTCAAAGGCACTTTCAAAACCATAATACTGGCCTCCAAGTTCACCTATATTAGAACCTTAGAATTTAGCCAGATACTTGTTCAATTGGTATCTGTTTTCCACTAACTTAATTTTTTTAAAAATGTTTCAGGATGACTAAAAACTGTAAGCAAACACTGATATTGCTTGCCTAGGATGTCTGAAGCTAGCTTTTGATAAAAATCACCTAAATATTCATTGTAGATGGGATACTTTAAAGGTTGAAAGGACACAGCAAAAAGTATGAAAAGAAGATCAAATGAAAGGTTATTTTGAGAATATTTTTTCTTCTTCTAGTTTCAGAAGAGATGATTGACACAGGCAAAAGTATGAGAAGAAGATCAAATGAAAGGTTATTTTGAGAAGATTTTTTTTTTTCTTCTTATAGTTTTAGAAGCGATGATTCATTTAAAATTCAGATTTTCCAACAAAGGAGGCCTCTAGATAGATCCTTCCATTTTCAAGAAATCTTGACAAACTCACAATGCATGCAATTAAAGATATGCTCTTTTTTTTTTCTACTACAAACCTTTATCAAGGGAATAAGAGGAAGTTGAACAGATGTTGGATAACAGCCAGGATTTGCAACTAGACGTGCACTTTGAATTTCTCTCCTTGAAATCTCAGTCAATCCATAAACTGCTTCTTTCTGCATCGATCGAAAGAATAAAAGCCTTTGAGTTTCTCTGACATGAGATTACTACAAAATACAACAACGTACCCAGTGAAATCTCACTAAGTGGGGTCTGCGGATTGTACAGTGTATGTAGATCTTACCGCTATAATAGGAATACTAAAGGGAGAATTCTCTCATTTTCACAGTTGAGACTCCAAATTTTCTGGTTGTGGCTCTTGGTTGTATACCTTCACATAACATCACATATTTGTTTTTTGTTCGGTGGGTGACATAACAGTATATATCTGCATCAAACATGAAGTTCTTTTTTTTTCCCCCATTTTTCTGGAAGGACTAACGAGAGAAAGAAGAAATCAATCTACCTGTAACGCTGTTGCTTTGTGAGGCTGGCCATACCATTCCTCATACTCAGCAATATCTTGCAATCTGAAGTCCTACATGACCATCATGATGACAGTAAGTACATAAAATGTTTGAAAAGGCTGAGTAAAGAAACTATTTTAAGTAGAGCGGAAGTACAAAGTATAAACTGAATGCCCACCGCAGAAAGATCAACAATTTTGAGATTTGTTGGGAGACTTTTGATAATTTCCTGCAAAATGTAAGTAATTAACTAAAAATAAAAACTTAAATGCAAGGCAAAGAATCTCCATTAGCAATTATGATAGACCAAGTGAGACCACGCTTCCTTCAATATGACACTGATTGATTTTGGAAAATCCAAGACATGGAATAACAACAAACCTGAGTTGTACCATGTGGTAAACAGCAAAAAACGGCATCTACAGCAGAGAAATCTGCATCTTTAACAGCGACTAGATTTGGTAGATCCTGTATGGAAATGGTTGATAAGGGATAGATATAGAGATAGTAAAATTAATGTTTCACGAGCTAAATTAAAAATGCATGCCTTCTCCATCAGATGAAAAGAGCAGGATTGAAAATGATGTTAACAAATTCTAATAAAAGAAAGTAAGATATAGAAGAGACTCAATCTCCTTTATGAAAATTTCAGTTAGTCAGAAAGTCCAGCAAAAAACAAAGATGGAAAAACATATGCACAAGTATTTATCAGACAATATCCTTCTTTTGAGTCCTATATGAAACCAATTTAAAAGTAAAGTCCAACAAGAAAGCACAAGAAAGAACACAATCATGCAATTATGAAGATACATACTTGTGTGACCAGGTGAGGGAAAACAGATTCGATAGATTGGCCAGCTTTCCTGTCAGCCGTCATCAAAGTAATCTGAAAATGTGGATGATTCCGCAGAAGTCTAATTATCTGCAACAAATTTTATACTTGTCAAGTTGAAAATCATAGAACCAAGGGACGCGTATGATACGTTTAACTATATGTGGAAAACAAGAGAAGAAAGGTAGCTAAGAAAAATTCCCAAAAATGACATAGCAGAAACAGAAGATTAACTAAATCGGATAAATGGGTACAGAGAAGGACCATTAATGTTCTGGTGCATTTAGTTTTTTTGTCATGATTAAAATTATAATGAGAGGAAATACTCTTCTCTTATTCATCTTCCAGAAAAATATCCTTCTTGAGTATTATATGATGAATTAGAATAATACATATATTCTTCCACTATGTAAAATCTCGAAATGCGGTTTGGCTATCCAGATAACTTTTTAGAAGAAAGGAAGATTCATTTTCCATATTAGGAAGTATTCAAACTACCTTGGTTGTTTTAACAGCACACGACAATCAGTAATGTAGTGGCAAAAGTTATCTCCAGTTGTACCTTAAAGCACAAACCTCGCATGTGCCAAGTTCAGAACAACTGCATCTGCAGTCTCAAAAAATGATCCAGGTCCACTCCTTTACCAAAAATCAAAATTTGTCTTTTATTAATATTTTGTTTTTACCGACATGGGTTGTGGCGCAATGATAGGACTATTTCACCCTTAACCAGAGGTCTCGGGTTCAAGCCCTAGGTATGGAGAAAATCCTTTTGGGAGGACCACTCTTGAATGCGCTCTATTGTGCATGATCTGAATTTAGTCGGCGCTCCAATGTGGGCTCTAGACACCGGATGGAAAACCAATAAAAAATAATTTGTTTTTAATTTTTGGGTTTACATCTCCGCATGTTTGTTGAGCTTTGTTTGAAAAGTATTAGGGCAACATGTAGCTCTGATGTGTAGAAGATAGCAACTATTAGAATGCATCTAAGATAAATTATTATATAAAATTATAAATGGAGAGAAGAAACCTTAATTTTGATCTTAGAAGAAACAATTTAATTACTTTTTAAATGCAATGCAAATGAAACAATGAAACACTCCAAAAAACTAATTTTTAGAGCAAGAGCAATACACATTTATCAGAAATCATCTTTCAAGCATAATAACTGGATTTCTGTCACAAGAGTATAACTTTAAAGACTCATTTTTAGGCTTAACCTTCTCAAAATTCACAGAAAAAAAAAACAGAAATTAAATGTAAAGCTGAACTGCGCCCATCAACAAAGGGATAGGGGTTCTACACACCTCTGAACCAGTGTAGCCACTAGCTCCTAGCACACCAATACGCAATTTGTCCAATTTGTCAGCCTTACCATCCGCAAACTGCAAGCTTTGCGCAGGTGATGACGACGCCATGGAAGTCACTCTAAATCCGAGCTTCCCACTCGAGCTTCCCAAGCTTGGAAACCTTCAGTTCATCCTACAAATCACTTCTCTAATCAGATAGCAAAATAGCAAGGTACATTTCATTTGAACCATCTAAATGTAGACATAGAGAATTCATAAAGCCTAATTCTGGGTATGATTCAAAATTGAGAGTTTGGAATACATACCTGATACTTCCAAAGGCAACCTCCATTGAAGTGGGTTGAACTGAGCGCAGCCAAAGAAGACATTGCAGATTTTTACTAATGAGGAGAGAAAAGTTGAGGGTATTTAGTTCAGTGTGAATTATGAAAAGCAGAGCAAAATGATCCAATGGATATATGGTTTGACCCGACTCCACCTACTCCCACACGTGATTCGTGAGAGAGGCTGGGTATGGCGTATGGGCGTACAAATTATTATTGCTTCTCATACAAAAGATATTAAATATGAAAACATGTGGAGTTATGGATTAATAAATAAAGCAAATTTGAAAAATATTGTTAGGATGAGTTATTTTAGGGATAATTTATTTTTTTAATTTCTTTTTATAAAATATTTACTATTTTTAAACATATTTTTTATTTATTATCTAGATATATATATATATATATTTAAAATATTTATCATCTACAACAATTGTATTATACTCCTTTCAACTTTACTTGGCCCCTGTTGACTTGGCACCGGGATTAAGAAGTAGTAAATGATAGGGTAATTTTACCAAAGTACCCTTTGAATATAATAAATACTATGTTTTGAAAAATGTAATGGGAAAATGACTATAATTAATGATAAAGGTAAATTAGGAACTAAGTGTAAAATTATCTCTTGATTTCATAAAGTGGACAAATATTGTTGGACATTCCAAAATAGTACAGGGTCAATTAAAGATGGACAGAGGGAGTATGTTAAAAATAAATTATATATATGTATTATTGTTATTTTGGTAAAACAACTGCATTATGTATTAAGAAGTAATTTAGCATGCATGTACTATAGGTGTATTACACTGTGTAGAAAAGTAATTTTGTATGCAATATAAGTGTTTTAAAATATAGGTGTATTATAAGTGTTTTAAAATATATTATATTTGTTTTGATACAAAGATTTTACATTATATATTATAAGTGAATTATACATGAAATATAGATATATCAAAATTATATAGCTATAAATGATAAATATTTTCTAAGTATGATAAATTTTTGTGTTTCATGTACCATCAAGTTATTCAAATAAGATTTACAAGTAAGCCTTAAAGGAAATGAATTTGGTATTGCCATGAATTAATTTAGTTTACAACACATTGCGATTTACAACATATGCCTTTATAGAAGTTAAACTTGTAAATTTACATTTACAGAATAAATAAATTACACATATTGGTAATACAAGATCATGGATTCACTATTTACAGATTTCCATGATTTGTGTACACTATGTTGTATGAACAAACTGCTATCGCGTAAAAGAAACTTCACCTATCAAAGGCTGCTAGAGGGGAAGATGAAATTTGCCCATTTTTATTTGTTCTCAGAGGGGAGGATTGTGGCATGAGCTCAGACAATCGGATCCGTTCATTAGTCATTTTGTTCTGTTGAAGGGGAGAGAACTTGTTAGTGAGGTTTGATAGAACCAGTGTAGTGAGGTTTTTCATCAAGCAAAATGATGGAAATAATATGAATATTTGTTACCTTAAATTTGGCATCTTGTAGTTCTCTTTCCAGTGAAGTCAATCTGTTTTTGAGCTGCTCAAGTGCTTCTTCAGCTGCTGAGATCCCTATCTCAGATGTTGGTTTTGTTATTCCAGCAGCCTGCAGTATATAATTCCAAATGATGAAGAAACCAATGCCAAAGAACTAGACTACAACAACATTTCCTTAGATATTTTAGTAGATAAGAAATGAAATTTCCTTACCTTTAGCACAGTAGTGCACAGACCAAGTAACTTCTGCGCCAATTGCAATCTTTCCTCTTCCTTTTCCTGTTCGACAAATTCCCAAGTATTTAAGTCCTAGAGACACACAAAATAATTCTTCTCTCCCTAACATAATTCATGTCCACAGTGACATTGCAGAATTCCTCCTAGGCACATCACATGATTAACAACTAAAACATACACACCTTCAACTTGTTCTCCAGCGTTTGCTCCTTGTCAAAATTAATGTAGGGGTTTCTTCCATTAGTTTGACGGAAGTGAGCCAGCTCTTCCCTAACTCGAGAAAGAATTGATTCAGTTTTCCGCAGCTTTACTAGAAGGTCATCATTCTGATTTTTCAGTAAATTGTTCTCTTCCTGTGACAGATAGAAGCCATGTTGGCTTAGTGCTGTAGCTAAAAATACCTAGTAACACTTTTAATGATGTTGATCTTCAGTCTGGCAAGTCTGGTAAAAGGGTTATACGTACCTTAATTTTAGCATGATGGTGGATGCGCTGTTGAAGGTTTTGCTGACCAGACAACTTCTTTATATCTGCTTCAAGTTCGATGACCATCTTCTTATGATTTACATTCTCCATCTGCAAAAATGTCCAGTGTATAAGTGATTTAAATATAGTAACAACCTGCTGCGGTGTAATATTCAAAAAGTTATTAACATCTCTAACCTTTATCATTTCATTTTCAGTTGTAAGCAAGTGATTCCGCTGGCGCAGTTTTTCTAATGCAATCTGTGCAGCCACCATCTCTGCTTGTTTTCTCTCGATTTCCTCAATCCATCTAATAATCAATAAAACAAATGAGAAACGCAACAAGAAGAAGATGACTCTCAAAATCTTATTAACAATTAGTACCCTTTCCGCTCCTCTACAAACTCATTGAGCAGTTGCCTCAGCTTAAGAACCTCTTCCTCCTGCAAGCAAGCAATGAGTTACTAATACTAGATAAGTCCAGACCACATGGTGTATCATTATATCCTCACTAAGTTACTAATACTAGATAAGTCCAGACCACATGGTGTATCATTATATCCTCACTAAGTTTACCTTGAACTGAGCATCACCATTATGGAGTCGAGCCGTCTCCATCAACATTTGCAGTTGCGGATGATCCAGCAGATTCTGGTGGGGTAACCCACATAAGCCAAACAAAAACAGGTGAAATAGTCAGGTCATACTGGAGAACTGAAAAAAAAAAAGGAAAAGGCCTTTGGTTTATTTAAATTACCGCATAGTTATTCATGTCCAGTTTCACACCCAATAGATCACGCATTACATCATGGGTCATGCTATTAGCAACAGCTAATTTTGAGTTCAACATGAATATCTGCGATGAGTGCACGTATCACAATTGAGTAGAGGAAATTTTACAAAAATAAGTTGTGGTTGTTTTAGGATGTGAATTACCTCTTTTTGTCTACTAGCAGCTAGAGCCTCAAGTTCTTGGATCCGCTGTCTTTCTGCACTATGCTCCTCATCCCTCTCAGATATCAACTGCTGAACCAGACCTATGCCAATGCATTTGAAAGGGGAACCAGAACCCCTAGGCTTTGAAGGATTTTTAGGGGAACCAGAACCCCTAGGCTTTGAAGAATTTTTTTCCAATTTGTTTGATGAAAAAGTTGGAGCTTGGGTGGCATGGGGATCCATCTTGACTTTCTGTGCCAATGCTTCTAATGCTTTAAACTGTTTTGACAGTAGGTTAAAAGCACAGGTTAGCAACTCTATCACAATTCACAATCAACAGAAGGAACAAGGAAATACCTTTTCCTTATACTCGCAAGCCTGTGCCTCAGCATGCAAATTTAGTTCTGATATATGAGCCTTGAAGTGGGCTATCTGTAAAAGAAAATGAAATAAAGTTGATCTAACAAGCTATTGAAATTGAAAACTGGCTGAGTGAGCTTAAAGCACAAAAAATGTAGAGGAACTTTAGAGAACCAAACTCACTTCAGCATCTCTAGAGATTATTTCTCCCTCAAGAAGTTGTATGCGCTGACAGGCTTCTTGAAGACTCTTTTCTTTTTCCTCTTGATGCCTGAATACATAGATATCAAAACTTTTAAAAACCTAAATAAAACGAGTCCTATTTTTGAGAATTCATGTTGCATGGTATAGTTGTCAGAAACCTTCTCATCTCAGCATCCAATTCAAGCTCCTCTCTTTGTAACCGCTGCCGCTCAGCCTCTCCTCTGACAAATTCAACCTATAGAGTGGTGAAATCATGTTATTAAATGATAAATAAATAGATAAGTACATCTAACTTTGCAAGAATGAGTACCTCATTTTCTAGTACATTCACTGTGCACTCTAGTTCCTCAACAGACCTCTCTAACAATTTAACCTCCTCTTCTTTCTCTTCAACCTGGAGTTTTGCTATCTTGGCCACCTGATATGAATAGAAGTTGCTGTAAGAACAACTGGAGTGGAAAAAAGAATAAAAAAGGAAAATATTAGAGATCAATAACTGAAGAAAGTAGTTTAAAACATGACTCCACCTCTTTTGCTTCTATGGCAATTGCTTCTTTTTCCTCTGCAAGAGTTTGTGCTGTCTCTAGTTCGTTTTTCAACGTGATGATTTCTTTATGAAGGTCTTCATTCTCACTAGTAACACCATTCAGACTTCTCTTCAAGCATTCAATTGAATTGCTCATTTCACTAACAATATCACTAAAGTTGGTGATTTCTCTCTCTAAATTTTCACAGATTTCCCTTTTCTCTAGCAGTTCCTCCTCGATGGAACATTTTTCTTCCATGGTGTCCTTGGCACTGGCAGCCAGCTCTGAGTTTTTGCGTGAAAGCAATTCTATATCCTTGCACTTTTGTGAGATATCTGATTCCAAAACAGCAATCTTATTCATCTTTTCCTGCAACTGAGCTTCAAGCGCTTGACCTTTACAAAGAGCTTCATCAAGCTCATCTTCCAAAGAATTTATAGAAGCTATCAAGTCCTCAATTTCATCCTTTTGATCCTTGTGGTTCGATGCTGATTCTTGCAACAAGCTAAGGTCAAATAGCATTCCTTTGATAATGTCATCCTTCCGTGCCAACTCACTTTGCAGGGAAGCACTTTGTATTAGTATCTCTTTTGCAGAATTCTCCAGTGATTCAAACTCTTCAAAAAATCTGGATGCCCTCTCAAGTTCTTCATATATGTTCTGTAACATGGCATCTAATTCAGCACTTTTGTTTTGAAAGGCATTAAGTGCTTTACTCCCAATGCTGTCTACTTTGAGCACTACATTGAACATGTCATTATTACCATTGAACATGTCATTATTACCCCTCTCACAAGATCTGAGTTGGATCCTCAAGGAAGTATTCTCTGCTGCCAAAACATTGATTCTCTCGATCTCTGCTTTCTTTACCTCCAACTCTTGGAAAAGTTGGTAACGTGCTCCTTTTAACTCTGTTATTTCATGCTGCAGTTCTTCAATCTCCTTTTTAAGACAATTCATTTTCTTAATTTCTGCATCTTTCATTTCCACATCATTCTGGAGTCTGCATGATGCTGCTTCCAGCAAGCAAGTTTCGTTATGCAACATCTGATTTTGTTGGTCAAGGACAAGGATGCGACTTGAAGAACTTTCAAGGGCTGAGTCCTTCTTTTGCAATTCCTCAAGCAACTTCTCATTTTTAGAGCTAAGTTCCTGGACCTTGGTTGTCAGAACAATCTTTCCTTCCACTAATTCACCAAGTTCACGCTTTAAGGTCTTGTTCAAATGAGAAACTTCCATCAGTGAGCAAGCATCTTGCTCAACAGCATTTTTGCTGGACTGAACTTTGGCAACCATGGAATCCAGTACACTAAGTTCAGCCAACAAATTCTGCTGCTTCCTTCCTGCTTCTGCAACTTCCTCTTGTAGGATAGAAACCTCAACCTCCTTGTCACACAAGATGGATGCAGTCAATGCAACATCTAGATTGTTAAAAATGATTTCTCTCTTCAAACCTTCGGCAACTTCATAGAAGTGCTTATTTTTTCTCTCCAACTCAGATATTAATATGGTCCTCTCTTCTAACTCAGATGACAAAATTAACGACTCAAAGTCTTTTACAACAAATTCCGTTGTTAAACTATCTTCCAGAGATTTCAAGGCTTCCTCTTTGTCCTTCAGCATCCTTTCTTGATCTATAAGAGATGTCAAGACAGTTTTGTTGCTGAGATCTATCTCTTTCATTAACTCAACAAGCTCAGATCCCATTTGCTCAGACCTTGCTAACATTGACTCTTCCTGCAACTGCAGATCCAATATTTTTTTCTCGAAAGAGCCAAGTTTGGAGGTGAGATCCCCTGCATCAGATTCTTTCCGTAATACACGGTCAAAGTTGTTTCTAATGTCGGCCAATAATTTCCCCTTCAAAGTTCTGCACATTTCAAGCTCCTTCTGTGCTTTGAAATTCTGCTCCTTCAACTTAAATATTAATGAGTTTGATTCACTTAGCCCATGATTGAGTAGCCCATTTTCTACATTCAATCCGGTTGCGGCTTCTAAGAAAATGCCCATGTGACAAAGATGCAAGACAGATAGAGCACAGTCCTTGACAATAATATCAGACCAGATCTCTTCAAGCCATGACTTCATGTACTTAGTTGATGCATGAAGTTGAGACTTTATGACAAGCACATCAGATGTTACAGACTTGAGCTCATCTGTGGAAGTGGTTGCTGCCTGTGAAACTATATCCTCTAGCTCCAACACTAGCGTCTGCATCATTGCTAAATCTGACTCAAACTCATTTTCCAGTCTTTGATAATGCATGTCTTTTAGATCAATAGCCGACTGCAAGCTTTGATTTTCATTAACAAGGATGTCTCTCTTTTCAGTTAAGCTAATCTCCTTCTTCTTAAGCCTTTTAATGTCAAGTTTTAAGGATTCATTTGCTATCATTAGCTCATTTACCATGATGTCTGCTTCTTTCATGGTGTCTTGAAACTCTTCAAGCTTGGCTAGAATGCAGGAAGCTTCAGTAGCTTTCTGGGCGGCCACTGCCTTAGCGTCACAAAGTTCAGCTTCAAGTAGCTGCAGACAAGAATTTCAAGAAAGCAGATCAGACTGAGACTAGGTTATTGATCTAACATACTCAATTTAGTATTTAGGAACTTGTCCTTTAAATTGAATCTGACCTTATATTTTAGGATGCAATATTTAATCCGTCAAGATGATTGTTCTCAAGGATTATAAAATTGGAATAAACAGTCCAAAAGAAGGATTTCAGCATTGAAAGTCATGAACAGCAATATATGATGTGTTTCTAGTGATATGGGCCTACCTTTTTTTGCTCATACCAGGAGCTGGAGGACTCCAGCACAGCACCTTCAATTGTCTGTAATCTATTGTTTACTAACTCCACTTTAAGTTCAAGTTCCTGTTCAAACTTGTCCATACAGGTGTGTAGAGAAGTTACTGCAGCCACAAAATCTCCAATGCTCCCTTTACTCTTTTGCTCAGATGACCACAGTGCTTCTTTTTCAACATGTAATCTGGCCATTTCAGCTTGCACTCCTTTTAAGCATTCAAGAGCAGATTCCATTTCTTTCCTTAGTAGAACAATTGCAGCGTCTCTGTCCTTATCCTTACAATTTATTTGAAGAGTATCCTGCTTGCTGGCTGATCCAAGCATGCTATTACTTTTGTCGAAGGAACAGTCTGGTTTTTCAGCTGTCCTATCTTCAAGAATGCATGACTCTAGGTGCTGGCTGTGTTGACTTTTCTCACTATCTGTCTGCAACAATACATTAAAGATGGATTACATAATAATAAAATATTTCACGAAGAACCTACCATTCCACTTAAGAAGCAGACAGACTACCAGATATGAGTTACTCTCAAACATATTGACACATAACTTACCCATGTTTCTAACTTGTCATCACTAGAAAAAGAAGCATGATTTTCATTGCTAATATCTTTTCCATGAGTTCCACTTCTTTCCACATACTCACTGAGGTGCGAACGTACTGTTGAAACACCTGCTTTCAGCTCTGTAAGTTTCTCAATTGTTTTCAACATATCATTTTCTTCAACTTCTTCAAGCTTGTGCCTTCGCTCCTCAAACACCTGAAATCTCAGATCAGTACATGTCTTTTCCAGAGTATTTAGCTCCATTCTCAGAGACTCAGTTTGATTCTCTGCAGCGGCAACTACTGAAGCCTGATCCCAGAGAATAGCATCCTTTTGTCTGCTTGTTTCTAGAGATTCCATAAGCTGCATTTCCTTCTGGTTTAAAGCATCAATATAGCTAGAATTCTTCTCCGACAACCAGTTCACTACCAAGAAAGCGACTGTTGCACTGATCGATGCCTTTCTGAGTTGATCCTCCCCATACTTAATCTTGTACTCAAGTTCTGAGATGACATGTGCCTTTGAGCTCAACTGGGATGTCAAAGAAAATACCTCAGCATCCTTTTCATGGCAGTCTAACTGGTGAGCCTCCGTCATGACTAAAGCTGCCCCTCTAAGAGATCTCAACATGGACTCCATATCATTTCTTCTGTTGAGAGCATTCTCCAGACTCTGGTTGAGCTCCTCAATAAGCAACTCCTTTTCAATTATGTATTTTGTCATTCTGCCAAATTGTTCAGATATCCTACCTCTCTTATCTGGAAACGTACTGGAAATAAAATCCAGTTGTTCACAGGCATCTTTCAGAGCCTCATGCCCCCCACATACAATAGCTTCAATCTCGTTGTTTACCTGCTCCCATTCTTCAGACATACTTATTAACTCTTTTTCTTTGTCATGTACATTTTCACCAAGTTTTCGATTTTCTTCTGCCATTAGAGACAATTTTGCCTCCAAATCTTTAACTTCAGTTTCCAGCTCAATTAACCTCTTTCTGCTCTCCATCTCTTTCAAGCTGCTATTTTTAACTTCCAACTGAAGAAGGAGGAGTTCTTCCTGTAAGCATACAATCACTTCAGCAGTTTCTGCCTCAGCCTGCCTGCTTATTTCATTCATTTCTTCCTCGTTTGACACATGAAATTCAGAGTCACTTTGGTTACGCCGATTCAACATTTTGGCCTTCTCTAGCGAGTCCTGCATCCTTTTAAGCTTTGCTTGCAAAGGAGAATCATCACTTTCCAAGAGATTAGATGATGAGAGAGATCTCAAGCCTTGATGAAACATTTGCTTCTTCAACGAAGAGATTTCAACCTCCTGTTTCTGCACTACTTCAGCATAATGACTGTTACTGTTTCTTAGATCTTCTACCTCAGAGATTGCTAAGAGATGCTGGGATTCAAGAGCTTCAATAATGGATTTGGCTTCCCCAAGTTCTGCTTGAACATCTTCACATTTCTTGGTCACTAACAGAAGCTGTTCTTTTGATGAGTCTAGGTCTTGCATCATGGATTGAGCATGTTGCTGCAATTCATTGTGATGCAGCCTTTCTTCTTGAACAATCACCTTCAGAATGTCCAACTCAAGTTGCAAGTCCATAATTTCATCTACGTGCTTCATTCTTTCTTCTTTCCTCGTATCTTCCTCCTTTTTCTCATCAAAAGTTTTTGATTTGCTATCAAGAGCCAGAGCTTCTGGTATTGATTCCTGAAAAGTTATGGTTATAGTCATACACATGAAGAGCATGAACAAACTAGAGTTTTACAAACAAAAAGCTAAACCACGTAAAGAATATTCAGTGGGATTCTATACAAGCAATATGCATTGTCAAGAATCAGGAGAAAACAGTACAAACTCGGGCTGATTATACTCTAAATCTTTGTGTATTTGTTTGGGCCACTTATGTCAGCGGCTTTAAAACTGAACATTACGTTAACCAAAAATTTTTTGAGGCTTGAGCTACTTCAACTCAAGTTTCTTCTGTCATTTTGTGCTATTACTTTGCACTAAGCCAAATTGTGAAATATTCTCATCACAGATTCATTACCCAAAGTCTGGAAAGCATCAGTTTAATTCAAATGCCCATAGCAACTCCCTGAATTATGATAAAAGTGTCGTCATGTTCTCCCTTATCTTTCTACCTCTTCTCTTATTTTTAGTTATATAATGACAAAACATGCTTGTTCAAAAGGAAAATTACCTTTATCACTTCAACCCCTCCACCATGATCATTCTCAGCAGAACTGATGCTATTTAATGAACCTCGTAGTTCATCTATTTCTCTGAGGAAGATTCAGAGAAAGTTAGAGGAAACTAATAGTCGCAGCAGTTTTAATTTCGATAAGTTAAACGTCAAGGAAGTCTGTAGAAGCTCTTTTGAAAAGGGTCACTAACCTGCTGAGTTTTTCATTTTTCTCTAAACAACAGTTTAGGTTAGTCCGACATTCCTCCAACTCATGTAAAGTCTTTTTTAACTGAAACATGAAAATACATATGAGACCAGGTTTTTCAATTTCTTCAAGAAAGGGGGTCAGTAGAGACCAACCTCTAAATGTAGTGTAGCTTGCTCGTCGCAAATATGTACAGGCTCCTGCACCATGCAAAAGATGCTTGAACATAAGCAGGCTCAAATTTGTATCTTTAAAGTTTGAAAGAGGAAAGAACACACCGTACAAGCTGTTTTATACATTACCTGAGATGGAATATTTATGTCCAAATGGCTGTGCTGCTTCAATTTCCCATCAATATTGATAAGTAGCTGTACATATATATTGCCTTACCATCATAGCCTCAAACAAGTCAAAGAGCTACAAAGACAAAATGCACAGAATTACCTGATCCCGCAAGTTTGAAACCTCATTCAACAAAATTTCTCTCTCTCCTTCTTCATAGAAATCTTGAAATCTACAAGCCCACCAAAAAGAAAAATTGTTGAAGAATAACAAATAAACAAGCTTCAGCGGTTATTGGATATGTATGTACATGCTACCTCCGCAGTTCTTCTAAAAGTCTAATGTTTTCACAAGCGAATCGTGTTACTTCTGGATTTCTATCAACCTTAGAATGAAGCAACTGAATTTCTTCAGTAAGTGCACTGTTTTCCTCCAATAAATAACCATCTGCTGGTATTAGTCCATTGACAAGTGACTCCATCCTTTGAATTCTTTCTTCTCTGAACTTTAGCATCATCTTGGTGCACCGATTATCTTCCTCCCTTTGACGAACCTAAGAGACAAGCATGCATGATAACCATGCCCAGAAGTTAGTTTCTTATTGAAAATGTTGAACCAAAACAAAGAAATGGGAGAGAAGGCAAGAAAGTGCGAAGAGGCCACCAGACGGTTAAGTTGCTCGATTTCAGCTTCAAGTTGCTTGATAGAAGCTTCACCCATCTGCTCTCTCCTTAAAGAACCAGCTAGTGTGGTCTCTAGTGATTTAAACTGAAAATTTTAAAAACAAAAGCAAGAGGAATCATTGCACAGCAGAGTAGATAAGCGCTTGGATGAAGAAAGTGAGATCTGATTCTTTAGCCATGAAGATGCTAGAATGTAAGAACACCAGATCTCCTGGATGAAGAAAAGTGAAGTCTGATTCTCTACCCATGAAGATGTTAGTACATAAAATCAACTAGAGATGCAATAATCAGAGTGAACCAAGCTGGAACAAGCAACGAAGCAGAGTTTGATGGTGTTAATATACTATGAGAAGTAACTACATAATGAAGTTTGAATAAAATCAGAAAGAAGAAAAAAACAATGTTTTAATAGGTAGGTCGAGAACATGAATTACAGATTCAGCATACAAATGTAGTTCCTTTTTTCCTGTTCTCCTACTTGTCAATTAATCTTAATCAACTAGTCCAAATCAGCTGGTGTTGGTTATTCGAATCCTCTCGTCCATCTGCTTCATTTGAGTACACTTCATACTGACATTGAGTAAACTTTTGCCTTCTTAGATAGAACTGAGTTTCTCAGATCATACTTAACCTACACGCCACGCCACGTGTGTTTTAATTTACTCCTAAATAGTTGGTATCGCCAATATGGAACCTGGACCTCAATTGTGTTCTAAAATTCTATTCCAAACTAAGTTGCATTGATTTTGAGAGATTTATAAGTCTTTTGAAGCAGCTTTTCTCCATGTGATTTTTGGGTATGCCTCATACTGTGATTCACACCCATGAATTTATGTATTTAAGATGTCTATGTAGGACAAAGGACATGACAGAATTGTCCAAAGCTACTTCCCATTTTCTACTCAGCAGGTAGAAGATTAGTTGGGGTGAAGCGTTGTCTCGCCGTGCGTGTAGCTGTAGGCTTGTTAGAGCTTGTCGTAGTACTAGTCGTATTCATGTGGTTCTTGCTATATGTTATGTTTTATTTTCAATTATTTTACTATTTCGCTGTCACTATTGTTTCTTTTTTGCAGACTTTACACTGCTTTTTTTATTAACAGGTATGTTTTCTTCATTGTTTCTTCTCTTTTTACTTGGGTTTGTATTTGACCCGAGGGTATTTTCGAAAACAATCTCTCTACCTTATCGAGGTAGTGGTAAGGTCTGCATATACCCTATCCTCTCCCCAGACCCCACCTAGTAGGATTTCACTAGGTATGTTGTTGTTGAGTGCTACTTGCACCCTCTACTATTATCTAATTTTGTATGATTGCACATTTATCTTGACATATGCATTTTACGACAGTCATCTTTACTATAATATAATATCAATGGTCCCTCAACCATTCTATATAAATTTATTTACCTCGTTAACTATCTTTCTATCACCTAACTCACTTGTAACAATCTTCTATTTAGTCATCTTGTTCTATACTTCTATTTATATATGTTGTACCTTCATCTATCATGCTATTCTCTTATAAGACTTTCGAGTTATATGTATTTAGGCACTAAGAGCCGATTTAGGTTGGCTTATTTTAATTGCTTTAAAACCAAAATAACTTTTAAGTATTTTTGGAGTGTTTTGATAACTTTTAAAAAGTGCTTATAAGCTCTAGGTTACACAAGCTAAAATGAACTTTTTAAAAAAAAAAGAATCCAAAAACCACAAGGTACGAGGTGATTCTACCCACTAAGGCTTGGACAAATGAGAAGTAATCATCTAATTTTTTTCGCTTCGCTGATATTTGAACCTAATACCTTGTGGTTTTCAACCCAACTACATTGACTTCCCTTGAGTGCTAATGTTGTGGTAGCATGATCGTGCAACTTTATTCCTTGATTAATGTAAAATAGAATTGAATTAAACATAGGTGTATTTTTCAGATTTTGTACATTAGAAAGTGGTGTAACGCCATATCGTATGATTACTTGATAGATTATTGAAAGTGCTGAGTCATACTTTTGATTTACAAACTTTGATATGACAAGCAACGTAATTAAAAGAAGCATAAAAACAATATGATATACCTGTTTAGAGGATAACCTTATAATGCCGTTGGCCTCCTTTGTTATCAAACTACCTTGCTGATCTGTCTCAAGTGCCTTTTCGTCATAACTGCAGTCATCTTCCAGTCTAGAGTCTCCTGAAATAGTTGTTTGACCGAATGATAAAGCTCTAGATATATTTTGACGTTTCAAAGACGAAAGCTCCTCCTGTTTCAAAATTTCAATCAATCTTTTCCATCAGGTTTTAAGTTCACGCCAACTTCCACATTGCATAGTAAAATTTAGAAGAGGCTTTCTACCTTCAGAAGTCTTATCTCATGTTTAAGAGCAGAGACATCTGCTGAAGAATCTTCATTGACAACAGCCTTCATATATCAAAAGGAGAAAATGAACAGAGTTAAAATATTGAGGCTGAATGTGGGTTCACCACTTTGTTATCAGCTTAGTGATATGCTTACATTGTTCTGAATAAGTTTTGCCCGTTGAGCAAACTTTAACGTATTCAGTGTTTCAGCTGCACAGCTGGGGATAAAAAAAAATCAGCATAGTGGAATAATATTTCACCATAACTAGTCAGTACAAGATTAAGAAAGTCTAAAATAACACCAACCAGATAGAAGGGCTGACGTTGGATATAATCATTGTTTTTGAGTTTCCACCCAGTGAATCCTGCACTTTATACTGTAAGGAAAACGCTGATATATACTTGAAATTTAAAAACTGGGTAGAAAAATATGTTTTAGAGTTCACCTGAAGTAGAAATGTCAACTTTGAATCCCTATAAGGAACATGCCTTGGCCTCCCGTTGGCAACATCAACCAGAACCATTATTACATGACTGCAGAATGAAATGCTCTGTCAAATGAATGTAAAAGACCAGAAGATGAAGCAAGATTCATCAGTGAAAATCATCAGGAATATACCCTAGAGTTGATAAAGATCTGTTGATGCTTGCAGCTTCTTTCAAGCGTTCACCCTCAGCACCAGAAGTTTTTTGCCTGTAAATAGGCAATGGCAACATAAAGAAGTGCCTGAAATATCTATAGTTCCTTTTCTTTCCTTAGTAAAACATGATGTATTTGTTCTTATCCATCAAGGAACTACCTTTCGGATCCGGCAAGGTCAACAAGATTAAGCCTTGAAAAACGGAAGTTATCAGTAGAGTTCTTTTCCCACCTACTCTCAATTATACAGGTAAAGACACTGTGAGAGCGACTGCTCTCTCTGTTCATGTTTGTTGCTGCAACTTTCCTGTTTAAAGAGCCCTAAACAGATATTTGAAGTTTATTCAAACTCATGAGTATATTTTTGCCACTTACAAAAACTTATGTGTGTGCTATGCAAAGTGGAAGAAAGTCAGTATCTACAGATATTGTCACCTGAGTCAAGAGTTTAAGAATGTCACCCACGGTCTGGACTTCAAATTCGGAAAGGTTTTCAACATACACGCCTTTTTTCATATCCTCTCGCAACTATAAGAGAAAAATTATGAGTGTGAATCAACAGCAGCAAGTTGCAACTTATTTTTAGGTCAAGTTCAAACACAGGACAGACAAATTACCATTAAATTTGTGGATGAAGGATCAAGGAGATCAGTGATTTGTTCATTATAGATCTCTAGAAAAGAACATTTACAGCTGTATTGTAGTCTCTCATCCCTTCGACTTTCCTCTTCCTGAAAAATAAAGATCAAAAGTGACTTCAAGTACAATTCCTAAATTAGAAGTTGGATTAGGAACAAAACGCGACAAGATATCTGACTTACTGCTCTGATCCTAGCAAACAAGAATTCAAATATACGCGGTGTCATTCCTCGGTTTGGGCTCGGCCTGATTTCCAATTCTTCAATCTCACCAAGCATTGTATGTGTCTTCCCACTACCAGTCTGCAAGAAGAGATTATATCCAAATGTGCTACTAATTTTGAGACAAACTTGGCAATCAAAAACTTGTGGGCAGAAAAGAATCAAGAATGGGTGTCACTGTTGTGAGAACTAGAAAGATAAATGGACAATAATCATAAATACACTATAAACCAACCATTCTAAGTATCATTCCCTAACCTGTCCATATGCAAAGATGGAGCTATTATATCCAGATAAACAGTTCTCCACCATCTGTAAACCAACCATTCTAAAAAGTGTTTCCTGCACAATGAAATTGCATAGTTTTCAGTATCATGCAGGACCACGCACAGTCCAACCAGGAATGATCATATTATTCCAAGTTAAATGCTGATTACACGGACCTGATTGATTGTTTCACATGCCACGTGATCAAATGTGAACCGGGTTTCAGGCTGCCCAATCCAAGTGATGCATTGTGCACTTTCCTGCTTCAAGCACCTAGCGTACCCTTGAGTACTTCTCTCCATGCTGTTGAGAGGACGCACTCGGATCAAAACCTGTGGTAGTTCAATGAAGTTTGTTACTTGATCACAAAGGATAGGTTAACAGAAATTTACTAAGTAAAGGTCCACCTACCTGTACATTGTGCTCCAACCAGAATGAGGGATTTTCCTTGAGGTCAAAATGAGGAACATCAACTGTATCAAGAACAGTCGACAAATTACCACTTACTGGAATCCCCCGATACAATGATGCATAATTAGCCATCCGGACAGCTCCAGTCGCTAAAATCCTAGAACTACTGGCTAAAGAAAATGCAGGATTTGGAGGCTTTGTTACACTTTTAGATGGTGTGGTTTGATTAGAATGACTCTCCGAATAGTTAGAATTCGCCCTTCCTGTCGTCCTGGTTGACCGAGGAGTAGCATTAACAGCTCCTATCCTCGATAGACTCCCACAAGTACCTACATCCATCTTTCCTTCATCCCCCACTTCCACAGAACTCGAGCTGGAACCAGCTTTCTGCACCCACCCATATCGGCCTTTTGGAAGACTTGCAGGTTTTTCTGGAGTTCTATTAATATCAGAATACCTACTAGTCTTAGGTTTAGTAGGGTTCTTATCAATTTTAGTAACCCTAACACCCCCTTGTTGATCTATTCCACTTTTCAAATTCCTGGTGGTTTCTTGAATTGTGTTTAAAGGAGGCCTTGTTGAGTCCGCACTAGTTGGAGGACCCATTGAATCCCTCGGATTCACCGGTACATTCTCAATTTCCTCCGGTTGGGTATTATTCTTACCACTGTTCCGGCGCAAGAATTTGAAGTCCCTCAACATTCTGTAACAACAAAAACATATTCAGCCTAAATCCACAAATGGGGTTCGGCAAAACTCGCATACATATCTCCAAACAAAACAAAAGAAAACAAAGTAGTGAGAGTTAGTACCTGAAAGAAGTGTTGAAGAAGAGAATACCAAGTCCTCTATATGTTGAAATTGTAAGTTCCTTTTCTTGAGCTGAATTTGTAAAGAATCTTGATTTTGAAAAATCAAATCTTGAAATGGGAACTCATTCTCGAGTAGAGAATCCCTCTCTCTCTCTCTCTCTCTCTCTCTCTCTCTCTAGATGTTTAGGAGTGAAGACTATTGAGTTCTTGATTCAAGATTTTCAAATATGAATCTGCAGGGGACAGAGATGGACGGTTATGATTTAACCAAGTTTGAAATGGCACGTTGGATTTTGAAATATTGAAAGGGGTTTATGAGGGAAATTGAAGGAATAGGGGGGGGGAATTTTTAAAAAAATTAATGATTCTTAACGGCTACAATTTAAAATTTTGTTATAGAGCAGTGGGCCTCATTTTTTTCAAATTTTTTCTTTATTTGCCCTTGTTTTTATCTTTATTACCTTTTCTTCCACACTTTTTTTGTTTTCACTCAATCAAGAATTCAAATTTATACACTAAAGGCATAAACCCCAAATTGGACCCTAAAGTTGACACCCTTTTATAAGTTGGAACTCCAACTTTGGGTGTGCACAAATAGGCACTTCAAGTTGGCATTTTTTGAACATTTAAACACACCTTGCTGATGTGGCGCAGAGAGTGTGTTACACTCTTTTTAGGCGCGTGTGAGCTTTCTTTTTGGGCATTTTTTAATAGTCTAATTTTGTTTTACCCTTTTACCCCTACTACATGTATTTATATATACACCCTTTATTTTTTTTAATTGATATACAATTTGTTCTTCTTATTTTTATTAAAAATACACAAGCATTTGTCTCTCCATTTTTTTACACATTTTTTACCCTTTTTGATAAACAATAAATTTAAATATTTTTTTCTCATTGTGAAAAAAAGTACTATAATGAAGATTTCTTGGTCCGCAAATAATGCAGGTCGTTGGTTTCTTGAATGTGAGATGATCGTGTATGATATAACATTTTTTTGTTTAAATTTTAATAATCAAGATTCAATTTTTATAGCTATTTTATTGTTTAGAAACAAATTGAAAGTAAATTTTAGTAATTTTACTAAAATTTTGGAATGTTAATTTTCGTCATTGCCAATTTATAAGTTGATAGGTCCCACTTACTTTAATTAACATGAAGTAATTAAAGGATCATAGTATAGTACAAGCTGCAAGTACATATATATATATATATAGGATAATATAAGATCAAATTTTACTAGCAACTCAAACAATAGATCTTATAGTATCATACATGCAAATCTTCGATATTAGCTGAATGTCTCTTTAACGCAAGTGCAGGATGGAACAAAGAACAAGAAGCATTTTTCACTAGAACTTTGGACTGATTTACAATTTTTTCCGCTGCGACATTAGTTGAAGTTGGTTTCGCCAGGTGGTTTGAATCCAAGGTCAACATTTGTTTGTGATGCATCCTTTAATGACCCACTTGAGATCACTCTTTAACTTGCTCTTCCAGGCTGCATTATAAATTTATATAATTTAACAAGATAGATAAATAACAATATAAAAGAATCATGAAAGAATACACTTACATTAATGACTTGTCCTCCGGATTGTGTATAGAATCCGCAAAAGATTAACATTCTTCTTTCAGCAAAAGGAAGTAGCTCAACAACAGCTGACTCAAGTCTCTGGCAGCACAGTAGCATACAACAAGATTAGTATTAGGCAGTACAATGTATCAGCATAGTGTTAGAAGCAGACACGAGTGGTGATTCAGAAATGCAGGCTGTCAATTTAACAGACACGAGTGGTGATTCAGAAAGGGGACTTCAACAAGTATCCAGTGGTAAATACATGGTGGTGACTATATATGATTGGATGGGGCATTACTACAGCTGTGTATCAGAAAAGCAGGTTGTCAATCCGATAACAACAACATAGTATTTTCAATGCATTACTTAAAACTGAGATTCTGTTTTAAGTAACAACAACATAGTGTTTTTAATTCATTTCGCACCACCTCATAAGCAAACAACTTAAAACAGTCGGTAACAAATTGAAACCAAGAACTTTTTAAAACAAAAATCAGCTAATCATTCCATATAACAAATTGAAACCAAGAACTTTTTAAAACAAACATCAGCTAATCATTCCATAATATCACTTCCCAGCAACTAAAGAAAAGAACCAGTCAACTACCATGACTATACTGGCAACAGATGAATAAAACAAATCCTTCCTAGATATTCCCTTTAAAAAGAAGGTATACTTGAACTGAAAAGAACAGCATATAGCTTCCAAGCATGTAACAAGCAAGGAACCTAAGTTAATGACTATAAAACACATACCAAAAATCGACATTTGTTGAACTCAAAAACAGCTTGACATAACTCAAAAATGAGTAAGACTAAATGACCATAAACTTGGAACAACCAAAGCTTGCACTATGAAACTGGACAATCCTGGCTGAAATTCAGAATAGAATGTCACACAATAGCAATTCGAAACCAGCCAGCAGTTAAGTATACAAATAACGTTCATGAAAAAGAGAACAATATTAGAAAAGAACTAAATCAAACAGTAACTAGACTATTATAGAAGAAACTATGGAAAAACATGATATAATACACCCTGAATCGTAATACAACTGTAGTAAACAGAAAATTAAACATACTTAGTATTCAAGCGCTGTTAAGAGAAGAAATAATCTGGTTACATACAGGATTCTAAACAAATAACAGCCACGCGGACAAAATCAAACAAATATTCACCATTTGAAACAAAACGAGAAAAGGATAAAGATGTTACCTTTCTTGTCTGCGAACTGAGACGACGAGCAGCCAACTGAGACGACGAGCTGATGAACTCTCACCACCGCTCGGAATCTCGTTCTATGAGTCTTCCAACTTCAAAGCTTGAAGCTTCTCAAGAACTTTCAAAATTGAATCAGTTTTTTATTTTTCTGGAAAATTTTGTCTGCGAAAATTCAGTGTGCTTTTGGTGAGGAACTGCCCAGGAATCAGTTTTTTTATTTTTCTGGAAAATTTTGTCTGCGAAAATTATACTAAACATTCTTGTCAATGGAGACAACAAACTTTTCAGATTTCGAAACATATCTACCTTTATAGAAGCGACCACCATGGTTGAAAATAGCTATAACATGACTCATATCTGTACAAGAAAAGTGAGATTACAACAACAAACTTCAAAAACTTCAACACACTTCAATCTTCAAGAACACACTTTAAACTTTAAAAAATAAACGAATCTTGACTGATTTCGTCACTGATTTCCTACAACAAATCAAACTTTAAAACTGACTAACCTGACTAAATCGAAGGAGTGTTAGGATTTCGGCACTATTAACTCAAAAGTTGCAACAAATCTTGAACCTTTCTTCAATTGTAGTCGGAAAAGAAATGTTCTTTAGGGTTTCGGCACCAATTCCGTCAAAAGGGGCAACGAATCTTCACCTTCCTTCAATTGCGGAAAAGGATTGTTGTTGAAAAACTTCAGCCGCCTTTGCTAGGGTTCGCTAAGGTTTCAGTTTGTAAAATCCAAAGGGGCAAAGCGGATGAACTTGCCCCTTTTTTCATTTTTCATTTTTTAATTCAAAAACCCATAAATACGTGTAAAGGTATTACTTACGTGATCTGACATGGCATTGCGTAATTGGATAAAAAAAATCATGCCAGAGAGAGTTAAATACACGAGCTTGCACTGCTGACAAGGTGTGTTTAAATGTTCAAAAAATGTCAATTTGGAGTGCCTATTTGTGCACACCTAAAGTTGGAGTTCCGAACTTATAAAAGGGTGCCAACTTTAGGGTTCAATTTGGGGTTTATGCCTAGACTAAACGTTTGTGTTTATTTTTTTTCTCACACAATTTATAGGTTAATTTTATCCTACATTATATTTTTGGTCCAATCCAACTTACAAAGTTCTTTAGAAACTAAAATCATATTTGAACATAATTTAAAAAATATTATAATACAAAACATATAAATTTATATTCCATAAAAAGATTATTTGCTATGAAGAATATTGAGGATATAAATTAAAGACAAGCACGAAATAGGGGTAAAAGTGCACATGACCCCTTTACGAAAGAATTATGTTGGATGGTTCAAATTTAACCAAATATGAAATTATCTTGTATCTAAATTTTAATATTTTTGGGTATTTTGGACGAGACATCATGTTTTAGATCATATTTGACATCCCTAAGGGTAGATCTCATATCACACGCACGAAAAAAAACATTCTCTCCTTCTTAAATTTTTTTATTTTCAAAATCAGATACAATTAAAATTCTTTTACTCTTTTTTTTTCTTTCACGGTTAAACATCATACATGAAAATCTACTGAATAATTTGGATCAAATTTTGAAGAAAGCCAAAAATCTTGATTACTAAACCGACGTAGTATTCGATGGTTGGTCATGTAAAGGCTAACCAAACCTGCTTAGGTGATCTTTTTTCAATCACATTGGCACTGAGATATAATACTTGCAATAAAATCATCATAATGCTTCATATTTTATTTTATTTTTAAATTTAATTTTTGAAAAATAGTTATATCTTTAAAGTACAAACTCAAATGTTCCAAACTTTGAGTTTATTACTAATTTCGTGTCTGGTATTGGCTTCTTTTATGATATAGACAATCTGATTTAAAGAACTTGATACTACTATATATGTTCATAGGCAAGGAAAAATTATCTTTTCTTTTGTCAATAAATAACTACCTATATTGGTTTGGGGATATAAGAAGTAGTAAATAATAAGAGTAATTTTATCAAATTGTTTTTTGGTGTAATAAATCTAAATATAATGTCTTTTAAAATATAATAAGGAAATGACTATATGTCTATATCATTGTTGAAATATAATGGAAAAATTACGCGGATAAGTAAACATATACTAGTTAATTAGCTGATATAAGTATAATTTAAATTAATTATGGCTCGTGGAAAATATCGCAGTTTGAAGTTTTGTATAATTATTCACACAATTTATACAAACACTGTGCGTGAATCAAATTGTATAGAGAAATATACAAAAACTGTGAATTGTATAGCGAATTATCTAAATGATGTGCACGAATTGTATAGAAATTATACAAATGTATACAAATATATAAACATTGTTATAACTATAGTTATGAAATGTAATTACCCAAGCTATAACTATGTAGCATAATTAAAGAATTTTTTTGTGCGGCTATATGCGAAAATTCCTCTATAATATAATACTTAGTAGATTCAATGCAAATCTATTATTTTGGCTAAATCCATATCCAATTTAAAATGAGCATTTTACACAAATCTCATACTTTTTAGAACTAATTCCAACTAATACCAATTTTTTTCAAAATTACCACAAATCCCTTCTTTTTGATACAAAAAACGAAACCAGTGATACATGTCGAAAATGTAGGAGCATTAAGGGATTTTAACTATGACACATGGAGAAGTAAGGATTGTAATTTGTATCAATAAGTGTTGTCGTTTTGTATCATTTAAGAAATTTTTGTAATTTTTTTAAATAAATCAGAATTATATAAAATTATGTAATCATAAGTTATGCATTTCTGTAATTTTTCCATTAAAAATTGGAGACCAAATCGAATTGGGCTTCTAGTTTTTTGGTTTGAATTAGAACATGTGAATGTTAATATTTTTGATATATTTGGTGCATTTCTTGTTGGTTTTTGATATATTTGGTGCATTTCTTGTTGGGGTGATGGTGATACGATGGTGGTGGAAGAGTGTGTCTATGGATTGACCGGAGATGAAAAAAGTGGAGGAAGACAAGAATAAATAATATAAAGACTTAATTTTAAAAGGATTTTAACGCGTTCAAATATTTTATCATATTAATATTATTGAATGTTTATGAAATACATTTAATTTAAGTTGAATTGTTATCAAAAAAGTTAAAAAGTGTCAAATTAATAATTGAAATCAATTTTAAATGTCGATTTATATAGTTTGTCATATACTCATTTGAATCAACAACTTGGACTAAGATTTAAGAAGGTTTTAAAAAATAAAAAATTCTCCATAATCTGTTATGTTTGAACTTTCATAAGAATGACTTTTGTAGCTTCAAGTAATTGCTACTTGTTTTTTATATCTTTATAAAATTATTAAACTAGTGATCAATTCTAGTGATTAAGACTGTGCGTTGCACTGACCTAATATATATTATTTTTTTTTAATAATTTTTGTAATCTAAATAAAATTTAGATATTTTTATTTTTTAAATTATTTAAATTAATAATATTTTTAAGTAGTTTTAAATAATATACATTAGTCGTACATGGAAAATAATTTATCACGGATAATTGTAATTTCATAGTTAAAGTAGATAAAAAAATAATTAAATAACAATGAATAGAAATGACATAGTAAAATTAAGTAGACACTTTAATAATCATCTTAAAATTAAGCAGACATATTATTGCAATTTCTCTATAATTAAATAATAATTAATAAAAATGACATAGTAAAACTAAGTAGACACTTTAATAGTCACTTGTTGACATCCCGAAAGCACAACGTTGTGGCAACTCAATATAAAATAATAAAATAAAAAAAATAAAAGAAAAATAATTTGATTTGGGAGTCGCCATAATTAGGAAATTAATTAATTATTTACAAAATAGTCTGCGAACCAAAAAAATCTAGGTAAGGTTTCAAGTTATTCCAAAGGGAAGGAATTAGCACCCTTCAGAATCTATAACTGTGAGTCCCGGCTAAACTCGTTTTTACAAATTGAGGAGGGAGTACACAATATAACATAAATATAATAATCACAAAATATACACAAACAATGAAATAAACAATGATGCAAGGAACGTCCTAGTGTTTGTCGAACATCAATAATATACACAATAATGGACAAATAAAGAATAAACTAAAATTATTCCATCTTTTTTTTATGGGGAGACCTCGAAATCCGACGGATAGATTCGTCATTGGCCAAATTTAACAAACAATGAACTTAAACTAGAAAACTTGAATTTTAATATGTAACAAATAGAAATATAAATTAGTTTTTTTTGTGTTTTTGAATGGGGGCCTCGAAGGATAGATTTTTTATGGTCAAGTTTAGCAAATAACGTGTGCGTGAACTTAAACTAAAATTTTTAATTTTAAAATGTAACAAATATAAATTTAAACTAAATCTGCATTTTGTGGCTGATTTTTGGGCTGAAAATGGAGGTTTTCTGGTGGGGTTTAGCAGTGGTTGAGGACTGATTTTTGGGGGCTGAAAATGGGGCGAAATGGGGTTGTTTTGTGTTGATTTGTTACTGTTTTGGGGATAGGTTTGAATGGTGGTTTTGATCTGCTGGACAGAGGTGTTTTGGGGCTGCTATGGCCGTTTTGTGATGGAGCTGTGGGTGGCGTTTTTCGATAGTTTTGGTCGGGGTTTTGGTGACGGGAAGAGGGTCGTTTAAGGGGATGATTTGGTTGCTGTTTGAATGGTGGTTTGGGGCTGGTTTGAATGGTGGTTTTTCGATGAAGAAGGGAGAAGAAAGGGAGAGGGGCTGCCGGAGCTCCGGCGAAGAGAAAGAAAATGAATAGTGAAATTTTCAAAAAGAATTTATAAATTATTAAATTCTAATCTAAATACTATTCATCTACACCTAATTATACATATATTTTATGTCAAAATCTAATAGGCTAGAAAGATAATGAGTTCGAATTGTGGGTCAATTAGACATACGCGTATAATTATATCTGGATAAAAAAATAAATTATTACACTATGTTAAGATTTAAAATCAAACTAATTAAAATTCTAATATTATAAGAATAAAAGTAATTATCAAAAAATAATCTAAAATCACATAAAAATAATTTTAAAATATCAACATAAAAAATAAGAATTTTTAAAGTGTTGGGCCAAAATTGAGTGTCAACAACACCATAAAATTAAGAAGACACATCATTTATAATTCATAGTTAAAGTAGATGAAGAAATAATTAAATAATAATTAAGTAGACACTTTAATATTTACCATAAAATTAAGTAGATATATTATAATTATTTGCCTGCTTTAAGTAGATGAAATAGACAACTAAAGAAAGTACGACGATCCTAAACTGCTCAAACAAATCGTCTATTACTGTTATAATATATAATATATAATAAAATATATAAGAGAATATTAGTCAACTTAATTTATACCCTAAGTCTTTGTGCATATAATGTTAAATAATGCATCTATCGATAAAGTACAAATGTATGGTGCTTCTTGGGATTTACAAATTACAAGCACTCTGTTTTTTATTAGTGTATTTTTAAAAAAAAAAAAAAAAAAACATGAAACTAGGCTTAAGTTGAAAATTGAAATGTAGATATGGTCGCAATGAAAAATGGGGTGTTCAATTGTCGCGACCTTAGTGTATCTATATATTTTTCTTTTAGTATAAGCATACACAACATATTGTTGTACATAAATCAATTTGTCAAAATATTTAGGGTAGAAATTAATCTCTTTACTTTTCAAATATCATTTTTTAACTTCAAAAGTATTTTATTTGTCAAATATCACCTATTTCATGTTTAGTGGCATAACTCTATATCAAAATACCTTTCTCAAAATACTAATATTTCTAACTTCCTCCATATTTCATATCTGGTGTTCGTCATTTTTCTTATGAAGATAGTTTAAAATTGATATTAGTAGTATTTATTTAGGTCTTTTAGTCATTTTATCAACAAATTGAAATAGCAAATTAGGAGCATTATCACGTGTTTGAAGTCAGCACCGTAAGGAATCATACTCACGTGACTCAGGGATGAGTTATTACTCCAACTCTAAAAAATAAAAAATCATCTAGTTTGACTTGACAAGAAATTTTTAAAAAATAAAATAGATTTTTCAGTTTTTGTGTTTCTAAATTAAAGTTATGTCAAATATATCAAAATGTTCTTTAATTTTATGACCTTAAATATGATATATGAAAAGTTGAAATCATTTAAAACAAATTAAAAAAATCATTCTTTTTGACAGTGGGTTATTGTTTTTTAAGAAAAGAAAGGGCAAATTGAATAATTCTTTATCCAAAATATTTGATAAAAACAAATATGGGCAGTTTTACAAGTTGATGAATTATTGAACTATAATATGCCTCATGATTCCAGATTAGGAGCATTATCACGTGTTTGAAGTCAGCACCGTAATGGATCATACTCGCGTGACTCAGGGATGAGTTATTACTCCAACCCTAAAAAACAAAAAATCACCTAATTTGACTTGACAAGAAATTTTAAAAAAATAAAAAAGATTTTTTAGTTTTTGTGTTTCTAAATTAAAGTTATGTCAAATATATCAAAATGTTCTTTAATCTTATGATCCATGAAAAGTTGAAATCAAAAAACTGTTAAAAGAGAAAGAAACTATTCCTTTTAAAACAAATTAAAAAAATCATTCTTTTTGATAGTGGGCTATTGTTTTTTAAGAAAAGAAAGGGCAAATTGAATAATTCTTTATCCAAAATATTTGATAAAAACAAATATGGGCAGTTTTACAAGTTGATGAATTATTGAACTATAATATGCCTCATGATTCCAGATTAGGAGCACGATTTAAAAAAAAATCATTCTTTTTTATGGCGGGCTATTGTTTTTTTAGAAAAGAAAGGGCAAATTGAATAATTCTTTATCCAAAATATTTGATAAAAACAAATATGGGCAGTTTTACAAGTTGATGAATTATTGAACTATAATATGCCTCATGATTCCAGATTATTCTCTCTTTACTTTTGATAAACTTAAAAGAGCACACTCTACAAGCCATCACAGTCAAGTAAAATCCAATCTTTTAACTCTTTCTTTTCGAAGATTTAGTATTATAAACTTGTTACAATAATTTCAATTTTTTTGTATAGGTTGGTACAACAATGACAACATTCTCCGCGGCAATAGTAAGTTTACCAACCAGTATTGTAGGTACAAGGATGTTTTCCCAGATCAAAAGAACAAAAGTGAAGAACAACATTAGTGGATTGAACTCATCATTTGGATGTCAAAAGACAAATAGCCATGTTGCTTCATTAGCCCTCCCTATGTGCTCATTGAAAACCTCATCATCACAAGCCAAAGGTGGTGCTTTCTCCTCTACATTTAGATATCCCAAATACATTCAAACATAATGTATTTTATTGGCACATGCAGATGCTACATTGTCACAATTCAAATCTAAGCAGCATTTCGTGCTAGTTCATACGGGATGTCATGGAGCTTGGTGCTGGTATAAGATTGTAGCATTGATGAAATCTTCAGGGCATAATGTCACAGCTCTTGACATGGGTGCTTCAGGAAACAACGCGAAACAAGTGATGGAAATCACAAGTTTTTCAGATTATTTGAGTCCGCTGATGGAGTTCATGGCTTCACTTCCTCCTGATGAAAAGATAATTCTTGTAGGACATAGCTTTGCTGGACTAGGTATCTCTAAAGCCATGGAAAGTTTTCCAGAAAAAATTTCAGCTGCAGTATTCATCGCCGCGTTAATGCCTAGTCCATCTTTCAATGCAAATACCGTCTACACTAAGGTACCAATTTTTCATTTTAGCACCAAACATGATTCTTGATCACTCTTTACATTTTTGTACTACTTAAATGTACTTGTTTTGATTTATAGACATGTAATACAATAATACCAGAACTTGATAATCGCGTTACCTATGACAATGGACCTAACAATCCTCCAACCACCCTCATCCTAGGACCCAAATTCTTGGAAACTAATCTTTACCAGTTGAGTCCTATTGAGGTAAGCAAATCATAATAAGTTATGTATGTTACAAATTTTCTGATCAACTACTTATTAACTTTTTTTTCCCTTGTTAATTAGGATTTGAAGTTGGCCCGTGAACTAGTAAGACCACTATATTTATATGACGTGGAAGATATTTCTAAAGAGATTGTTCTTTCAGAAAAACGGTATGGATCAGTTAAACGAGTGTTTATTGTTGCTGTTGAGAGTAAAGGTTTAAGCAAAGAGTTTCAAGAATGGATGATTCAAAATAATCCACCAGATGAAGTCGAAGAAATCGAAGGCTCTGATCATATGGTCATGATGTCTAAGCCTCAAGAACTTTTAACTGTCCTTATGCACATTACTAATTCACATATTTGATAAAAGGCAAGCCCTTGAACTCGTGACCTCCTGGTCACATGTCAACAATTTCACCACTTATTCTAAGGCCCCCCTTCAAATCATTAATTTTTCGTTGCTTTCGATTCGTCCAATTGTGAGATCCCTATATTGATCCGATCCGTACAGATTTTCTGGAAGAAAAAAAACCCTCCATTTTTACAAAACACTATGATCATCATATTGTCCATAGCATAGAAACAACCCCTATCAAATGAAAAATTATTTCAAATAAATTTGAAGTTTGAAAATTTATGAGGTTATGTAATATTTCAGAAATTATATTTTAAAACAAATAAATTTCAAGACATTTTCTTTACTTTCTCTAACGCTCTAAGTCATTTGAAAATGCGACCGACAACTTATTTATAATTAAAAAACATGACACTTGTTTATCTCTCTTCCTCGTAATTCTATGTACGTTGATACGAAACTCTAATCAATTCTATCATTATAAATTTGCACAAAAGATACGAAATATTCTTAAAGTAACCAAAAAAAATTCAAGTGCGTTGATTGTCGATCTTATCTTATCTTGCTTGCTTTTGAACAAACATTATAAACTTTTAAAATGTCTCAGTCAGTCCGTCACAAATCACAATCAAGTCATATAAAACTCAGTAATTCGATTGTCACCATGACACTTTTCTCACTTACTACTATCAAATTATACATCCACTTTTCCATGTAATTACTATATTGTTTTTTTACAGGTTGTACGTGTTTTTTCCCAAAAACTGCATCAAATAATTTTACAATATTGGTTCTTTCATATTAACTTAATTTTTAAGGTTTTTTTTATTATTCAAAATAATTAAATTGTTCAAAGTTCAAGAAAAATGTATGTTAGAGGCTTTTTCTATATTTGCACTTTTATTTATTGAAAAATTATATTACTTGCAAAGTTATATATTTATGATTTCACAAAGAGTAATAGTGAAAAATATGATTTAAATTATATTATATTTATAAATATTTTTCTTAATATGTGTGCATTATCTCACAAATTAAGTTAATATGGACAGTTGGGAGTACAAAAAAGTAACTTAAATAATGCCAATACGTATTTATATTCACTTTTTAAAATTAAAATCGCTCAGATTAGGTGAAGATTAGATTAATCAGAAAGCTTGTCAACTAGCTAACTCAATCAATGATAATCTTCTACTTATTCTTAATTATCTGATTCAAATGCACTTTAGCTTCAATATATATATATATATATATATATATATATATATATATATATATAATTTAATTTTGATTTTATAATTGCCAAAGTGCAAGTGAATCGCTGAGCATAAGAACTCTGAATCCACCTCTCTGTCAACCACTATTGTTTCATTGTACTAATTAAAAACACATAATAGACCAATTTTCATTATTTTAACGTAGACCAACGTTGATGTGTGTACGGCTAATTTTTTTCTAATCAAAAGCACTCTGATTTTCGTCCATGTAATTAATTAATATAATATAGTATGTTTATTTAACACATCGTTATTCCAATGGCAACACTATATAGATAGGATAAGGTTGTCAATAAGTTATTAATGAGCAACATCATTGACAAGTTGAAACCAATCACATAGTTCGTACTGGCATAATATATGTAATACCTGCCTCTTAGGGGGTTTTCAAAAGCCATATTTAGCTCTATGTTCTACAAATCATGAACGTATGTTGAAAACTATAAATAGAATAGGTACTGGATTGAAGCAAGAGAAAATAAAGACGCGAAAAATATAATAGAAAGAGGAAAAAAATAAGTATATTCGACAATAACAATAATAATGTTGATTCAAAGTTTGGAAATATGCGTTGGAATGGTGAAATTGGCGTTTGAGTTTGTTAAGGTGTTTGTAAAAGCAGTTGGTACTGTTGTGGTGGACGAAGATGAGAGGAACTATGTTGCTCAAACTCCATACATCGGACTTCTTCCATAATTTTTTTTTTTACTTATTAGTGGTCTGGTTTATTCAAATTTCATAAACTTTGTATGCCATGAGTCTTTATGTAAAATGTAAAAGAT
>DF357289.1:203143-222344 GCA_000787875.1 Solanum virginianum | reverse complement strand
ATAAGATTCAAACAATGTTGATTATGTATTTTAATGGTGAAAAATTAGACAAAAACAATGATGTTGAGTTTATGATTATGTATTTTAATGGTGAAAAACTAGACAAAAACAATGATGTTGAGTTTATCTTGTATGACTTCAATTTCGTTTCAATTTGTTCGATGAATATTACCTTTTTATTGTTATTTTGTATGGTTATTATATGTTATGGAAGCCATTTTGCAATGTGTACTTAATGAAATATTTACACATAATGACATAATAATAATAATACTCCCAATAACAGTTGTGGAAGCCATTTTGCAATGTGTAGTTGGTGATTGGTACTGTAGCTTTCAGTTTTATTAATGCCCTGTCAATAATGTATTGCGAGTAGGCTCTTGTAGTGAAGTTTTAAATCTTCCATAGAACAATGATTGTGAGTTAGAATGATTATGAGTTAGAAAGATTTCAGGAAGTAATTTTGAAAATTAACAATAAAATAATTTCTCAAGTTAATTTCAAAAATAATTTTGAACAATAAAATATTTTCGAAAATAATTTTGAACAATAAAATAATTTCGAAAATAATTTTGAACAATAAAATAATTTTAAAAATTACTAAAATTTACATTCAATTTGTTTACAAACAATTACTATTGAAAATAATTTTGAACAATAAAATAATTTCGAAAATAATTTTGAACAATAAAATAATTTTAAAAATTACTAAAATTTACATTCAATTTGTTTGCAAACAATTACTAACAATTACCATAAAAACAATTACTAAAATTTACATTCAATTTGTTTCCAAATAACAAAATAACCATAAAAATTGAATCTTGATTATTAAAATTTAAACAAAGAAATTGTTATATCATACGCCACCAAGAAATCTTCATTATAGTATTTTTTTTCACAATGACAAAAAAAAAATTGAATTAATTGTTTATCAAAAAAGGCAAAAAAAATGTGTAAAAAATGGAGAGATAAATGTTTGTGTATTTTTAATAAAAAGATGATAAAGGAATTGTATAATAATTAAAAAAATAAAGGGTGTATATATAAATACATGTAGTAGGGGTAAAAGGGTCAAAACATGTCAAAAAATACTTTTTTTTCGTTGCCACGCGCCTAATCGCGAGTGTACTCACGCACTATGCCATGTCACTTGTTTGTATCTATTTGTTTAGAAATTTCCAAGTTCAGGGTTCTATTTGTGTATTGTCCAAGTTTGAGTTCCAACTTATAAAATAGTGCCAAGTTTAGGGTTCAATTTGATGGTTATCCCTATTTATAAACAAATACACTTTTCAGATAAATCCAAGTCAAACTTGTTACTGAATTTAATGACACGTAATAATGACTTAAATATATTTTCTTAACTACTAACAACTGTTTTGGAAGCATATATCATTCATACACAACCTTTTTTTTGACCTCTAATGAGTTGTACACATAGTTTGAAATGGTGAAGTTTTTATTGGTTTTTCCATCTATGAATGAATTACAACACTTTATGCATAAATATTTTAAATTTTTTTGACTTTTTTAATCAAATTCACCACATAATATTTTATCTTTAATTTTCAATTTCAGGGAAAAACTAACATCAATTATGTAAGAAAATGCATTAGAAGATTATAATATTGTTTTTTAATTTAAGTTGCTTGCTAAATGTCCGCAGACACGTGCTATTATTAGAACTTAGAAGAGAGATTTAAAAATTGAAGATATAATAAGAGAACACACATTTGATGTATTTTTATTTGAATTTTCCAAAATAGCTTATTTTTGAGAAGGTAAAATCACATTTTAAAATTTGATGATACGAATTTTAATTTACTTTTAATATATGATGATAAATATTTAAGCGTTTGAATTATGAGCAATAATAATGTAAATATATATTTACTGTCCATCTTTAGGCATTAATTCACGTGTTTTGTTTTGTGATTCGAAGTTGAATTAATTTTATTCTAAAAGACTTGTCAAATATTTGATTTGGCAACTAGTTATTTAGTTTAATTTAATTTTATGCTCAGTAAACTCTTAATTACTAAGCAATCTTAGCTTGAATTACAACATTTGTAGTTGAATAAATAACAGGTGTCATGAATTCATTTACAATTTAGAGCACGTTTAAAATATTTAATTTATAGTAGTTGATAAGTTATTGAAAACACTTTTAATGCTGAAATTAATTTTATAAAAAAGTACTTTGTAGTTATTTATTTTAGTTCGAAATTGACAATAACCAGTTTGTTTCGTAAAAAAAAATGTAACAGAGAAAGTTTTGTTAAACGTATTAATATGTGCTTTTGGTTAATTCAAACTCATAATTTTTTTTTAAAAATAATGTAAAAGGAAAATAACAAATTTTAAAAATGAGAGTGTTAAAGAGTTCACATATTTTTAAGTGAAATTTTAAAACGTTTCAAAAAAAAAAAAAACAAAGATAACATAGAAGCAAGTATTTGCCACTTAAGACGTGAGTTTTTTTGTTCAGTAATTAATAATTATTATTTTCAATTGTAATTCAAAAAGTGGTCATTTTTATGGGAGTTTCCATTGTACACGCTCATCAAAGTAGTAGTTGAAATATATATACATATTTATAAATTAATGTGTATATATACACATAATATACTTATTTTATAAAGGTGACACATGAGCATGTTGAGTTGAATTTAGATGGGTTAACATAGATTAAGTTAATAGATGAACAGATTACTAAAAAATTGCTTTGGCTAAATTGCGGAAAAAACTCCAACACACTTATTTTTCATTAAATTTTAATTAATTAATTAATTTTATATAAATTTTAGTACCTATGAAATTATTATATTTTTTTTATTATAGTTATAGATAACATATTAAATAAAAAATATCTATTTGAAAGTTTTTTATATAACTTTTAATGGGTTATTCTGGGCTAGTTATTAGTACAAATTTTGATGGGTTGAACATTGAAACGGGCAAGTCAATAATCAATAGGTTATGATTGACCAGATTATGATTGCATATTTTGTTATCTTTAATATTTTATATCATATTATAATGTGTACATTTTATATGAATGCCTAGAAATTGTATTTAATTTTAGCGAACGATGAAATGCATGACTTGTTATTTCTTAAAAGTGAAAAGAATACTTATACCAAAAATATAAAATATTTATCTTTGGAAATTTCACTATTTCCGTACTTACCAATCCAAGGAGTGGAAAGCTCTTTATATTTCTTTTTGAGCAAATTTCTAACTTAAATGTTCTTTAGCTATAGTTTGTCTAATTACGCTCCATAGCTATGATTTCATTTGCTATGAGTATTTCTATTTGAATATTTCGCTTGCCAATATACAAATATGGTAAATATATACAAATTATGTGTATATATTATGAACTTTTCATTACTTATACAAATTAAATGTATCAAAAATTGTATGTCAATAGCTAACATTAATGGATTTTTCATAACTTATACGTATCAAATGTATCAATAAATTGTATACAAATAGCTAAGATAAATATATACAAATTGTAAATTTATACAATTAAGAACCAAATTTATAAATTATAACAAAATTAATCAAACTATAATCATATTCAATAATTGACTGAAACTATAACTTTGCTATTTCGCGTAATTTTTCCTTTTTTAACCCGTAAATACGAGTAATACATTGCCAACTGGATCCAAACAAACTCAGATGAAAATTGGGCCCGGAGCAACTTCTGCTCTTGTCTGTCAAATATCAGGCCCGGTTGGTATGATGAGCCCACACCTTCTATTGGACTATTAGCTGGGCTTCTTTTAAGCTTCAGTGAGCAAACATGGGCTGGTCCACACGTGATATTCATATCGAATCGACTAATTTAGGATGGTTCAAAATCGAAATCGACAACTTCAAAAAATAATGTAACTGATTTAGCAATCAAAAAATTAAAGATTATTAGCTATTAAAGACCTTAATTAAAGTTGTATATTCTCTATTTTATTACAAAACTAAGTTTTTAATTACAAGAATAACAAAAAAATATATTTTTTTGACTTTTATTATTATATTTAATTTATTGTTCTTTTTTTCTCCTTTTTTTATTTATGAGCTGATTTGGGGGAATTTTTTGATGGAATTAATCTTTTCCATTTATTTTTTTTCAAATGCACAGATTTCTAGGTAGTTTATTTATGATATTTGTCCCTTTTTAAAAATAAAAAAAAATCATGTGGTGATTTTTTTTAATATGAAATATTGTATAACTTTTTGACTTACTAACAACCATTAACTTAATGTTGCCTCTTTATTGGCAAAAAATCTTCTCTTTCTTTCCACTATCACTTTTTTTCGTTTCTCACGTCATATGTTTATTTTTAATTTTTTTTTTTTGAAATATGTAAATTATACAGAATCATTTAAAAGCTTCATGTGTAATATTACTATATTAGAATATATTGATTGTTACGAAAAATGCAATAGTTTAACATTATGTATAAAAATAGATAATGTACAGAGATACCTACCAATTATATACCATCCCTTATATCAAATATTATTACTAATATCGTATATCTATTAAATAAACCAATATATTATATTCCATTATTACATTTTAAGTTTCACCAAAAATATTTATTTATATTCATTAACGAAAATCAGCTTTTAGTAAAAAAATGAAATCAACTTTTCACATAAATTGAATTAAAATATTCACCAAAATTAAGTTAATTATTTCAACAAATTTAAGTTAAAATTTCAATATTAAAATTAATTGGTATAGAACTTGCAATAGTTTAATATTAATATATCTTAAAATATTAATCATAATTTATATAATTTAATTTTAAAAATAAAAATTATGAAAATTAAAACAGGGAAGTAGTATATACCAAGAGAATGTATTTAAATGTCCTAAACTTTCCTTGACAAAACCTTAAACAATGGATTGTGATGTTTCCAAAAACAAGATCAGAGAGACAGACAAGACTCTTGGTGAAATGCCATTGGTTGAAATGACAAAAAGAAAAAAAATGATGAAACGAAAGCATTCACACTTGATGCTAGAGACAAACAGAGACATGACCCTCCACCAGTCATAAAAATAACTCATGAGATCTTGTCCATCATCACCTAAAATAAAATAAGCATTCACACTTGATGCTAGGGACAAACAGAGACATGACCCTCCACCAGTCATAAAAATAACTCATGAGATCTTGTCCATCATCACCTAAAATAAAATATAAAAGTTTCATAAAAAGGAATGATTGTATGTATGACTATATATATATATTTTTTTTTTTTATTTTTTACTCGGCATCTGATATTTATATTGAAGTTCGATTATATTTGAATTCATGTACATAGGGTTTCATTTCAGGAGAAACACTCTTTACCAAGGATTTTTTCATTTCCAGGTCTCAACCCAAAATCTCTGGTTAAGGGAGGAGCAACACTATCTGTTGCACCACATCATTTGGTGATGACTATATTAATAATTACCATTCAAAGAATGTGGTTCAATAGTTATTCTCAAATTAAATTCTGCACGACGTGAATTCGAATTGGTTGAATTCTAGGATATCAAACACTAAATGAGAAATAAATAAAAAAAAAGGACTCCATTAATTAAAGCTCCCCTTTTCCTTTCGGACTTTTCAAAAATAATTGAAGCAATTTTTTTTTCAAATATCACTTGCAAAAAGGTTGCATGCAGCTAGTGATGTTACAATTGAAATTTGAAAAAATCAATATAACTTTTGCACTCATGTACGTAATTGCTGTACTGAAAAGTTTCATCTATAAGTGAATTCAACGAGAGTTTGAAGAAAAACAAACACCAAGCTTTATTTCACGTCAAGCTACGGTATAATATATGTATATTGATTAGAAAAAAATAAACATTTAAGTTGCAGGACTATTTCTGTGAAGATCCCTTAATTTTAAGTAAGATAATAATCTTCCCAAGCAATTTTTAAGAAAAAAACAACATAAAAACTCATTTTCAACTTCAATTTTACATTCTCTTCTTTTTTCCAACTCCAACCAAAATGATGCTGATTGTAATCATATAAAATTTATTAAAATATAAATTTTATAAATGATTCAAAATATATTAATTTAAAAATATATTAGTTCAAAATGAATATTGTGAATTAATATAATTGAGTTTATTAATTAAATCCAATAAAATATGAATTTAATGAAAAGTCCAAATTCATTTATTTGGGCTAGAAAGGATGATCCACTTCATTGGGCCCCATATCCCTTCATCCAAGAGGTCCACTTGATGTCACGTGTCAAATGACCTGCCACGCAAAGTCAAACAAAGAAGCCAATAGGATCATGCCATGTGTCAAGATGATAAACCCATTTCATTAAAGTCCAATATGTCATGTCACTTAAATATGATTGGCCGGGAGAAAATCTGATCCTATCATGACTCCTCTATTCTACAACTATATATAGGGGTCTTCATAATTCAATTAGAGAGAGCTCGTGGATCAAACACCATAATTTAATTAAAGAATTCAAACATTCAAGTCTTCAAGTTCAAGAACAAGCTTAAAAGCTCTTGAACTTAAGATTCAAGATCAAGAAACAAGATCAAAATCAAGATTCGAGATCAAGAAACAAGATCGAAATCAAGATTTGTTTTATGTTAAAAAAATTAAAAAGGAAAAAAGCCAAATGAACAAAATCAAGAAACAAGATCAAAATCAAGATTCGAGATCAGAATTCAAGATCGGATTCAAGAACAGACTTCAAATTCAAGAACAAGCTCTAGAGCCCTTGAATTTACACTTGAAAAGGCGAATCAGATGATTCGTAGAGATTGTAAGCTCACATTATTGAAATCAAATACTACAAATTGTTGCAATATTTTCGTTCTTGATTATTATTTTCTCAACGTAAATTTTATCGTCTACACTGATATTTTGAAGGGTGATGAACAAAATAATTTTTAAAGAAAAGTTTATTAATTTTTGAAGTGGTGCTATATAAGGAAAAATGGGATAAGGCACTTGAGGAAAATGACTCTTAAAAGAATTATTATTAGTGATTTAAATGAGACCAGAGGTTATGGATAGAGAGCATATGGTTCTGTCCACTACCCATTCCACCTTTATAACACAGCTCTCCACATCACCTCTTGGCCTCACTCATCAGAATAATTCTTGGATGGAATAAGTTTATTAAATTTTTAATTTTGAAAAAATATATAAATGTATTTCCAGAAAAGGTGAGAGTGACAGAATCTAAGAAAATACCTTCATTAATTAAAGATGGAATAAATTTAAAGATTAGTTTAACATGAGAATCTCTCTAAGTATGATCCCCACTATGATCAAGGATAGAATTATGTAAGATGATAATAATTCATGAATATATATGTATTTGTGTCTTTTGATGTTTGTCTTATAGGAATTATGTAAAAACCTAGGGTAGAATTTTGAGCCAGATTGAGAATTGAAAATATATTAATTTCTACTGATAACAAAAGATTTATAATTGAAAATTTGTGAGTTTCTATAACAATATTAAGTTAATATTAATAATTGTTTCAAACTTAAATATTTATACATATTCAAGAATTTTTAAGATTCGGCTTAGATAAAATATGTATTAGTTTTCAAAAGTTTGTCAACTTAAAAGCTTGTCAATCTGTTGGATAATGCCTACATACTGCCTATGGCAAGACCAACGAGGGGGCTGGGGTAGCCTGGATCAGAGTCATGATCGAACATGGTGTTTGTGTGGTGAATTTGGTTAAGAAATAAAGTTGCATCTTTGCTATTAGTTATAACTTTTGGCATAATGATAAGAGTTTGTCTAACAAATGGTATCAGAGCGAAGGTCATGGGTTCAATTTCCACGAGCAATATGTTGCATGAGGCTTTGGAGGGGAATTGTTGGGTAATGCCAACATCTTGCCTATGGTAAGGCCCACGAGGGGACTGGGGTAGCCCAGGATCAAAGTCATGATCGAACACGGCGCTGGACTTAGTTAAGAAATAAAAAAGATACTAAATATGTGAACCCACAAATTACATTATAAATCTACCCTAAATATAGTATAATTTGGAATCCTATAATCCTGATATACTTCAAGAGAATCATTTATGTGCAAAGAATACAAGAAATCATGTCCAGACATGGCGTTGTGGATCCCTCATTTTTTTCTCTTCAAGATTCTTTTTTGTATGTTTGTGAATTATGTGATGTATTTTAAACGGATAACCGTAGAGCTCCAGTACAAATTTAAATGTAATATATATAATAGCAAAGTCAAAATTTCTATTTAAGTTCAAAATATGAAGAAATAAATACACACAGAGGCTCAATATCTTATGTATCTATAAAAAAAATATTTTTTTAATAATGTATAAACATTATAATTTTTCATCGAAGGAGGTTGAGATGAACTCTAAGCCTGTATATATGCTGGTACCCATAACAAAAGTTTGTGATGCTGAAGTGTTGGGAACTGAGTTAAAAGGATTACCAAGTAGAGCATGCATATATTACAACTTGAGTGTGATGGTGACCAAGACCTATCTAGAATTTGAACTCTATATTATGGAGTTTGAAATACTATTATATTCCACTTGATTTATTCGATTCAAAATTTATTACGTAGTGAATATAGTCTAAAATTATTAAATTTGGACGAACATAAAGCATGTTCACGAAGTTTGTTCTTGAAATGGCAGGGACAAGGTGGAAAATGATATGCAATTCAAATCTATGAATTTAAGTTGTATAGTNNATCTACCTTTGTTTCTTTTGTCAGTGTCTGCTCCAAGAATAGACACTATGCCTTTCAAATCTATGAATTTAAGTTGTATAGTTCGACAATTATCAAAATTGTATTAGTATGTGTGTGATTAGCTGTGACATGTAATTTATCTTACTTTTTACATTATCAAAATATTCTTTCTATTTTAAATTTTATATATTATAGGTGTCGAACATCGTAAAAATAATTTGGAATGACAAAAAACTAGTATTAATTAGTATCATAAACAAAAACACACAACAGGCTTAAATAAAAGGAACTTATTATGTTTTCCTTGTTCAAATCCTCCAAAATCAAAGACATTGATAATAAATCTCTCCTTCTCTCTTTGTTTATTTGGCTAAAGGAAACTCTTTTTCAACAAAAGAGTAAAAACTACTAGACTTAACTAACAAAGAGAGGAAAAATTACATTTCATATTATATTATATTATATTATATTATATTATATTATATTATATTATATTACGCCATTTATTTGTGATATACTATAGTTATGTGATTATATGTTATGATCATTCTAATTAATTAAATTAACATTGGGATTAGAGAAGTAATGATGATGATTATTAGGATGTGGCAATGCAATAAGGCTCCCAAATGAGTAGAGACTTCCTCTGTTCTTTGCATCCTTTCAATAAAGGCACCAAATAATTGATGTTCCCTTTGTTTCCTCTCATTAACACCAAATCTTGATGCTCTGCTATCTTTGTTGTACTATTCGCAATGGGAGTAGTAGTGTGGACTATGGTTGTCACATTGGGATTGGGATTGGGATTTTTCTTCCAGAAATAGTTGTAGGCATTGAATGAAGATGCTTCAGGTGGATTTGGTGATGTGATTAGGTGAGAAGAGATTTGTGGAAATGATTGAGGAATGTTTGGGGTTATTTCATCTTCCTCTTCAATCAATTTGATTGATTTGTTGAACTTGTTAGGCCACGTTAAATGATGATTCTTTTTATCTAGACTTCGCATGAGTTGCTTCATCATGAAAGTTGATGTGTTCACATTTATTCTCCCATTTGACAATCTTGATTTTTGCTCAAGCACAATTTGCATCCCTTTTGTACCATTTCCTTTTTCCTCCACTTCATCAAGGTCGTCATCATCATCATCAGGATCAGGTTCACTGTGATCAACTTCTTGAATTTCCTCGAACTCTGTCACTTGATGATGAATAATTTCCATGTCCTCTGCTTCAATTTCTGGTGTAGTGGTGATTAAGGTGAGAAGAAGGCGACCATCAACGCGTTGAGCGCGAAAATGGTTCTGAGGAGGAACAGAGACAGCTTCAAGAATCAATCTGCCATTCTGTCTGTGAGATTGCATATGAACAGAGGGCTTGTCCTCTGCAGCCAAGGAAGAAATAGGTGGAGGAAAAGACTTTGGAGGAAAAGATGATGTTTTTTTGTTATGGTTAAACTTGACAACAGGAAATTCCTCAAATGTTTGAGGGGACAATTCTTCTTTTTCTTCTTGTTCATGTTTTTGTGGATGATCATCTTTGTCTTCATCAGTGTAAGAGGGAAGGCTAATTTCAGAGCCAGTTTCTGATCCAAGGCTTTCAGTACAAATTTCAAGACTTTTTTTCAGTTAAAGAGCTAGATTTTTTCAAAAGAGGATGGACATAAGGAGGCACAAGTGTAGATGACTCTTCTTTCTTTTGAGTTAAAATTGAGCTCCAAACATCAATTGATGTTGGTCTCCAAACATCATCTTGTCCAAGAACATCAAGTTCTTTTGAGGAAGCAATTTTCTTCATAGGAGAGAAACCATTTTGTGATAGCCATTTCTTTGATGACATATCAGCTGAAAGGGTTCTCCTAATTGAAGCTGCTGCACCTTTGTTTCTTTTGTCAGTGTCTGATCCAAGAATAGACACTATGCCTTGTTTCACTATGCCCATCTTAGTAGGGGGTAGTGGTGGGGGTAGTGGGATACTAAGTTGTTGTGCCTCTTTTTCCATCTTCAATGTTGAGTTGAAGTTCTTGATAATCATAGTAGAATTAGCTGCTGACATCTTCACAGTCCAAGAAATAGACTATAGAAGAGGAGGATTAAAACAAATAGGAGTTTGAGTTGTTTGTTTTCCTTCTGCACATAAAAAGTTACGGAGACAAATTAGGACAAAGTTTAATCAAGTTCCAAAAACATAGTACATATAACAAAGTAATGAAGTATTAGTAGAATAATTACCTTAAGCAAACAACAACATCCAAATGAGGGATGATGGTTGAAAGCTAAGAAAGGGAAATTGAATAATGAAGATGATTGTTTTGAGGGGATATTGCTATTGAAATTAGGTGCTTTGATGGGAATTACAAGGAATGGGGCTGTCAGGGGTCTTTATAAGAGCCCAGAAAGGCTATGGAACCGTGTGCAAGGGACCCGCCTCTAAATCCACCATGCAAAAATAATCTTTTCTTTTTTTAAGCTTAACATACGAACTTCATTTGAAGCTCTAATTTATTCAAATTTATATCGTGTAAAACGAAGTATGTCCTATTAGGATTTGCTTCATCTTTCACGATTCGAATAAGAAATCTTTAGTTATAATTAGAAGAATCATATTCATCCCACTAGAATTCTTGATAATTCAAAAACATAAAATTGTGTTTTACCTCCATACTCTACTTTCACACTGTTAATTAATTAGCAGAGAAGTATTTTTCTCTCCCACAAAAAATATTTTAAAATAACAACAACAATATACCCAATGGAATCCCACAAGTGAGGTCTGGGGAGGGTAAAATGTACGTAGACCTTACCACTACTTCATAGAGATAGAGTGATTATTTCCGGAAAACTCTCATCTAAAAAAATTGTGCCCCATAAGCAAAAGGTATTAGATATGAAAAAAAGGGAACAAAAAAGAAAAAGAAAAATTACTAATAATGAAAAACAAATGATAGTACGTAAATACAATAAAAGTAAATAAATATAAGACGAATAATTACAACACAAGATGTAGGGACATCACTACTCCTACTAACCTACTAATAACAAAAGATATTTTAAAATGATCATGTTAATTAATCATGCTCAACATCTGGTAATCCTATATCTAAATTAAATTTATGCTAAAGAAATCATTGTGCCGACAAATTAATTAGTTATGAATAAATGTCGCTATATTCGTGTTGGATTCTCAAAAAAAAATATTTTAAAAGGATTCTACACATATATTATAGAGTTTTTTAAAGATTCCGGCCAAGATAAGTTTTCACCATTCTATGTGATCATGTGAACTTTCATTTTCAGTACATGAGAAGTACTGAAGTCGCAATTCCCATACTACGCATTGATTTCGCCAGCCATGATTCTTTTGGTAAGTTACTAAGTTAAAAATGTACCATTGGAGAATGTTGTGAAAGCTGCTGCCTCATTTGGCTTTTTTCACTGACCTTAGCTACACTTATAAAATATATTTTACCCATTCAATTATTCTCTTTCATACATTATTTTTTTCTCTTTTTCAACAGTTGGCTTTCCCCTTTTGCTTTTTTACTTTTTAATTGAAAAGTTAAATCATGTAAATTTTAATTAATATTTTAAGATATATTATATTTTTTATTATATTAATATTAAAAAATAGGATATTTATCAAAAAATATCGATGAACTTAACGTATCTTAGAGAATCAATGTTAATTGATGATTAAATTCTTTATTTTACTGGTATTTATAACTAAAATATAGAGTAAGTGCTCCTACAGATGCTGTACAAAGTTGAATACTACGTTATGTTCTTTATAAACTCACTTTATTTTTATAAAATAAAGCTAGGGTTATAAGCTAATATCACGATATTTGTATTAATATAGAGGTAGGTGGAATTTAAATTTACTAATGAAAGGAAAAAAAAAGGGAAGCTTCGATCAGCAGAACATTTAGAGAAAGTAAAATCGATAAAAGTGTTTGTACAAATATGGAAAAAGTGAGAAGAGATGGTGATTGGACGAGGAAAATGGCTTAAGGAGGAAGCAAAGGCAATATCGCACCATGATTGGGCGGTACATAAAACCCTATCATCACTACATATAAAGTTGCTTCATCATATTAGAATCATTCAACAACATATATATATCCATTGTAATTGTTCTGCGTAAGAGTAAAATTTAAGAGGAATATATATATAGTACGCAAAAGATATTTTTAAAAGACATTCGACTTAAGGATAATCACTCGTCACCTTATAGTTGGTAGTGTTACTAGTCAATACTATCTACGATACTTATGTATATAACCAATAATTATTCGACCAATTTTTGGGAGTATGTCATTCTTGAAAAAAATGAATTAAGTGCGTAGTAATTACTATATCAAAGATCTGATAAGATGATGGTTTCGTTTTGGTACTCTTTTTTTTTTGTTTTATAACAAGAGGAATTCGCGGTCGCTATCCTTTGAGTGCGCACAGAGTAAATCTTCGCTTTTATGCAATAGCTCGCAAACCACACAGGAGAGGTAACCCCCACTAGGCAAGCCCAATGTGACGAGTTTGACCCAGAAGGCAAACCTCTTCCTTTTGCTGACTAGGGGTTTCATTTTGGTACTTTAATAACGTAATAAAATGATGATGTAGAGGTATAGCGGAGTAATATAACAAGGTACAATATTCTTTCTATAATAACTTAAATTTTTAGATGAAACAGTAATAAATTTCAATAGAATAATAGATCTGATTAAAATTAAATCACGCTACAATATATTATAAATCCATGAAAAAAAAAGTATTTACTAGCTTGATCAATATAAAAGAATTTGGCCCTAACATGTGAAAGTGTTTTAAATATAATACAATAAAGTTCAATTGCTAGCTAGTAAAAGAAAAAGATCACGGTTAGAAAAAAAAAAAAAGAGTTACCCCATAACAAATAATGAATAATTGAATATACCGAAAAATGGCACTCCTTACATATGTTCAATTTATGTGAATTTTATTCACTTAATTAGATGCAAAGTTTAAGATATAAATCATTTTTTATTAAAATTTGTGATTATAAACTTGCTATATAATTATGTTGAGAAATATATTAAAAACACCTTTAAACTTGACACAAATTATTAGTTTCAATCCCGAACTATTAATAGTATTAAAAAACATCCTTCTACTTGCATAATTGAACTTAAATACACCTCTGATCTTATAACAAAAGTAAAATATAACCCTTAAATTTTTGCCAAGTTAAGAGGTATTTTTAATACTTGTGATAGTTCGGGATGTATTTTAATTTAGTTATTCAAATAGAGAGATGTTTTTAAGGCTGTTAATATGTTCGAGAATGAAACGAATATATAACCCCTAAATTCTTGCAGGTATTTTTAATAGCTTTCTTATTATATTTCTTTCAAAATAGTGAGATCAACCAAGCAAAATTATAAAGATTGACGATAAAAGCGTAAGCTTATTTTGAATACAAATTAAATAGGGACCATTCATATACACATTATATATACAGATCATTATAAATATAGTGTATTAAAACTCTAATCCTCCAGAGTATTAGGGAAACAATGCGAATATTTTTTAACATTGACCGTGTATCGCGTAAATACTAATACTAGTTATTATACTATTTTTATCGAATACAGGTCATATATATATATATATACACATTTTATTTTCAACGAGACTGATCTTGTCGTATCTCTTTCTGTCCCTGTCTTTCATTTTTCCAAATTCTTTAAAGATTTATATGTACACGTACAAAAATTGACATTTGGCTATATATATGTAGCCTGTTAATTTCATGCCAAAAGTTGGCGATGTTGATTTAATTGGATGGAATCTTATCTATATTACCAGTGGATGCACCCATAACTTTCAGCTCTAATATATACGTGTGTGAAACAAATTTAGACACGTCACACTCATATATAATATATTGTATATACTCTAAATTAATTGATTTAAAGAGTATATATATATGTAACATACATAATGTAGAGTCACCTATAACTAATTAAAAAAATGTTTTTGAATCTGACTGTCAGGCAGTATATATGTTCTATGCTCGATTGAGTAAATGATAAAAGTCTGATATAGTGATGGATATTTTCTAAAAATATAATTATAATTGTATTGATTGCGATTAAAAATTTTGAACATAGACTAATAGAATATTATAATTGTAAAAATCGTGATAATTTTAGTTTCGATCCAACTATAGAAAAACTAGGAACAAAGGACTTTAATTCCTTTTTGCCGGACTCTTTATTATGACCTTAATAACACTCTCAAATTTGAATCCTAAATTGAGAGAATTCAAGAAAAAAATTTCCCCTTTTATGTGATAATGATTTTGGAAAGTGATAAGCTAATTAAAGTCTTAGATAATTGACTAATTGTGTAATTATATAATTAATAAAAGAGAAAAGGAAGAATAGTATAAAATGCGATCATCTAATATTCAAGAATTCCGGGTGAATTACTATATGTAGAAAATTCATGGGTGGTGGAGCTCCAAAGACTAGCTCTTTCCTGACTTCCCACTGCAACAATAATAATAATATATTTAGTATAATTTCATAAATAATAATAAAATATTTAGTATAATTTTATAAATAGAGTGAGGAGAATAAATAATGTAAGCAACTCTTATTAAATTTTGGATAAATTGCGTAACTAGGCAAACATATGATATATATTTATAATTTTACATTATACTACTATAGTTTGAAAAGATTACAATTTATAGCTATAGTTAGGGTTTTATTGTTATTTTCTCTCGCCTCTCACCTCTCACCTCTCGCCTCTCTCTGCAATATCTTGCCAAATATATACAAATACACATGTACACTAGTTGTATATATACAATTATTTAACAAATATACATATTCAATTCAATAGATATACGTATACAATTCACCTCTCTCCACTCTCTTCTCTTGTTCTCTCTCTCTCAATCTCTCTCACCTCTTTCCTCCCTATTCCAGTCTCGCTTGCCAGATATACAAATACATATGTATATTAGTTATACATATACAATTATTTGATAGATATACACATATAATTTGACAAATATACATATACAATTCTCCTCTCTCTCGCTCGCCTCTCCCCTATAATATGTAGCTATGACTCATAATTGTAGCAAATTATAGCTATTTTTTTATCTTATTATATTTCAAGTGCTTGTTATTTTTAAAAAATCCTCTTAAATTATTACTTTGTGAGGTAGAGAGATTATTTCTGATAAACCTTATCAATTCAAACGAAGTGTAATAAAAATTCAATTGAAAGAAAAATAACGATAATTAAATAGAAAGATAAGCAAAGCAAATGAAACAATGAAATAAATAGTAGTAGTAAAATAAAAATCTAATTTTAGCAAAAGGGATTTGTGCTCTTTGTCCCTATATATAGGTCAACTTACTAGATGATTGGTGTGTCGGCTTACGAGTTACCATTTAAAAATTGCTCCAAAGAATAATTAGCTGTATATGCATTGGATTATGGCTAAAATAAAACTTATACTTTTTAATTGCTTTGAATGTAATTCTAATAATTAATTGTGTATGGTGATAAATGAATGAACTTATTCCAAGTTGACTCATCAATTATAAAAGTAGTAAAAGTTGAGTGAAGAGAGAATCAAACACACCGTTTTTGTTGATTAATCTTGATTATTCAAAATATAGTACACCATTAATCTTTCATAATCATGTATTTTTGTCATTATTTAGAATGTAAAGTTTTTGGATAGTACCAATTAATATATAAGTCTTTCATTAGTGCCTTGACAATCCTTGTCTTATTTAATTTATTGCTAATGTTCGTAACAAAGAGAGGAAATAGTTGACCTGTAAGAAAGGCTATATATATAAATAAGATACACAATTTTCTATTCCTCATTATGTAATAGTTCCTATTTTTTCATTCGGTGTTCATGAATTAGGGTCGAATTCATACGAGGAAATCTAAGACGGAAAGGGTTTAAAATGTTTCCTAACAAAAATGAGTACGTACCTAACAAGACTCAAACTCAAAATTGACCTATGATTAAAAATGAAAAAATACTTAATACTTATTGACCTCTCCATCAATTTCATGTGTACGATGGACAGGCCCACACCTCCAATTTCATAAAATCAAAAGTCTCATTATTTCTTTGTAACATTTTATATAATTTTTAAAATATATTATGCAATATTCTTTTAATATTTTTCCATAATTTTGTTGGAAGAATACGTAATCCTATAATATAGCGAATATTATAGAAAAATGAAAAAATCTATAAAAATACTATCTATAATTCAGAAGGTTGCAACTTGATTTCTGCTAGTTTCATTTGTGTAGAATTGCTTTTTTAAACTTCTTTTTTATGGTTTATCATACAATAATCAACAAAATATTGAAGCATGCTTATTTCAGTTAACATATAAGATTCATTGAAAGACGAATTCGTCTTTACTAGTAAAACAAACACATAGACTCAAGAGGTCAGATAAATCTTAGCAATTAAGATCATTGGTGGTGAATTATCTTTTAATTGTCATGTACCTTCTCTAAAATTGAAAAGAATAAATTGAGATCATTAAAAAAATAATTAAATTAATCTATTTTGAATTTAATTACTCAATAAAATCTCATAAAATAGAATCCGAAGAAGATAAAGTGTACGTAAACTTTATTACTACTTATTTTTAATCATGTGAGTGGCATATTTCATGAGGCAAATAAGATTATGACACGTGAGCAGATGAATGGAATATAGAACATATATAGACTATAGTAGCATTAATTTGAAAATAAAAATAAAAATGAGAGGAGAGGCTATAGAAAAGTGAGCATAAGGTTCTGTCCACTACAAGCTCCTGCTTTAATAGCACAAGTCTCCAACACATGAAGCTCGTTGGTCTCTGATTCCTGACCCACTGGCACGCACAACTACAAATAGTTTTCAAGTTTAGTTTATAAGTTTACATTAAATATGTTAATTGTATTTCGACATAATCTGCTTATGAGATTTTATTTTTAAATACCGATATTTTGAAAATGATCTCTCTACTTTTATGAGATTGCGATAAGATTTGCGTATATTTTACTTTTTCCAAACCCAACACGTGAGATATACCACTGAGTATGTTATTGTTGTAGTGTTTTGACATAATATATAAATATATATATTTTTTATTTAGCTAGCTTCACCTAACATCTATGTTCTTCAACTTTGAATGTGCAGACATTTAATTTATATAAAATTGACAAATCGACACTTGTGTCCTACGTGATATAACAAACATATATAGAATGCCACATGCGACACGAAATTGTCACGTTGGATGAAAGTGTCTATTTGTTTGATTTTAATATGTATCACCATTTTTTATAATAATATTTATTAATTAGTTTTCTTTAATATTTATTGATTACTATTAAAAAAATTATTTTTATAAAAAAACAATACGAAAGATAATTTCATAAAAAAAGATACCGTTTGTACAATGAAACATTATTTCAGAGATGACCATTCAGAAAGCTTATTACTCCTTAGCCCAGAAAACGCCTATAGCAACTAATGGTCCAAATTGGATGAGGGAAATTAAAGTTCAGCGTCTGGAGGAACCATAAAGTAGACTCTGTCCTTTCGAAGAAATTCACTTTTATAAATTTCTGCTGTTGAGATCAAATTATATGAATTTTGATCACTATTTTAATATATAATTTTTTTATCATATTAATATGAAAAAAATTGTAACTTATAGTCTTTTTCGTCTAGGTTCAACTATCTAAATTTTAAATATTAAATTTAGCCACTTTAATTTAGTTTTGAAGTTTAGTCAAGTTGACATCAAAAATTGAAACAATGACGAGTAAAATTAAAAAAAAAAGACAATTTTATATCCTGCAGAAAAAAAAATTTAGCACAACCTTTTGATGATTACTTTTACTAGTTGTCATAAAGCAAACACAAACAAAATTCACCAATAAAATGACCGTTACATGTTCAAAAAGGAAGACGCTGTACCAAATTTGAACTAACCCTAAACCTATGGGTAACCAAAATCTTTTTTGGTCCATGCATATGGTACTTTACGTATTTTTTTACCAATATGTGTGTGTACCAATGGCAAAGCTTCTTCTTGGCAGTTTATGGAATCTACTTCTTTTGATCCTTCAACTTTCAACCCCGTCAGCAAATATGTCCATAATTAAGTCCATTCTTTTGTGGAATAAGGACCACCCCTTTTCTATGTAGGATAAGATTAGAAAGCTAGAAATATATACTATATACTATATAGGTTTCGTCTTCAATTCTAATCTTATTTAATTTGTTTATTAATCAACCTTGAATCTATTCTTCTTTTTATCTTAAGGAATACAACTACAAAGTTAAAGAGAATGCTTAGAGAAGAATGCATGCACGAGGTTAAAACCAGGGACTAAATGTAATAACCTATCTTAAGATGAGA
>DF357289.1:130076-195000 GCA_000787875.1 Solanum virginianum | reverse complement strand
ATTCCAAAATGGGAAACCTTTCAAATCATTAATGTCGGTATAATCAATGTAAAAAGCATGTAGTTTATTTTAAATAAAAAATAATCATACTAATCTTTTAACTTTATCAATAAAAAACACGTGTATTCCAGTTCTGGTAATATATATCACACAAAATTTAAATTTGAAGTTTTGATTCTACATTTTTTCTGTGCTTAATTATATCATTTTTAATAATTAATATACACATATATGTAACAGTACAATATACATACAGAAGTAAATATGGATATATTTCTTCAAAGAATAAAAATGTGAAGGGACCAGAAAAAAGTTTAGGACTAGTGGTAAAATTACTTGGGAGTAGGGCACATGAGGGAGCATGACTTGATTTGGTCTGATTTTTGTCTACTAATTAATCTACCAATTATCATAATCTTTACATAATCAATCCCTATAATTACTACTAGTTGTTGGGGGTACAATAACTGCATGGGATGAGACATCACTTGGTTCTTTTTTGATGTATCTTTGGCTAACATCATTACTAATCACTATTATTTAGGAGCAGAGCCAGCATATATTCATGGAATTCATCCGAATCTTTTTTCAAAAAAAATTATATTATTCATATAAAGTTAAAATAACTTTTTTATGTATATATATAATAAATATCGAGCCCCTTCAGTTATTTCGTGTGTTTACTTTAAATTTTAAACTCCCTTAATTAAAATCTTGGCTCCGCCATTGCTACTTTCTTTAATGTATTATTAAATAAATTAAATGAGGAAATGATCAAAATGACCCTTAATGTATGAGTAATGATTTATTTTGATCCTTAATATATTTTACTTGATTGAAATAATTCTTAATGTATAGCAAAGATGTTCATTTTGATCCTTAATATATTTCACTTGATTGAAAATAATCCTAACAAAAGGTATTTGTTTGGATCATTTACCCTAAACCTAATAGATTTCATCCCCAAAAAGTAAGATATTTAGTTGTGGACTCCACAGGTTTACAAAATCCATCATTGTTGTTTTCTTTGTTAGCTCTAAAGAAAAACTTCATGAAATTTAACATCATATTTACTATTGATCTTGCTTACAATATAAATTTTATTAGGTTTGTGAAATAGTAATATTTTAGGAACGAGAAAATAGTAAATTTTATTGGAGAAAATAGAGAAAACGATGTTAAGATTTTATGAAGTTCTTTCTTTAGAACTAAAAAATAAGACAACATTGGTGAATTTTATAAGTCACGTAGGGTCCATAGTTAAATTTAATGTTTTCTTTTTAAATTTGCTAGGCTTAAAATAAAGGACTAAAATAACACCCTTTGTTATACATTAAGGACCATTCCAATCAAGTAAAATATATTAAGGACTAAATAAAACATCACCCATACAGTAAGGACCGTTTTGGTCATTTTCTCTAAATTAAACACGTATTAGTTGATCCAATCGATAAAGTATCGCGGTTCACGCTCTGTACCTGAAATCATTCGTTCAAATTTCTATGCATAAATTTAGGGGTGAAATTTATAACTTGCTATTTTTCAATTTATATCATAGAATTTTATTCATGAAATTATTAAAACTTCACGATAGTAAATTTCTTTTAAAGACGCAATTAAAAAGTAGCAAATGAATGCTATTTTGAATAAAATATTACTGTAGTAACAATATTTTGGACCACCATTTGCCCATGAAATTTCTCTCTTTTACTTTTTGGTTCTGGTTTCTTCGAGTCTAGTAAAGCAAAGCCAACGAAACAAAAAATAGCAAGCATAGCTCACACGGTCAAGTTGCTTGCAGCATCTGATTCAAAACTCAAAAATCGTCGTTTCGTTCACTAAGTTTTTTAAGTCATGAAACATTGTTGATTTTTAAATAGTACGTATTTTATAGTCCAAATTAGAGGGATATATATATATATATATATATATAGAATCTCTGCTAGTTGGAATTGAATTTGCAGCTTCTTATATTATAAAGTGTCAATTTCCTTTCAATATGTTAAAATAACTCTAATAAACCTTTTAATGATTTTATTATGATATTCACGCTTTGAGAGGATGTTTTAATGAATTGGAGGGATTTTAATAAGGAGCGTTATACCTTTCAAATAAAATTTTTATTTGTCAACTTAATTAATCAAACTTCAAAATTAGTTATCGGGTATTGAACAGTAAAAGGAAAAAATAAGAAAAGAATTGGTGTCATATTACTTCGCTTGAAAGTTTTACATGCGTCCCTTGAAGATTTTAAAATATATGAAATCATAGTGAGATTTTAAGATGATTTTTAAAAAATAATAGATAAATAAAATATGCATTTTCTAAAATTCTTAAATATAAAATGCATGAATCACTTGATAAAATATAAAATGCAAAACCCAAGGAGAACATATTTATATATTATGTGATTTCAAAATTAGAATATATATCTTGATCTTGTTTTGAACTTTTGAAAAAAGGGACCTAGTACTCACGTACTTGTTCGAAGTTCATCCAATGTTTGTTTTCATGTTAACCATTTGGTCGACCGGTCAAGAATAATTGATATTAGTTAGTTATATATATACAAAAGTTGTACTGTAATTTTGTATAATGTTTGTACCTTATATATTTTTCAGCAATTATTTTGAGTGAAAAATGAGTTAGAAGAAAGAAGACTATTACGGTGCAGTTGCTTCATATCTTTTTTTTTAAAAAAAATTATTATATAAATAGTTAGAATTAATTGTTGAAGATAAAGTCTACCAGAAGATCATTTTTGTTATATAGGGTAAAGATCTCTTCCTGAAATCAAATTCTGATTATCGTGAAAGTTATTGAATGAATATATTTCATTGTGATTCGATCTAAGAAGAAAAAAAATTACTCTTTATATGATTTGAATCTACAAATTGAGTTCTAAAGACCGACACTCTATTGAACTGAACTAAGAGCACTATCGAGATAGAGGCAGATGAAAGAACCGGAACTAACTCAGAATGTCTTGAGCATCAGGTGACTTAAGTTCTCTTTTCTCAATTTGATAAGATCCACACACTTAAGGATTAAGCCCACTGGACCTGGTCCTTATTTGTCATTTCAAGAGTAATTGGGCCCAATAATTTGGGTTGGACTACTAGAGAGAGACCAGAACCCGAATACCCGATGATCAGAATTTTGAGTACCCGTTAAGCTGTAAACATTTCGGGAGTTCTCATCCCAGGCGACGAAGTGGTTGTTACGAATACCCAGAGAGAGATTCGCAGCGGAGCGTGGACTCAACGCGTGATCTGATGGCAGAAAACGGCTCTGTCACCGCCGCACCATCTTCTCCGTCGGGTAAAACCTCCGCCATAGATGACGCCCTTCTCAAGCAATTCTTCGCTGAGGTTAGCGAGGTTGAGCGCGACAACGAAGTTATAAGGTTCACCCTCCTTCCCTCCCTGTATATACACAAAACACACACAGAGAAATATAAATGTATGAGTGTGTTTACATCTGTGTGTGCCGCGATCCTTTTTGTCTGTGTTAATTATTTGTTCTAAGTTCTTCTCCACTTGTATAGCGCTAATTTTATAACATGAACCTCGTCCTTGAAATGGATGCTATTTATAACTGGAATTTTATTGTCTGATTTATCTGTGAACTTTGTCCCGGAAGAAGACCAGTACTCCCTTCATTCCAAAATAGTTGTCACCTTTGGCTTCTCCGAGGTTAATTTGACTAATTTTCAAAGATAAATTATATTAAATTAATTATATACATTAAAATTAAACTTAGATATTCAAAAACTCTGCAGAAAGTACTATAAAATGTATGGGATAGAAGATTTGAGGTTGGTAGGATAGACACGTTATTGGAATTATAGTGAATTTATCCGTGCCAAACTCTCTTTTTCATCTATTTTGATCTTTGATGGGAATCACCTTCTAGACAACTGCTTTGGACTATGACTTGTATTTATTGAGGATTGAGCTTTAATAATAGTCATTTATTCTCTTGTTGATATGTACTAGTTTCTTTTAGATTTATGTCTTGTTGATGTTGATAGCTGAAGAAATACAAATTCAATATTGTTTGTTATTTGTGTTATTCTATATTTCATAATTTGGGTTAAAACTTAAACATCTGCAGGATACTTTCATGCTTCAAGTTGAATCCATTTGAATACCTTAACCTGTCATTTGATTCATCCATTGATGAAGTTAAAAAACAGTATCGTAAGGTATATTTCTTGAAATTCCCCTTCGATTCAAATGATTCAATCTTTTATATCATATTCTGTGACTTGAACCTAATATATTTCCATAAATTACATATATGCAGTTGTCTTTGCTTGTTCACCCTGATAAATGCAAGCATCCACAAGCAAAGGAAGCATTTGGTGGTAAGAAGGCCACTTTAATTTTTTTTTCTTGTATAGAGAAGTGTTGCGATATTCGGTAGTTTATTGTGTGAAGGACTTCTCTATTCAACCAAAAAGTTCATTTTATAATTGATGAATACCATGTTGATACTTTTGGTTTCTTTAGTCTTAAAAATGGGTATTGGGTTGTGCTTTACATGTTATCCCCTGATATGTTCATTAGGTGGTTTTATGTTATATATTGACATCTTTCATCTATAAGCTAAGATTGATCTTAAAAGTTTTGAGTTGGAAACTTGTTTGAGTTGGATTATTTCAATGTCCATGCTGTCGATATATTTCGGAAGTTGTTTTTCTATTATATTGGATTAGTATAAGTTAATGTCCCGGCTTACTGCCTCTTAGTGATCGGTTTAGAACATTTTTCCTCAAGATAGGTTATTCAAAATTTAAGGCAACCACAGTGCTCTAAAATGGGTAACCTACTGAAGAGAGCAGAAGACTGCAGTTCCTCCGCCCAGTTTCGTGAAAGGTAATCACCATATCGCCAATGGCGAGAGGTGAGGCGAGGCGACCATTCATCGCCTTTTAGCTTTGTGGCGAGGCAATCTTCAAAAGGCAACGCCATAGCGACAATGGCGACAAAGGCGAGAGGCGACAAAAGCATCACCTTTTGTATTTTCTTTAAAAAAGGCAACCAATTTAAGGTTTTAAAAGTTAAAAAGTAATTTTAGGATTCTTTTTCCAAATTAGCACAGTTGCATTCTTGGACTTGGATTGCGACTCCAACCAAACGACCCAACTAGACTTCTCTGGCGACCAGCCAAAACTAGACTTCTCTGGCGACCAGCCAAAACTAGACTTCTCTGGCGACCAGCCAAACTTTTCTGAAGACTCCAAAGTCCAACCAATACATATTTCTTCTTTTCTTCTTAGGTTTCTTCTTCCTGTGTTTCTTTTTCCCTCCTCTTCTTCATTAGACTTCAGAGTTTCTTTTGCCTCTATTTTTTTCCTCAGTATTTTGACTTTTGTTTTGTTTTTTCTCATTCAAGTTCTAGACTTTTAGTATCTATTATCTATTTTCAGTTTTTGCGTTGAGATATTTGCTAATATGTTATTGAGATTGAGATTTTGATTATTTATATATGTAATTAAATATTTTAATTTTCTAGTATTAATTGACGCCGTACATCAAAAAAAGCGAGTGCCTCGCCACTCGTGTTGCCTTGTGGCGAGGCAGACCCTTGCCGCCTTTCGCTGTCCAAAAAACTGCCTCAGCCATTGATGTGAAGCTCATAGTTTACTCACTACATATATTTGGGAAATATATGTGGAACTACTGGAGTGTAACACTATTTTTATCTCCATATATATATATATTGCTACATGAATGATCTCGTTAGAAATATAGTATATGCTGAGTCTGTCACTGTAGCACTAGAAAAACATATTTTACAACTTGAGAATTCTGGTTTATACTGGGCCTTATCAGTCAGTTAAACTACCAGTACAAAGGTTTATTTTTGAAATGATCAAGCTTCAGTTTTTATTTATTTTGTCCATTGCTTGGAGTGGTTAATGGAGTTTTCATTTTCAGAGGCAGGATAAGAGTTTCTTATCATGTTTGCCTGCTTAATTGATCATATTCAACTTGGTGCACCTACCTCCTAACCAGCTACCAAATGACCCCTTAGTTTTAAGTTTATGAGATAGGAAACCGCATTGTCTCTGACATAAATGTTCTATATATCAGCTTATCAGTTTTTATCTGCCAGCACAGATTTTTTTTAAATGATCAAGCTTCAGTTTTTATTTATTTTGTGTATTGCTTGGAGTGGTTAGTGGAGTTTTCATTTTCAGATGCAGGATAAGAGTTTCTTATCATGTTTGCCTGCTTAATTGATTATTCAACTTGGTGCACCTACCTCCTAACCAGCTACCAAATGACCCCTTAGTTTTAAGTTTATGAGATAGGAAGCGCATTGTCTCTGACACAAATGTTCTGTATGTCAGCTTATCAGTTAGTTTGTCTCCTCCACCCCCACCCCCGCTCCTTTTCTGAATAATGGAATCAGTTATTCTATTGTCACAAACTTTAAGGACTATGATAAAATACAATTTCAGAAGTAGCGTACCGACTCCGGTGGCATAGAGTTTAAACTAGCATCAGAACTTGTGTGTATTATCAACTCCCTCTCGCATCAGGGCGACATCTTTCTAGATATAGCTTTTTGGATAGAGAACATTCTTTTGTAGGGTAAATATCATTTATGTCGAGTCAAAAAGAATTGGAAGAAGCAAACATGAGATATAATTTCACTCTTATAAATGCTTATATGTAGTCTTATTGCGAGATGATTTGGTTTGATTTTCTTTTTTTTTTTTTTTTAAAAACCCTGCTCAAGTAAGAAGTTTTTGTTTTATATCTTTCCCCTTCCGGCTTGTGAATTTTATTTTGCATTTTTTTTCCTCATTTTATATGCAGCCTTAGCTAAAGCGCAACAGTTATTACTTGATCAACAGGAGAGGGATTACATTCTGAGCCAAGTTACTGCAGCAAAAGGTCCACCATCACCTTGCTATTCATTCTTTTGTTCTTTAGTATTCCTTTTGCCATGGGATAGACTGCATTCACATTCTCTGTGCATTTCTAATGTAGCACTTGAGCTGTTGCTGCAATTCTTCAGTGATCTGAGTTTAACAAAACTGAACCTTCGGGGTGGCCCAATGGTTTGGACTTGAGACTTCCATGTTGGAGGTCTCAAGTTCGAAACCCCTTGCCAGCGAAAGTTAGGGGTTTGCCTTCTTGGTCGACTGTCGAGCTCATCGCACCGGGCTTGCCTAGTGCGGGTTATCTCTCTTATGTGGTTTGCAAGCTATTGCATAGGAGTGGGGGTTTACCCCGTGATCATCCAAAGGGTAGCGGCTGCGGGTTCCCCTTGTCGTCAAATTTTAAAAAAAAGAGTTCAATAGAACTGGGCGGCGGTGTTTGTTTGTGATTTTCTTTTCTTTTTGCCAAAGTGACATTTTTTGGGTAATGGGGCAAAAACTGAATTTTTCTGTTCATGTCGAAGAAGATCTGAGGAGCTGTTTTTCACCCAAAAACTCTTCTTTCACTTAGAAAGCACACATAAATTTTCCAAAAAACGATTTTAAAAAAACTAGAAGTAGTCCAAACTAATGAGCTTGCACAACTTGTTTTCCGGAAATTTCTTCAAAATGCTGTCCAAATGAAAGATGATAATCATTAAGGGGCAAAAAACTTGTTGGTTTGGTATTGTGAGCCATCTTTTGTAACTCAACGTGGATAAATGGAGACTGTTCTGTAGTTTCATTATGTTGCTCACTCACTAGAACTGCTATATGAATTGTTCTTATGGTTTCCTTCGACTCTTTAATATTTTGTCTTCTTATACTGAAATGTTTCGGTTTCCCCTTTTTGTGTACTAGCACAGAAGAATTAAGATCAAAGTGGAAGAAGCAGCTCAAAAAAGATACTGCTAGCAAACTGAAGTCGTTGGTTACTGAGGTAAGTCTGCAACTCTCTCAGGTTTTTTAAATTGGTCTGACTTTAGCTGGGATTATTGCTTCTAGATATTCATGGTGAATTTTCTTCCGGATGTTGTATCTACTACCGAGATGACATTATTTCTTACAATGTAATCATGTCCATATTCACACAATCAAAGCCACATTCAACCGTGCAGGCCATTGACGCCTTGATTTGGGTTATGTAACTTTATGCGTTTTAGACTTGCTCTTGATTTCACCCATCTACTAGTATATTTCTTATTGAACTGATTGTGTTTCGTTTCTGCGTGACTCATAATACCACCTTAATGGTTTGGGTAGGGAACCTAAACGGTTGATTTCTATACTCCTGATTGTGCAAACAGGGTAAATATGACCAAGAATATGAGCAGTCAGAGGAATTCCAGCAGCAGCTGAGGTTGAAGGTTAGAGAAATATTGACAGAACAAGAATGGCGGAGGAGAAAAATGGCAATGAGAGTATGTTCCTCAGCTATTTTCTTGAAATGTCATCTTTTTAGATTTCTAGTTAAACTGACTGTTGGATTTTGTGTAGATATCTGAAGAGGAAGGTCGCTTGAAGAAAGATGAGGAAGAAACAAAAGAGATGTGGAAAAGGAAACGTGAGCATGAGGAGCAGTGGGAAGGAACTAGAGAAAAGAGGGTTAGTTCTGAATTGCATTATGTACCTTGCTGTTTCGACATTTATTTTTTTTAAATTCAATGCACAGGATTATATGATTATACTCCGTGAGAGTGGAAATTTTCCTGTCACTAATTCAATTTATGAAGTATGTTTTTATCATCTTGCTTTGAGAAGTAGCGTTAAGGCTTTTCAAATCCGTGGCACTCATTTAAATAAGATATGATTTTTTTCTTACTAAGGTAAATAATTTTTTTAGAAGTAGGGAAAAGATCCATATACTAGTTGTACCAAAAAAGAAGAGAGCTATACCAGTATATGGTTCTCAATGAAAGAGACCCAGTCTCTATACAATTAGGAACCTCTTGGGTGTACCAAAAAGAAACTAGAGACAAATAACTATTTTGCAATTTTGTAGTCTTGGCCAACCCTTCAAATGTTTTCCTATTTCTGTTTCCGCATAAGCCACATAATGGCTGGCTAAAGGAGCAACATTCCAACTTTCCAAGACCGTAGACTTCTCCTCCCCTTCCTGAAGGCTCAGCTATGCGCCCAACATCACCTTTTGTAATCGAAATCCTTTTTTTTTCTTTTTTTTGAACATGGTAACTTTGTATTATATCACAAAACAGTACAAAGTCATGGGTATTTTGCTTGATTAGAGAAAGATTTTTTTTTTTTTTGAACATGGTAACTTTGTATTATATCACAAAACAGTACATGGGTTGTACTGAAACCATATATACAAGAGCTCTTCTGAACCACCTCTCTCTAAGTCTAAATTGAATCTAGCACATCAATAATAGAGACAATGTTTCTAGAGTATAACTGATTACACCAGAAAACTAAAAGTAATATGCAGTTTAGCTTCACCGTTCTCAATTGTGTATTTATGTGACAATGCAACAAGAGATGATCAGCATCTTCACCTGAACACCTACGCATGAAGCACCAATTAACATAAGTGATCCTTCCTCGGATTTTCTGCTGTGAAAATCACTCTCCTTGTTCCAAGCCACACAATGAAGCACACCTTCCTAGGGGTCCTAGGAACCCAGATGGTATGGAAATGCAAACACCTCTCCCTAGTAACCTCCTGTAATACGATTTAACATCGAACACGCAATCCTACTCTCCCCTTCATATATTGGATGCAATGTTAGGTGTGTTCTGCCCATTTAATAGCTCAACCAACAACATATCCAATGTAGTCCCACAAGTGGGGGTCTTGGGAGAGTGGGGAGGCAGACCTTACTCCTACATTTGTTGGGAAGGGAAGTAAGGTTTTAGATAAGACCCTTGGCTCAAGAAAGCTTGTGTTTCAGGACATGTTGAAAAAAAAAATGCACGAATAATAAGCTACGATGAAAATACTGAAGAAAGAAAAGTTCTAACAGTAAAAACATTAAGATTACCTATGTGAGAAAATACTGAAGAAAGAAAAGTTCTAACAGTAAAAAGATTAAGATTACCTATGTGAAAGAAATAATAGTATTGATACAATTGAAGAATAATCTAATATGCTAGCATAACTAATAATACACATATAGTCCCCAAGCTGGGTCCATGGAGAGTGAAAGTGTTTCGTCTGAAGATAAATTAGCAAAATACATTGCACAAAGGGCACATACTGGTAAAGGAGTGGATTGTTGCTCCAGCATAGAATCTTGCTGTACCACGGGAAAGAGAGAAATCACTTAACTACCTACGAACCGTCTATCCTAATCGTCGACCTCCATGTTTTCCTATTTAGGATCATATCCTCGGTGAGCTAGAGATATGTCATGTCCTATCTAACCACCTCTTTTCAGTTCTTCCTTTGTCTACTTCTACCACTTCTCAGACTAATTACTACCAACCTCTCACATCTCCTCACTGGCCATCTGTGCACCTTTTCACTTGTTCAAACCATCTTAGCCTCGCTTTCGCATCTTGTTCTCCACAGAGGTTACTCTCATCTTGCCCCATATATCTTCGTTTCTAATCTTATCTCTCTTAGCATGCCCACACATCCATCTAAGCATCCTAACTTATGTTACTTTCATCTGCTGAACGTGAGAATTTTTAATTGGCCAACACTTAACCCTGGACGGCATAGTCGGTCTAACAAACACTAACGTACCTTTAAGGCTTGGTGACACATTTTTCTCACATAGGACCCTACGCAAGCCTCCATTTCATCAACCCTGCTCCAATACGCTGTACAACATGCTTGTGACCGCCCATTTCTTGGATTATCGACCCAAGATATTTGAAGATTACTCTTTTGGGGATGACATAGAATAGCTCAACCAAGTTATGAAATTCTCCCATCTTCTAATCCTGAAAGTTCCTCTTAAATGTCAAATCCACTGAACTTTCCCTCATGTTATCAGTGTAAAAAAGAATTTACATTTGTGGCTTAACTATAATCATTTATGTAATACAAAAAGGGATTCTCTCTTTGCTCCAAAATATGAACTAGAAAAATAATCTTTTCATACATGTCAACTTCGTGTCATTGGTATGAAATAATCTCCTAGTTCTTTCCTCATAAACAATTCAAAGAGACATAATTCTGGTTTTGTCCAAGGTGCCATCCATTCACTTCCAATCTTCTGTAACATCCAACTCAACCTTGCTTGTGTTCACTCCATGAACTTAAGGAGAAGACCTAGGTCGATAACTGTTGTCAAGCTGCAATTTAAGTGGAGTTTTCATTTTAACTAGGTTGCCGCAATAGTTATTGTGCTCATTGAAGTTTTTTCTTAAAAAAATAAAAAATAAAACTTGCAGCTTGTGAACACCTGTCTTGCTTGTTGCTTGTCAGTAAGACTATTTGCTTTATTGCTGCTGTTGCAAAAGTTTTCAGGTTTATAGGTTTTATAAAAGATTGATGGTATATCCTCCGTTATTATTGGCGTGCTTATGGCAATAGCAGCACTATATTTAAATGTTTTCTGAGGTATAATCTACAGGAAGATTTCTTTCTGATCACTGCATTCTTTTTCTTCGTGTCATCAGGTGTCCAGTTGGAGGGATTTCATGAAGGGCGGAAAGAAGGTAGGTTTGATTTGCTTAGACTGCCATCAATAAATGCTCTACCCCTCTTTTGTAATGATAATGAATAGGGTGCTTATAATTTAAATAAACATGGTTGGACAAGTTTCATCATGCTTTTTTGCAGGCCAAAAAAGGAGAGATTCGGCCTCCAAAGCTCAAGACAGAAGATCCCAACAAATCTTATGTTCAAAGACCAGTTAAACGAGGTTAACAGATATACTCTGATGGGTTTTTATTGAAAGCTTGAACTGGTTCGAGTGTAAGCTTCAAGCTTGTACAAAGTTGAGAAGCAAATTACATTTTGCTTATTGACTGTAGGCTACAATCTACATCTGTAGGTAGGAGAGAGCTTTTGGTATTATGTTCTGCACCGGGCGTCTTATTAGTGCATCTTAACTTTCATACATGAAATCTAGAGAGGAAAAAGTGGAAAAGTAGATGGATAGAGGGAGCAAGGGAATTAACTTCTTATAGAATGACTGGATCAGATATTCAGATCTAGTGTATATTCAGTATTCTCTAGCTCAAATCACATATAGTCCCCAAGCTGGGTCCATGGAGAGTGAAAGTGTTTCGTCTGAAGATAAATTAGCAAAATACATTGCACAAAGGGCACGTTCCGCTTTGTAGTTTCTCCTGTAATACATCTCTATTCTCCCTTGTTATTTTTGCAAATATTTAATACTACCATTTTTTTCATGATTGCGGTAAAAACCTGAAAGAGAAGTATTTGCAAATAGGGGTGCGTTTGTCTGATGAAGAGTTAAATTGGCGGGAAAACCCTCATTTCGCTTTCGTGCATATGGTATTTCAACACCACTTGTTACATATTGTCATATGCTTTTTGGTTATTAGTCGTTTTTTGTTGTTCCTTTTCTTTTACTTTTTGTCATATCTAGTTTATTTTGCTGGTTATTAGTCGTTTTTTGTTGTTCCTTTTCTTTTACTTTTTGTCATATCTAGTTTATTTTGCTTATGGGTTTTTGAGACGAGGGTTCCCAGGAAACAACCTCTCTACTTCTATAAAGTAGTGATAAGGTCTGCGTACATTCTACCCTCCCCAGACTCCACTTGTAGAATTTCACTGGGTATGTTGGTATTTCAACACTTAAATGAAGAGATGAAAGGGGCACAGCACCATATCGGTCTTCAAATAACCCATCACAGATTGTTCATAAAAGTAGATCCACGCAATCAACAACCACTATTCTTCAAAATAACTCATCTGCAACTTACAGATCTCTTCGATGATATACGAAAATCCAAGGATAAACAGTAAATAACACGCTACACTTTTAGCATCCCATTTTCTCGTTCACGTGGTAGTGTATTTTACAAGGCAGCAACACAATTACACAAAGCAACATCATCTATGATACATTAAAGTACAACAGCTCAGGATTATCTATCTCAGCAATCCGCAGACAAAAATGATGATACACCTAAACGGGGAGAAGAATATGTTGGGACTAAAAAAGGAACAAAATTCAATGAAAACCCAGCGCCTGCCCGCCCATGAGAATGATCAAAACTCCAAAAGGGTTAAATCCGTCTACCTGCTTGTGGCTCAATGTACACCTCTATTGAAAACCCCATCGGTCTGCAACTGCCAATATCTAAATCTGACTTTCTGGAGACCTTTTCATGGAAGAATCACAACGTTCCTCGAACCTTACCTTTTCATGAGGATAAGTATCTCCGTTGAACTCTCGGATTGGTGACCGGCTATGTACATATCACTGGAAATCCGACATGTTAGCATGAGCCTACAAGTATAGCAAAACAATTGCACTATAATCTTAAGTCCAAGCAAGAGAACCTCGATCATTGGCTACTTGAGGACGTCCTCTGGTTGGTGTAGGTGGTCTGTTGGCATTTAGCTCCTATCCCAAAAATTATGGGCAACATCAAACACACATCAAAGTGAAAAAACGTAGGTCGAAAGATATCTGGTAATAACAAACCTGCATCCAAGTGTCTTCTATATGGTGCTCAGGTGAAGTTTCAGGAGAGGAAATTGCTGGTGGCAGCGGGTGAATAAGTTTTGGAACCACAACAAGGTCTCTACCCAATACCAAGATAGCACCAGCATTATTAGCGGTACCTGTAGAAAGGAAGAGAAAAGAACAAAAACGATTTTGCATAAAGATAAAAGCATATTTAAGAAATAGAAAACCTCCAAACATCCAAAATTTGCAACATTGTACCACAATAATTAGTGGCTGAGAAAAGCGTAATCAAATGTCCCTGAGCAAATCGTTCAAATCCATCCATCACACACTCATGCGCTCGGACGATCAGTTGAAGATCATTATTGTTGCAGAATTCCATCACACGGTCAGGCTGTATGTATGGAAGTGCTTACATTAGTTCAACAAGAAATGCTAGGAAACTATAACCAACCAGGCAAACTGGAGACCAGGATAACTAGGAGATATCTAATACTGAAGCACCACATAAACTGAAGTATCGAAACTCCAGTCCAGCAAAGAGATAATAATGCCCCAATAACTGGAACTTTTTAAGTCGTAACAGCCCAACTGGTGACTCAAATAATTGACTTCAATGAATCGTGAGTTCAATATCTTAAAAGGAAAAGAGCTTTGACATGGTAATTTAAAAAATGTCCAGGTCACAGACAGAGAACGGTTGCAATTGCATAAAATGAACTCAAGAAAATGACAGCCCATAGAATGTCAAAGTGAAAAGCAGTGCGGATGAAGCAATCTGGACTTTTTTTTTTTGGAACATCATTTCTTTCAGTACTGGGCCCTTTGAAGTAACTACAGTTAAGTGATAAGAATGTGGCAGCTCCCCAAAATAAGTGCCAATAGGTTGAGCCAGCATCCAAAATGTTGCATTTGGAGAGAAAAATACCTCAAAATTGATTTGAAATGTAAATTACTCACCCCAAAGGTGACCAACCCAGGACCTCTTGCATTTGGTCTTAATCCTTCAACACTATCATTTTCTGTAGGGTCAGACCTACAAGCATGCACTGATATGAGAAAATATGAGGATGCTAAAGTCAATGAAGTATAAGAGAAGATAGAGACTAACCACAATAAATCCATAAGAACAATTGAGCCAGCATCCATAGTGATAGGGCGTTGGATATTTTCTATTTGTTCAATGTGATTAATCGACCTTCCGATACCACCATGCATACAGATTATCTTTTTCTCGATTAATGCTGCCAGAGGAAGCCAGTTGAACAACCTATTAAATCGATGCCATGCCCAAATTCCATCTCGCTCACCCTGTTGCATAAATAGACATCAGTGTCAAGCTTGAACAGCAAGAAAGAGCTTCATCCAGTAAATTATAACATACCATGCGTTCAAGACACTCGATTCGAAAGCCAAAAAGTGCATTAATATCTGCAGCTTCATGGTTCCCACGAATTAGATGTACATTGAGGGGATACTCAACCTAAAGCAGCAATTTATGTCATCAAAATCACAGGTTAACTAAGAATGTGAAAGCAAAGCAAACATCAAAATATAAGAGGTGCCTTTAAAGCAAGAAGAAGAGTTAGACACAAGGTACCTTTAAAGCGAGAAGAAGGGTCATTGTTTCCAAACTGTGCTGGCCCCTATCAACATAATCTCCTAAGAAGAGGTAGTCAATATACCTGATGGTCACTTAACAAAATTAGTATCAAGACTAAAGAACTATTGACTCCACAAACCAGATCATTCCAAAAATTGGTTCAAGTCTGCAGGAGTCAGAATGACAGGAGAGACACCAAATACACAACAACAAAATATTGTGACACACTTTCTCTGTAATCCTTCAAGAAAGTAATTTTGGTTCTTGTTTTGGTAATAATTACTAACAAGGTTTCACAAGGGCTTATTTAGAGAATGAAACAGGAAAACATTCCCTTCCATCTCCAATATTAGTGTCGTCCCACAAAATCAATAACAGCATTCTTATAGCCTACTGAGACACCAGACAGTCACAGCAACAAGCTAACTGTGATGCCCACAATTTCAATCAAAATATCCATTTCAAAACAAAAATAAGGGTAAATATAGAAATAATATTGTAATCCAGGGAACTTTAGAGAAATAATATTGTAATCCAGGGAACTTTAGACCGTCAAAAGGACACCTTGGACAGAAAATAAAACAAATAGAAGCAAGATTGAGCCAAGGCACTTACGATATATCCCCAGCGGTTGATGGGGAACCATACTCGTCAAAAAGACGCATAAGATCCCCAAACTGCCCATGCAAGTCACCAAATATCTTTAAAGGAGCCCTAAGCTGTATAACACTAGGTTCACTCGCAAATATCCTTTCAGCACTGTCACAAAGATCAGCTATCTCATTGCAGTCCAAGAAAAACTGTCGTCGAACAGGTGGCTTCCAGCCACGAGGCTTCAGAAGATGTGAAATCACCTGAGGAAGTAAGGAAAAATAAAATAATATAACTAACAAATTGCAGTTATTTGTCTTTAAACGATACAGCAGTTTAAGCTATAAAGTTGCTCACAGTTACATTTTCTGCAGAGTGGGGAAGTATTTGCTCAGGTGTTCAGAGGCCACAAAATATAGCCAAGGAAATATAAATATTATTCTCTCTCTATTTCTTCCCTTCAGAGTACTGTTACACACTTTTACTCCTCAGTTCTTTATTGAACTTCTTAGAGACCTATAGTTCTACAGCTAGATCCAAATTCCCTAGTGAAGCAAAAAAAAAAAAAAGCTACTTGTAAACTTCGCCATTGGATTTTTCCTGATTCCTCATTTCATGCTTCAACCAATCTTGAATTGGCGAAGTGCCCTGCCTACTTTTGGGCTTTCCAACCAATGTGATTTTGACATGTTTAAAAAATACACTTAGAAATTCTTGGCAAAAGTGAGAGAGGAAGAGAAAGTTTGGATATATAACCTAGAACAGCACATGAAAACAGTCAACAAAACACCTATCTTCCTCCTGCGATAAAGCTATGCCAGGGACAGAAACAACCAAATTGGCCATTTTACTATCTAGCTGCTAAACATGGCCCTTCAGATGGAGATACCCCAAAAAAAGACACGCAAAATATATTGGATTTAATTAATTCAGCCACTTATTTAGCAAAACTTATGCACTGTTTTCACCACAGGATTTTGAAGTTTTAGTAAACCTACTACAAGCAGTAAACTCTTTTTACTTTCATGAGTAACACATCAGATAAACACATTGTGGCACGTGGAGACGAACTAACTACCTTTTTAGGAACACTGTTGATGGACATTTGGCGATCCAATAGTTTCCTTGCTGCTGTTGCATTTTCTGGGGTTCCATAACTAACTCGCCTGCCTTCGTTTTCAAACTGATCAATCGACAGCTGCCGAACCATGCCACCAAGAGCACCACCAGTCTCTGCAGCTATAACCACCTTCAATGCATTAAGGCACATCATCAGTCAACTTATGAGCAAAACAAAGACCAACACATAGCATTAAGGATCTGAACACTGACAGCACGATGATGTAGCCGGACTCCAGCAGGGACAGAATTATTTGATAAGACAGAGTCAGGCTTGATCAGAGTAGACGCCTGTGTTCCACTTGGCGTCGCCTCCGCTCCTCGGTCCCTATCTGGAAGTTCAACTTCTCCATTGGCTTCTTGTCGAGCTTTTGCAGCTGCTAGTGTAGCAGTAATAGCCTCAGCTTCTGCAGCAGAAGCCTCCACTAAATACTCAACACCTTTGATGAGTCTCCTGCAAACAAGACAACCACATGATATAAATTTAAACACTAAGCATGCATCAACAAAACAGAGACAGCAGATGCTGTTGTTCATATGCAAACTCACCGAGATCCTTGAAACGTTGCATTTTCAGTGCTTATATCGGGATACATATCACCATTTACAGGGGGAGCGACAGGAGTTCCCAGTACAACTGAGCCATCATTAACTGCTTCGGAATCTGTTTGCCTTGTTCTTTCATCACCAAACCCGTACCTTCCTGTTAACCTCCCCGCTTGTACATTAACCGCAGCTGCTGCATGTGAAGCTGCACTACTTGTTTCAGCAGCAGCCAAGTCTTCAGCAACAAGCAAGTCATCTAGCAATACCCCTGTAACCAAAAAAGAAACAAAAATAAACTAAAAAAAGACAGCAGGATTAAACTTGATGAAGAAACCAGGAAGTGATCAGAGTAACTACTCCAAGGTTATATTTCACTAACTATTTATTTTATTTATAGTTGGAAACATGCAACAGATGCATTTGATGTTATCTTTGATTTTCACATGTGACAGAGTATTTGGTTACCTATACCGTTGTATAATGTTATTTTTAAGATGGTAAAATGTCCGAAGAATAGAGGTGAAGTACTATAATCCATATTATAAGAACAAGGGTGATATTCAAAACTACATTAACTATAGGGATATCACATTGTTAAGCCTGGAAGTTTGCGAGAGAGTGGTGAAGATGAGTGTGAGGAGGTTGCGTCTATTTCCAAGAACCAATTCAAATTCATGCCGAGGCAATCAAGTACAAAGGTCATTCATCGTATGAGGTGGAGCAATATAGGGGAAGGAAGAGGGACTTGCATATGGTATTTGTTGATCTAGAAAAGGCTTACGACAAAGTCTCAAGGAAGCATTTATAGAGATGCATGGAGGCTAGAGATGTTCTAATGGCTTACACTATAGCAATTGATATGTATATGGAGCCAAGACTTGGGTATGGACAAGGGAGGGAACTTGGAGCACTTGGCAGATGGGGTTTAACAAGGGATCAACTCATAGCCCAATTCTATTTGCCTGGGTGATGGCGTCATGATGTATACTATTTGCAGATGATATAGTACGATTGACAAGACTCACGAAAGAGTCAACGCTAGGCTGGAGGTTCGGAGACAAACACATGAGTCTAAAGGCCTCAGGTAGAAAAGACCAAGATAGAATACTTGGAGTGCAAGTTCAATGATGTAACGCATAAGGTTGGCATGGAAGTGAGACCTGATACACAAGTCATCCCCAAGAGAAGATATTTCAAGTACAACGGGTCTTTAATCCAAGAAAATAGAGAGATCGACGATGATGTCACCCATCGTATAGGTGTGGGATGGACAAAATGGAGGCTTGTGTGATAAGAAAGTGCCACCAAAATTTAAAAGGTACCTTTAATAATCAGATCAAAGAGTGGCCCTGGAAACTGATCTGGAAAACCAAGATTCCCTATAAAGCCTCTTATTTTACTTGGCTACTTGCTAAACAGACTGTTTTGACTCAGGAAAACATCATGAAGAGGGGTATCCATCTCAGCTCCAAATGTTTCCTATGTGGAGAAAAGGCTGAGACTGTGACTCATCTTTTTCTTCACTGTAAAATCACTAACCTGCTGTGGGACCTAGTCATCAATACAAAAGGACTAAATTGGGTGATGCGAGTAGAGTAACCCAAACCCTGAAGTTTCACCTGCTTGTATCTGGTGGTCAACGTGGCAAGAAAGGAACCTCAGATGTTTTCAGAATAAGAGTAACACCGTCCAGAAGATGAAAAATGAATTGTCTTGTTTTGTTTCACTTTTGGTGTAAACAAGAGTATATGGATGATGTAGATTCAGTTGTGAATGTCTTAGGATCCCTGTAATTTTTGTCATAGGTTTGAAGATCTCCTTATATACTCTCTTAAAATTGTAATTAGGAACCTGTAACATGTGGTGGCAGGTTCTATCTTTTTAGAAATAGAAATACAAATCGTTACCGTCTAAAATAAAATTTTAAAAGGTAAGTTCTACATAGTGGTGATTAGACCGACCATGTTGTATAGGACGAAGTATTGACCTGTCAAGGATTCTTATGTAAAGTAGATAAAAGTTGCAGAAATGAGAATGTTGAGGTAGATGTGTGGATATGTCAAGAGAGATGAGATTAGAAATGAAGATATCTAAGACAAGGTGGGAATGGTCTCAATGGTGGAGGAGACAAAAAAGGTAAGGTTAAGATGTTTTGGGCATCTAAAGAGTGAGATGCATAGATATCCAATGAAGAGGTGCGAGAGGTCGGCTATGGTAGGTTTGAGAAGGGAGGTAGAGATTGGCCAAAGAAGTATAAGGTGAGATAATTAGATAGGACATGGCGCATCTTCAGCTTACCAAGGACAAAATTGTAGCTACAAAGGTATGGAATTCACAAATTAGGGTAGAAGGTTAGTAGACAAGTGACCATTGTCTTGCTTTTCTGCGAGACAAGTTTGGAGTTAGGGCATCATATTTGTCGTATCTATTCACATTCCTACAATAGTATTAGCATTATTCTCATAGTTTCTTGTCTTAGATTTTCTGTTACCATCAGTGTTTCTTTTGCTTCGGTTATCGCATTATTTCGTTGTTGTTACTATTCCTTTTTTTCAGGTTTTTATGTAGTGCTTTTCTTTTGGTTTCCTGTCTTCTTTATTTCCGTATTTCGTTTTCCAAACTACTTTAAAATGTTTTTCTTGAAGCCGAGGTTCTATTGAAATCACTCTCTCTACCTCCCCAATAAGGTCCGAGTACACCCTACCCTACCCTCTCCAGATCCCACTTATGGGATTACATTAGGTCTGTTGTTGTTTGCTATATGCATACTAGAGGATGGGATTCACTTAGTGAAGAACACTCATGAATGCCTAAAACATAGCACATCCAACACCACCACAGAAATGAAGAAATATGATAGAAGATACTTTTAGTTACTTTACAAATTCTTTTTTTCACAGTTCTGATCAGCTAGTTACTTTACAATTCCAAGGAAAATTAAAAATGATTATCCGAAAATCAAAGTGGAAAGCAAATATAATAATGTTCATTGATGTCTATCTTGTAGTCTTACCACCACGCAGACCACCATAAATAAATATCAAGTCACCAACAGCAACAGCTGCATGTCTACAACGTCTGGTCAATTCAACTGCAGCATCTCCGCCAGCTGCATCTGCACTGTATCTGCCTGTTCTAGGGCTAGTGACAACAGATGTGGCATCACACCACACTCCTGCAGCTGTATCAAGAACTGCCAAAAAGAAGGCGAGGTAACCATGAGAGTGAAGGACGAACATAGTTAACCCTAGATGTCAAATTAAAGGAGTTAAACAAACAGCGACTCCACTATGTATCACCAAAGTAAATAAAATACCTGCTATACTGGATGAGTCCTCCACCATGCGGCCACCACCAAGTGCCCCTCCAGATACATGGAGCCGAGCATTAACAAAAACCTATAATACCAGAACATAACAGATAAATATTATAAGAAGATCCATCTGAAAAGATGCAGTTAATAAAAGGAATGAAGCAAACACTTACAGCAGCATGTTGATATCTAGAGGATGGTGACACACCAGGAGCAATGGCCCATTCCCATCGACCATCTCTATGTTTGGCAAGTCCATAAGCACTGGCCAGTGGCTGTGGATTATCAAGGCAGTGGGAGAAGTATAAGAAAAATCAACCAATGAGCGAGAGGGCACAAGAAAAAATAAACAATGAAACAGTTCAGAGTCCCCATACACACCAATTACACCAAGAGAGAAAAATTAGCAAACAAATACAGAACTCGAGTTCATCACTTATATTACATGGATCTTCACATCTGTTTTGATAAACCTATGTGAACAGGTGTAAGCACTGCATAGATGTGGGTATTTCATGGTTCTTCAAAATATACACACATTACAAATCACTTATGCAACCCATATCAGATACATAATCATATACTCGCTACAATAAAATTGCACTAGAATCACTGACCATGATGAGTAACCAAAAAAATAAAGGGAGCATTCAATCAAAAAAATATATTTTTTTTGAATGACATCTTCAGTCAAACTGTCAATATACACTTCTACGTAAATTTGGCCAATTGTTACTGATATTATCTTGATGTGTATTAAACATATTTATTCCGCATATCATTTTGAAGTTTTGATACTTATGTTTATTTTATCGATATGATTTCAATGTTTTATTGAATCATTGTATCATATAATTCATCAAATGGGTATAAAACCATTGTGGAATGCTTGATGCTGGTTAATGGCATTAGGTGCCAATCATACGTGCATTCCTAAATCAGAACATGACAGGAAGGAAAACGGTTTCCCAGCAGGAGTTGGACAGATGGGCAGGTCAGGATGAGCGACGTGGTAAGGCGGTAGGGATCAAGAAGGAGCACGCTAGGGATTAAAGGGATCGGCAGAGAGCAATCATAATTGAGGCATGGATAGAGAGGAAAGGGAGAGGATGGAATAAAAATTGCACCTTATCAATAGAAATAAAAAAAGGTGTATATTTGAATTTGATAAAATGGGAAAGATGAGAGATCAAGAAGGAGCATGCTAGGGATTAAAGGGATCGGCAGAGAGCAATCATAATTGAGGCATGGATAGAGAGGAAAGGGAGAGGATGGACTAAAATTGCACCTTATCAATAGAAATAAAAAAGGTGTATATTTGAATTTGATAAAATGGGAAAGATGAGAGCTCCACCCAAATTTTGTCTATCAAAAGTGCTTAACAGCTACTAGGTACATGAATTAAGAAAAGGGAAGAAACACCATAAAGATGGGGTAATCAACCCTTCGGGATGGCTCAGTGGTCTGAGCTTGAGACTTCCATGTTGGAGGTCTCAAGTTCGAAACCCTTTGCCAGTGAAAGCAAGGGTTTGCCTTCTGAGTCGAGCCCGTCACACCAGGCTTGCCTAGTGTGGGTTACCTATCCTATGTGGTTTGCGAGCTATTGCATAGGAACAGGAGTTTACCCTGTCCACACTCAAAGGGTTGCAGCTGCGCATTCCCCTTGTTATAAAAAAAAGAAGATGGGATAATCAATTTGGTGCAAAGACAGAGGTTGTTCACATAAAAAGGTAATGCTCTAAAGACATGATTAGCTAAACAAGGCGTCCCTATAATGTTCTTATTTTTCAAAGTCAACTCTCAATGCAACCTACCATAAAGAAAGAAGTTTTCATGCTCTTGGGCTATGAAAAAAAATTTAGTCTCACACGTGAGGCAGCAATAAAATCAAAAGTAAATGAATAAAATAGCCCCTTATCTTGCAGTAAAACATTTTAAGATGAGACGATTTACATAATAAAATAAGAGAACAACTCTACACTAGGAAATGGAAATAGAAAAGGAGAAAAAGAAGAAGATAGGGCTGAGAAAAATAGAGCAGTATTTGTTTGAGCAAAACTTCCTAGCGAGCTACCCTTCTAAGTGTCAGTTAAAAAATGGTAAAGAAAACCCAAGGAACAAGTACATCAGGAAAAAAAAAATCATCCTTTTCTCTAATTGCACAAAGCAATATGCTTCACTCACCACACTATTGGCATCCCTCCCTCCACAAAGCAGAAGAAGACCATCCGATCTCGCACTTGCAGTTGCGTACCTAGCCAAGTAACAAGAGCAGATTAGGATTTCATTCCTTTACAGGACTGTTGGACTAGATTAGGATTACAAGAATTTATCTTCAGTTGGACATCATGAGAGGAAACTAGAGGACTCAGACTATACACAGAAAATTATGAAATTGATGAAGATGGAAATGTGTGAAATATTTCCATCAAACACTTGCACAACTAGTTAAACAAACAGAACAGTCTAATTTGCTCAAGAAAATGTAGAAACTCTGAAAATATAAGACACCGACATATTCTCAATCTGCAACAACTGTTCATCAAACAAACATCTTCCGGATAAGAAAAGAATGTATTTCCCGCTTATTGAGCAAATGTTTGTCATGTTTTTTTTTAATAAAAGTGGTGGGATACAGCCCACTGTATGTTCACCTCAGCTAGCCCATGGACAGCGTATCATACAAGCACAAGTGACGACTAGACCTGCCACACATGACTAGGGAAAATATGCTCAAACTAAGCACAGTAACTGAATTTTGAACCTAGGATGTCCATGTAGTTATCCTTGCCCAAATCACTCAACCTCCCCTAGAAGAGGAGCCAAGATAGGTCATCTTCTTTTTTTCACAGTCAATGAAAAACTTACAAGAAACATCATCAGAAGTAATAAACTTGTTTTCTTATGATATTGAGAATTCAAACCTTTACTTCGCTCTTAAGAGCCTCCGTCAGAAAAAAGAGCTCCACTCATAATGTATGAAAACAGATTAGTAGTTGTGAACAAATATGCTATTTTGGAATGATAGCAACTCCATCAGTAGCAAGTAAAATTGATTTGAAACCAAAAACGCACCAGCGAGGTGGATAATGCAGCCATTCAGCCATCAATTGTAGCAATAGGAAATGATTTGTAGCAATAGGAAATGATTGTTCTTAATTCCAATTGGCCTTGGGGAATTTCCGTTTTTGGCTACCTAAATTCATATCATGGCAATATTTTCATCATATCTACCTCTTCAAAAATAAGGACTAATCAATGGAGATGCTGATACTAATAATTCAGCAAAGTTTCTCTGTTGAAGTCAATGTTGCATGCCTTTATTGAAATAGTCTATGCGGTATGGTTTTCTCAACTAGGCTTCAACACAATGACAATAACTACAATGTAAACAGGATTTGTCTGGAAAGGCAGTGCAGCAGGATGTGAAGATAGCTGACATCTGTACAAAACAAGGGTGGAACATCCAAATTCAGAAGGAATTCCAATGACTAGGAAGTTGATACTGTTACTGAGTTCTTCAGAGTGTAGGATAAAGGTGCAAATGAAGACGCAGCCAGATTATGGTGGAAGTTAGATAGCATAGGTATCTCAAGGTGATTTGAAACCAGCAGACTCAACATTGGCAATGGATGGAAGGTAATGCCCTTTAAAGTTGCCAGCTTTACTTGGTTACTGGCAAGAAAAGTTGTTTTGACTCAAGAGAATCTCAAGAAGAGGAGATTCTCTCTATGTTCCAGATGTTACCTCTGTGGTGAAGAGGCTGAGACAGTTACTCATCTGTTTCTGTAGTGCAGAATGACTATACACAACTGTGGAGGATTTTTGTTAGTCTCAGGGGCATTAGCTGGGTTATGCCTAACAAAATCACTCACTTACTCTATAATTGGGAGGAAGCAGGAGCAGAAGTTGCAGATAGAGACAGATGGAGGATTGTCCCAGCTTGTATCTGGTGGACAATTTGGAAAGAAAGGAATTCTAGATGTTTTGAGAGCAAAAACTCTGATCTGTAGATGATCAAACTAAACTGCATTAGACTTTTTTTGTTTCTGGGGGCAAAACAAATACTTAGATAATACTGATTCAATCATAGACATCCCAGGGACTTGTTAGGATTTTGAGTCAGTTTTCATGCATTTTCGATTTTGCGGTAACTATGGTTTCATTACAACCCATGTACAGTTATGTCAATATACACAAATGTTACCTTCTCAAAAAAAAAGTAAACGGGATCTTATGCAAATAACACAATTTACTGCCAAGTGCATCAGTCATCAAAATCACATGCACTGCAACATGTAAAATTAAGAAGATTCCACTAATTTGTGTGACATTTATTTTCAACTCCTTCAAATGCTCTGTGATTCCCTTCTTACGATAGTATCCACAAGGGTGAACTCCTTACACGACTCTTCCTTTTGAACTTCCATAGCATCGTATCTCCAACAGTTCCATACACCAAATTCGAGTGTGTAGGAAGTAAATTTATTTATTTTGACATGTCAAATTTTCAGAAGCGTTGAATAAAAGTGAGCAAAATGTTGACACGTGATTAAAGACAGGCTAAAAAGCATGTGAGTCAAAATATCTATGAACTTTTGAAAGTTTAACATCGTGATTTAAGGGAACCATTTCTTGAATTTATGAATCTTTGCTCAATCTGAAGACAATAATTAGAAAAGGGATGTCATTTCCTCAAAAGTCATTATTAAGTAGTCTGTTGCTTTATTTACTGTACATAATAACGCCTCTTGATTCTTATGAGTTCAGCAAACAAATTCCATGTACAGTAATCTCATGTCAACACTAGTATATAAAATAAGTCTGTGTAATGCATCCCATAAAGTTAAACTCAGATGTCATACAAAATACTTTTGAGTACATTATAAGTTTAGTCGTCACCCAATATAACAACTCTTGCCTCAAACTGAAGGGATGGCTATATGAATTATCACTGTCCTATTCGATTCATTTAGATTCATTCTATTCAATATTAAAAAATTTGTATTGTCCGACACTAGAAGGTCTTTACATTTTGTGCTGACACCTAAATCTCTAGTATGTAATAAAAGTCTCCTAATGATTATTGGACATAAATCAAGTTGTACCAACATGACTAAGGCTCAATCCTAACTGATTGGCATCACACATATATGAATCCTTTTTCTTTCATTATACCCTATTCTTTTCTCTAAGTCTGCATATGTTTCAAGAACTTCTAGGTCTTTGAAACAACTTTCTGCATTGTGCCCCTGGAGGTTCTACGTAGGATAGAACTAAGCCACCTAAAGTGACCTTCTCACATGCTCAGTTACAACTATAACAAGCTCGATAGTTCTTTCTAAAAGTCAAAAGATCTCATTGCAATTTTCGAAGTTCATGTCCTACCTAACAATAACTCTTTCCCACTTTGACCCCTTGGTGACTCAAAAGTCTAACCATATGGTTGGAAGGGAAGGTTTTAACAGTAGGCAGCCCTCCATAGTCAAGCGATTCGATTCATTCTCCTAAGCAATAAATCATAACCAAAAAGTCACTAAAGATTGCCACTATTTATCACATGCTACTTCTTCCAATGACATGTACAAACAAACCTTCAAGTTCTTCACCATGTAATGAAGCAAATAAAGTGTAGAATAGCAAATAAATACAGCCAAAGGACAAAATAGTGAACGTCATGTACAGTAAGGAATTAAAGTACACATCTTCAAGAAAGAGAGAATGAAATTTACATGCAAGGAGGTGGGCCTTCACCCTCAGGCTCCAATTTGCGCCATTCATATGGCTTGGCAGCTGTGTCCAAAGCCCAAACATCAGCTAGAGGTCGCTTACCTGAAAATAATGGATCAAATTCTTAATTCTTTGTATATATTGCTTAAACAAAATGGGAGGCCTTTCCACGAGACTGACCATCATTTCCACCAATAGCCATGAGATATCTTTGCCCTACCAAAGCCATAACGTGGCCATAACGCGGCCCTGGACCAGGCCCTTGGACTACAACCCTAAAAAGAACAGAATTATTTCAGTAGCTGATCAGCACATTTCACCAGCATACACCATGTTCATTGAAACTCACTACTTAAACTGCTAGGTGCTAACCTGTGCCATCGTGGGCGTTGTTGTGTAAGGTCCAGAACATGAAGATCCTCAGCTGACAATCCAGCTGGACCAATTCCACCCTGGTATGAATAAGATAGAATATCTTAACTAGCTGAAGTATGTAATCATGCATGAAGCAAATGAAATGCTTTCAGTTTATACCAACCTGAATAACAACCATAGTTCCAACCGCGGTAGCAACATGAGCAGCCCTTGGTGTGGGTGGCTCTCCTATTGGAGTCATCCTGTGATTATTAATATACAGGCACATACTTTATCCATTCTAAGTAAACAACAAAATAGAATGGTGACACCAATAGCCACTTACCTAGACCATTTATTTGTCAAAACATCATAGCAGTGCACATCAGCAGTAGCCCCTGCTAAACCTGCAATTAAGACCTCTTCTATCAATTGGTCACTTCATTCATTTAATCAACACAACTGGAAAGTACACCATATTCCCAAAATTGTCCAGGGATTGCCTAGAAAAGAGGGCTAACAAGATGGATAATTCGGAGAATTGGAGGAAACGTACGAATTCCAGCACTTCCAGCAGAAGAAGGAGTTCCTGATGCAGCAGAATTCCCTTCAAGAGCAGTTGCACCACCAAAGAGAATAAGCCTGGGACCAATGTAATTGGGGCTGCCTTCCTCTCCAACAGCCGGTACAGCCGTTAACGTATGTCCACACCTTGGCCCTGGACCATCCTCCTTCTTCTCCATAACTGCGTGCACTATAGAGTATGTCGGAGCACACCTCGGCCCCGCCACCGGAATACTACCCTGCTGCTGCTGAGGCTGTGAAGTCGCCCGCTGCTGCTCATCCTTAGAAGTCTCCTGCGGAGATCTTCCGGCTGATGACTGGCCGTTTAGCTGCTCCGACGACGCACCTTTATTCTGATCGTGATCGGATTCCGATGACATCGTTGAATCTACATCCATATCCCTCACCTCGAAACCCTAGATTCCTAAGCTTATTGGAGCTCCAATTCTCAATCATAGCCACTTCGGATCACCATTTCCAATCCAATTCCCGGTCCCTAGAACCTCTGATTCAAATATATCCAAGTTTTCGGAAAAAATTACACAACAAAATATACCGAAAATTTCAGAGCAAAAGAGAGAAAATTCTAGGTTTTTCCTTCTCTCTCTTCTCCTCCTGAAAAAAGTTCAAGGCGGTCGTCAAGGAATACGATAGCAGGATCAATCCAAACACTTTCTCTCTCTAAAACTCCTTGTCTGTCCAATCCTCCATCACTCGTTTTCTCTCTCTACAAGTATTTATGTGTACGTATATGCGCACATCTATAGATTCATACGTATTTTTCTGCGGATAGTATCTCTGTCTCTCTCATCTGTGTGAATGGCTAAGAAGAAACGTGACTACGGTGGACTTCATTCTTTACCTCTCAAAGTACAACTCGTGAAGCATGATTTACACTATGTTGACGCAGATAGTACAGGAATTAATGCATGGAGTACAGCAGTTTAGTGCAGTCGTCAGATTTCTCCGATTTCAACGGGAGCTGTGCTCTCGTTGATTGGGTGAAAAAGAAGGAGCTAGTGACACGCGCAGGAGGTGGCGCGTGTGGAGATTTATGAAACTGATTCAACCTGACAAATACATATGAGATAAGAGCTGGCTTTAGCTTAAGATAATGTATTGCATGATTGGTTAAGAATCATTCATATTAATTTTTCTTATTCTTTTTTTTTTTTACAGCTTTATTATGTTTCTTACCCTTTAATTTCTCATATTCTTTTTTATATCTGTTGTTTTTGAAAAACTTTCAATCTAAATATATTAAACATCAAGCACATAAATAAATTAGAGACTTTTGTTATTATCGAGCATTCATATATGTGCAATTATGATTAAAAAAATAAAATTACAATGATAATAACACATTCAATAAATTTTATAAGTGAGATTTAAAGTGAGTAAAATATTTATTTTTAAGATACTTTTATCTCAAAAATATTATCTTTTATAATAAAAAATATCAAATTCAAAATAATAATTAAAATAAATAATAAATAAAAATAATAAAATAAATATCAAACATCACATAAAAACGAAAGAATGCTTGAAGAGGGAATAGGGTCAACAAGTGACATGGACGTTAACTAATTTCTTTCCAAATGGCGAAAGGTGATGGAAGAGTGAAAATACACCTGTCGACCCTACAAGTTTATTATGTTTATTATTATCGAATGCTCCACTATCCAACTTTGTGCATGTAGGAAAATTTTACTATGGTTGAGGCACAATCAATTAAAGTTATGTAAGGATTTATTTATTTTTTGATATTTGAATTGTGAGTCTCTTTTTAATTTAAAGTTATAAAAAAATTAAATATCCTCAAACGTATTTTTTCCTCTTACCCTATTAATTAAAAAGATACAAAAAAAGAATTATGGAGTCCATTTATTTATTATTCATACATGTAATGAATAAAAAGTTATAAAATAAAAAGAGACCATTGGTATGAATGAATGATTCAAATGGTGTTACTCCATTAATTAATTAATAAATAAAAATATAAAAGTAAATGGGATTATTGGTCATTGTAAATGTGTTGTTCTATTAATGAATTAATAAATAAAAAGACAAGGTAAATGGAATTATTGATCCACTGCAACGGTGCTCCATTAATTAATTAATTAATAAAAAGACAAAGTAAATGAATTATTGATCATTGCAAGTGCTGCTCCATTAATTAATTACTAATAAATAAAAAGATAAAGAAAATGAGATTATTGGTCCATTACAACGGTGCTGCTCCATTAGAGAACATAAAATATACGTATTTGGTGGAATTTTTACAGAACATAAAAATGGGATATTTCTCCCTCTTATTTTTTTTTCTAAACCAGAAGTTTTTCTCTAAAAATAAACTATATCTTAGATTTGATGGAATTTTTTTTTTGAAGATTTGACTTATATTCTTGGTGTTGTTAAAGAAAAAAATTGATATGTGCTGCAAAAAGAAGTTAAAAAATCAAGTGAAGAAATTTGGTGAATCTCCTTCAAGCTACTTCTTCCATTTTTATCTAATCAGAATTTTCAGGTATGAATTCTTAATTTTTCTTCTTTTTTTTGAGGTTTTTTTTCACACTATTTGCTCAAAAAAGATTTTATTTATATATATATCTGTATATATTTGAAGCATGCGTCACCCGCTCTTGTATTTGTAATAACTTGTCTTGAATTCAATTAAATGTTGATGGAAAAGAACCATAACTATGTAACCCTATTCCTAATAGATTGACCCCAAAATAGCATATCCAAATTATAAGAAAGCCTATAGACGCTACAATTGCAAAATTTGCACCCCGCAAATTTCTATTTGTTCGAATATGTAAATAAATTGCAAATACGATCTAAGTAATAAATGCCCAAGTTTCTTTTGGGTCCCAATTCCAATATGACCCCACGCTTCATTAGCCCATACCGCTCCCGAAAGGATTTCTATGGTCAAAATAGTAAATCCTAAACTAATAACCTGATAACTCTAATAATTCAATTGTTGAATCAATTGGAACTTGTAATAATTTTTAGCAGAAAAAATGAAGTATTTTCTACTTACGTGCATTATTAACCACTCTGATTGAAGAGCAGGTACTAATATTCCAAATTGGTGTATTTCAGTTAAAATATTTGAAGTAGCAAAGTCTTGGGTCAAAATAGCACTTAGTCTAGTTATTTTACTTAAAATGAAAATATTTTTTTTAAATACAGAATTACATGAATAAGGGAGAAACTCCATGAAAGGAAAATTAATGATTCATATAAATCGCTTAGTGGGAAATGTCCTGAAGAAATTCACCGAGTAACTAATAATCGTGTTATATACAAAAAAATTACTATTATGCCCTTTTCTGACGAATCGTATAGCTTTACAATTTTCTCGACTAAAAGGGTTATCAAATGAATTGTATCGAAATCGCCTGTTTTTTTTCTGACGAATCGTATAGCTTTACAATTTTCTCGACTAAAAGGGTTATCAAATGAATTGTAATTACAATTAAAACGATCGAAAAGGAAATGTGAGTTAATATATGCTCTAAGGTTGAAAATATCATAAAAAATCTAAAAAAATAAGAATCCCTTAATTACATAATTCAAAAATAAAAATCGGGAATTGAATTCATTATAAGATCTATTTATCCTTTTTAGAAGATGGTATGTCGCCACTCGGACTCGAATCGAGATGCATTAGTACTACTTCCTAAGAGCAGCATGTCTACTAATTTCATCATAGCGGCCTGTCTTAAGAAAATCAAAAGTTAGAAAGGTCGACAAAACAAAAAGGTTTCAAAATAGAATCAATTAATTTCAATGAGTTCTTAACTTTCACTAAAGATTTTTATATACGTTCTTCTATAGATATGCAAATATAGAATTTTTTTTTCATTTTATTCTGCAAATAGGTCGATGGGGAAAATGAAACTCCTCACCTTGGAATAGAAATGATCTTTATTCTTTTGTCAACAAAAAAATTATTATTCAATGATATAGTAAATAGAGGATTTCGATTGATAAGCGAATAGAGTTCCATTACATATGGATTGGTGAGCTAATCAATATCAAATAGGAAGGGGAATCATTAAATTATTCAATTACATAATAATTGAATAATTTAAGAATAATTGAATTATTTTTTCAAGTTGATTCATATTATTTTAACGTTTTATTACTTATTTATTTGGGTTTAGCGTACAAAAATTTTTTTTGACTTCCCGGTAGAAAAAGATTGCGCTAACAAAAAAGCCTTTAATGCTATCCAATATCTCTTCCCTTTCTAAATAATTTAATGAATACACTTTTTTGATGTCGAAGTGCGTTTTTTTGAAACTGCCATTTATAAATTAAAAAATTACTCATTGTTATAACTGGATGTGAAAGACATCTATTGTTCAAAACGAATTCTTTTTAATACATATTTATTTTCGAGCTAATAGTGTTCTCCTCAAATAAAACATTATCGAGATAGGTAAAAGATATGTCAAAATTGTATAATACTGAAAATAAAAACAGAAGGCCAATATGTGTTTGGACAAATCTTTTTAGATTTTTATGTTTTTTTACATATCAGTTCTGAAATCAAAATACAAAAAAATAATAATGTTGTCTTGCTTTCCTATTCAAAGATCAACAAAATAAGATCCGTTTCAAAGATCAAATAGAATTACTTTCAATGATTTGTTTGTTTGAACCTTGATCTGCATGCAAATTTCAGATGTCAAATTCAAATCTTGAGTCAAAAATTGGGAAAACGTATTGGATGAATTTTCATGTAACTGTATATTAGATTATTTTTTATTTAAAAAAAAAAATCAAAATTAGTACAAAAACATAGCAATAATGAAAAATGTGAAATTTAATCAAGTAAAACACAAACCTCAAAATTTAATTTCATAGACTGATATTGTACTTGTTGCATTGAGGCAGATTGGGTGTTGTCAAAATTCACTCTATTATGCAAAGACTGATTTTTATTTATTTATCCTGTATGCTTTTGAAGGTCATTTGTGCTGTTTTTTTCTTACTTTTAGGCTTCAATCTTGCATATCTATTTCCCGTCCTTTTTTTTTTAATTGGATCCACAATTTGATCTTTACACCTAATAAAATGATCAACGGATGAATCAAATTTGTCTCTATTTTTTTCTCCATCATATAATTCACTTTGATGTTTAGTGATCTCAACTCTTGCTTGATACAAATACTTTCTAGCAATTTCTTTCGAATCTGTATCATTTGCGGCTAAGGTCATAACAGTAAATGAATCTTTCATCAACCTATTCAAACGAATTGCCATAAACGATTTTGTTGTTTCCTTTCTTTTGGTATACTCCTCAAATTCATTCTCATGCTTAGCATTTTTAGACCATCTCTTCAAAATGTATTTTTCAGGTACATAAGAAAAATTCAAGTCGAAGAACAAAACTCTTAGTGTGTGACAGCATAATTAACCCATGGATTCCAACATATGACAACTACAAACAATAGAATTGTCAATTGAATTGAACTGAACAATTTCAGTTTGTCTACTTTCACTGTTTAAAATTGTATATTTTGCAAGATTTTCATTAGTTTCAACATTAACCACTCTTTTGGTTGTCCCTTGTAGAAATTTATGTTGAAATCTTGTGTAAATTCTTCTTGTGTGCACTCTAGTAGCATGCTTTAATATTCCCCAATCTTCAATGAAAATTTTAGGATCTCCTCGAGATTTATACTTTTCAGTTGCTTCAATATCATGCATTTCAGTTGTTCGCTGCTCGTAATGCTTTACAAACTCAGTAATACTTATTGTCTTGCATGACATTTTAGTAAAGACTCTATTTGTGCTCTCACTTCTTTGCGTTGATCTGATATCTGTTGAGAAAGTAGACCGATTATATACAGGACATCATTTTTTTCTCAAGTCATACAACTTTTGAAGTCAAGTATTACTCCCACAATCCCAATCATTTATCATCTTTTGCCATACCAACTCAAATTTCGATTCTGAATTGCACTTCCACAAAAGAATATCAAAACAAGATTGAAATTCTGATTTAAAATAAAATTGTGATATATTCTTTTGAATATTTCTGTCAATATGCCATTCATATAATCAATAACATGTTCCAGAAAAAACTTCTTTAATGGCAAAAGCTATTGCAGGGGCTTGATCAGTAAAGATTATTTTTTATGTTTTTTCTCCCATTGCCTTCTAAAATATTTGAAACAGCCAAACAAAAGAACCACTAGTTTTATTGCATAAGAATGCACATCCAAAAAAAGTATTTTTCAGTGATTATTCACACCAACAAATGGAGCACAAATTATATCATATCTATTTGTACGATATGTAGTGTAAAAAATTGTCACATCTCTAAAACATTCATAATGCAATCTAGATATACTATCTCTCCAAAAAAACATTACACAATCTGCCATCTTCATCCACTTGAAAAGAATAAAAGAAGCTAGAGACCTCTGTTCGCAAATGGATAAAATGGTTTATCAAAGTTTGAGCATCTCTACTACTAATCATATTCCTCTTATATGTTTGCACAAAGTTATGAGCATCTTGTTCAATAAATCCTGCATTTTCTATTTCACTTGCTTCGTTATGAAGATATCGAGCAATTTTTTTTTGTACGAATACCAACATCTACCATAGATCCAAGAATATTTTTAGTAGCACTTGTAAGCTTACGATTAGATTGTATGAAATGTTTCAAATTATCTTCTATCATGGGATGACTATGCACATCATTGAATTCACATACTTCCCACACTTCATTTGCAATTTTGAATTTTATACGAGCCATACAACCATATCTATATTCTAATCTTTGTTGTTTCCTTTCTTGAAAAAGAGAAAGCTTATCAGATTGTTCTTCACAAGAACAAAGAAATAAACATCTAGTCACCTCTTAATTTGATCTACACCAAAAAGAATTATATCATTAAAATTTGCATCTTTTCAAAAATATGTGTAATACATAAAAATATTAATAATATATATTTGTATGTTTCTGTAAAATTTATTTAAAATTTTAAAATTAAATATGTGATCATCATTAAATTTAAAAGTAAGTTTGTTGAAATTAATATTTTTTGATATAAAAGCAATACATCTAATTTGCGTTGATTTTATTTTTGAATTATACTAAAACTTAATAGTTTATGTTGACAGAACTTTTCCAACAAACATAAAGACTACATATGACAATAATGAATGATACACAAATTTTCGGATTATACTAAAACTTAATAGTTTATGTTGACAGGTTTTTTCGAACAAGCATGAAAACTACATATGACAATAATGAATGATACACAAATGTTCGGACAAAAGAAAAGTTCAAAGACGGAACATATTCATAAGCATCGGATGATTCTACACAAAATAAAGTAAAATTTTGCTTAAAATTATGTACAAAATATTTGTACTGATGCTATATATAATTATATATGTATCAAAATAAAGAATGAACAACTTTTTTTTTTATTCAAAATTTTAGTAAGAATAGATGATTGTATAAATACAAACAACATTAAAAAGACAAAGAAATGAGAGTGAAGAAATAAGCTCATAAATTTATGTATTAAGATGTATATAATAACTTTACTTGAATAGAATCTAGACCACTGTGAGAATAATATATTAATAATGGAGTATTTTTTCTTTGTGGCTTTTACTTTGCTTGTGTTAGATGTAGTATGTAAAGATCCCAATTAAAGAGGGAAAATAGCACCCTCTTTCCCTCCATTTTTATTGTATATATAATTTTTATTTTTAACATTTTCTTTTCATTTGATTTATATCCACTTTACGTTTTTTTCATTTAATGGAGATCACTAATTACTTTTCACATATATTTTCTTCTTTTTTTTAATTCTTTTTGTAGCTTTAAGTTAAAAGAGGATCCAAAATGTACGTGTAAAAAAATAAATGGATCCTCACACAACTTTGATTGGTTGTGCCTCAACCATAGTAAATTTTTTAGTGTATGTACATTCCATAATAAATAAAAAGTTGCATTTCAAAATTAAAGTTTGAGAATACTCTAGTTGGTTCTTTTTAATTATATATCACATTATATTTTAATAGATAATTTAATTAAGCTTTAAAATTAAATTAAATTACATTAATTTGATATTTTAATATGAAAATTTAAATATTCAAAAATTATATGAAAGTACTATAAGTTATATTTTTTTCATATAAATATTATGCAAACATAAATTTTAAAATGTTAAGAAAATTAATATCGTTTGACTCTAAAAAAATTATGACAAATAAAATAAAAGAGAGAGCGTAATTAGATTTATGAATTCTGCTAAAAATAAAAAGCATGATTGGAAATCTATTTTATTTTTAAATGTAATACTTTGTTCATAAGTTTATAAAATAGGGATTCATCATTTAAAATTTTGAAAAAAAAAACATGTTTGTTAGAAATGGATTATATATACTACGTGAAAAGATTATATTAAAAAATAATTAATTATTTGACTAGTAAATATTTTAATTAAATTATATATATTTAAAAGTTTATAATCATAAATATTTATTTATATATAAAAGAAATATGAAGATACACAGTTTATCAATATAGTGTTTTAGGATATTTTAACATCTTGTTTGTGAACTATAGTTTGTTTTTGTAAGATTAGATAGAACTAGAAGAAATTTTGATAGTTTTCATAACTCGTGAGATTTTTATGTTTATGAGAACAAGTTCAACTTTAGAAATTTTAATTGCATTTTTGAATAAAATTTTAACTTCGTATCAATTTGATTTTATACGGCATATCGAAACGAATCTTAACTTTATCTCTATGAGCTTATTCATATTTTCAATCCCAAAATTGAATAAAAAAATATAATCTGTAATCGATCAAAAATAATTTTTCTACTCTATAAAAATATAAAAGGTCGCATATACTTTATTCAACTATACTACATTTTCACGTAAGTTCCTATTTGTTGATTCTCTAGGTGAATTAGCTACAAAGCTTTGCACCTTTTGTTCTCTGTCGGGAAAACTACATATAATGATTTCGACTATGAAACTATTTATTAAACATGGATAGTCTTATTTATTTATGTTTAATGGATCAACGCTTAAATTATTTATTTACTCTCTTTATTTCATTTTATGTGGCATCCTTTGACTTAACATAGTGTTTAAGGAAAAAAAAAGTAAAACTTTCGAAATTTGTGGTCTAAGATTATTTTGAGATATTTGTGTTGTTAAAAATTATTTCATCAAGGATAAAAGGAGAAATTCAAGGTTAAATTGTTTTCAATTAGAGTAAGGTGACATTCGTTTTAGGACGGACCAAGAAGGAAAGGGTGCCACATAAAATAGGACGGAGGAAGTACTTGTTTCCATTCTTATTTTGTGTTTATGATATCCTGTTTGTGTATTAATATCATATAAGATGGAATTTAATCCTCTATAATATTCTATTCGTGTATTGATACTTTATTGGTATCATATAGAATTTGATTTTTTTAAGAAATAAATAAAAAATAATTAAGAGAAAATTATTAAAGTCACAATCTTATTTAATTTCAAACTTAGATGATAGCTATATAAACTAATGATATCAAACAATTGTTGAGCAGTTTTAGTCTTTACCATCTCTTTCTTCTTGATAAAAGTACGCATATACTCTCATGTCATCAAACACTTAAGATTAGTTAAAAAGAGAAGGTACAAAAAAAGTTAACTATTTATAGTTTTCCTTTTTCTACTCTACATTATTTTTTCCTTCTTACATCTTTTGCAGTAAAAAAATCAGTTCACATTTAATGTCTGTCGTAATTCAATAGATGCATGACATCTTTTGCATACAGAAGTAATCAATATACATTCTGTCTTAAATTATATCACTTGATTGTAATAAATAAATGTAATTTAATGTAACAACGAATGTGAGTTAAAAGAAAAAAACAAAGAAAAACCTTTTTTATCCATCACAATTCACATGGCCTTTTCTTTCTAAGAAAATCTTTCAAGTGCCGCGAAGTATGACAATTTGGGCAAATAAATCAGCTTCAATTTAGACATTTGGTTTGTTCCTGTACTCTAAATTTAGACTTCATTAATTTCCGTAGTTCTAACATAGTGCAACTCCCACTTATCTCGAAGCATAACATATTAATAGCACCCGCATAAGATTTTGACTAACATTTTAAGATATATTTTTTCATTATATTGAATTGAAAAAAGTTACAATCAATAATACTTATGTTATAGTTTTTGAATATCTAATTTTTATTCTGAAACATCAAATTAATCAAATCAACTTTAAAAAAACATGATGTGACAACTAAAATGAGATGGAGATAGTAATTATGACTAGTAACTCGAACGTTAAAAATTTATCTTGAATCATAACTTTGAAAGCTCACTTAGATATTCTTTCGTTTAGCCTAAACAAACATCTCTGAACACCCAAAATTTTAAGATCGTGATTAGTAGCTCAAACTTTAAAAGTTACTTCAAACCATAACTTTATACGTTCACTTAAATATCATTTAATTTGGTCTCAACTGACATCTACACCTTCTAATTTTCGGTGTGCAAAATTTAAATTATAACTTTATATAAGTTTAATTGTCTACTTATCTATACCGAAATTGAAGGACATAAATGTCAATTGAAATCAAGTAAAATGACACGATTGTGTATTATACCTTTAACGCATAACTAATCACAGGGTAAAAGAACACGAAGGGAGTTGCAAATTAGCATCATATTCAACTACTACAAAACTTCTTTTAAGTTGATTTTAGTGATTTAGACCAGGCTTATAAAAAAAATACAAGAGTGATTACAAGTGGGATGGATTTACTTCAGTGATTATCATACTCCAGATCAGTCAAGTGAGATAAACATGTTTTGGAGAAATATTACCTTAAATTATGAACTAGAAAAAAAAATCATTCATTGGAATAACCTACAAACAAAGTAAAGAAAATGCTGAACTGAGTAGTGAGTGCAGGAGGGGGAGAGGCTAAATATGGGGGAAACTAACTTAAAGAAGACAACTTGGATTCAACACTTTCTTATTTGCTTATGGCTTGATCCACCATTGAAAATTCACAACCACCCTCTAATCATCCACTCATGATTCATCCAGTTATTCTTAGTATATATGTACAAGAGGAACACATACTACACATCAAAGGGAAGAACCTAAAGGGGAACCAAACTGGATTCGATCTCGAGTAGAGACCTCATCTTGGTGTGGAGTGCTTTAACTCCTCGGTCGAGCAAGTGGAATACTAAAAACCTAAATAAAAATAAAAAAGAACTTTACCAAATGACACCTCAAGTACCTTTAGACTATTGATTGGCTTTTTGTTGCTTTCTTTGAAAGCTCATTCAAAGCTTTGAGTTGAATTCCATTTGGGGTTACTTGGGCTGAGGGCATCCTTTTTGACCAACCCTTCAAGACCTCATTCCCGCATGGTACTCAAGATGTGTCTTTTTTCTTCACAACATCACAATTTGCATTGGATTTCTCCTCTTCATCATCAGCTGTAAACTAAAATAAATGAAAACAGAACATGGTTCAGTTCAAATCATATCAGATCCTAAATCAACAATCACCAATTCACCAAAGCATTTGTCATAGCTTTAGCTTCATTGACACGTAGATCTTAATATTTTACGACAAAAAAAACAACAGCTTAAATAAGAAATTGAACATTGTTTGTTTCATAGTGATGATTGAGACATCTGGTCTAACTTTGCCAGTCCAAATCCACAAGTATCAACTAACGATGCCATACTTTACCTACTATCTTCTTTACATAAGACATAATTTTCTTCTTGTTCTTTCTTTGTCCCTTGGGAGATTCTCTATTCTGCCCCGAAAGATATCAAAGAAGACTAAAATGTTGTGTCCAAATTCACCAATTAAATACCAATTCATTTTTTTTGTGTGTGGGCGGGTGAGGGTGTGTAGGGTGGGGGGATTACTCTTTCCTTTGGTTCTAATTCAAGACTTGTGAATGTATATGTGAGTATGCGACAGAGAAAAAACGAACAAAAATTTCAAGATTTTCTACTATACCAAAGAATTGGATCATAGAAAGTTTAATGAAAATGGATACACATAAAAGTTCACAATTACTAAGTACTTCTTAAGACTGTTAAAATAGTTTAAGAGAGGTTCATATAAAATTATTAAAAACATAAATATCTTCACATTTTGAAAGCTCCAATCCATCAAATATGCACAGCAACTTAAAATATCTAGTCTAGTTAGATTCTAAAAATGTCCCATCACCATAAAAGGGTAAAAAGAAACCACCTTGAAGAGATTCACCACTCAAATTGTCCACCATTCGAGTATGTTAAGCTAACTTTAGTCTGGTGATATTAATAGTAATACTTTCTAAAACACTGTGTCAGCCGTTTATCTCAAATCACCAAAAGAGAAAGTCGAAAACTTACCTAGAACAAGAAATTTTAGTACCTTAAAAATGACTGAATCCGCCATTTCCATCAAGGATTGCAAGCTATCCGACGAGAATTTTCTTGCAAACATATACGGATACGTTGAGTTCGACTCTCTGAGATTGTAAATCAGCTCGGGGGAAACTTCAGGTGGATGATAAGTATGGGGATGCCCACCAGCGGAGTCGGTCCAATTCACCCGAGTCAATGTGTAACCAGTACATCCATTTGGATCCTCCATTGATAATAAAGTAGGAAAATAATGTTCTTCAGGATAACAAGACTGGATTTTTACACAAGGCTTCTTAAATTTCCTCCATAGCTTAATATCCTTAATCACCATCAAGGAATGCTTTCTTGTAATGACAAAAAACTGTGACCCAACTCGGAATTTATCAAAACTCACTTCTGGTTCCATCACATTTTCCCCTCTAGCATTATATCTATCTAAAAGCGAAGGGGATTCCGTAAGAATCTCTATATAACTAGGGAACTCCATCTTCCTAGATAATTTCTGGGTATCCAATAGAAAATTATAGAAGTACTTAAACGAGTGTAAAGGGATGCAATGCTGAGAGATAAGAGCAAAATAAATATTATCTGGGTCATCAAGCAGAGCGTGAGCAAGAAGGCGGCGCGAAGCTGAGATAAGCGTCGGCGATGAGCGTTGTGTTCTCTTCGAATGTATAAATCTATCCGCAAAAACACCCATTGGAGGAGTAATTTTCACAGTAGGGTCAGCGTGAATGTAGATATTATACAGATGTGGATCAGAGACATTGAAGAACTTTTGCCACAAGGGTTCAAAGTGTAAATCTGAATTCGTCAAAAATAGAAAGGCGATTTTAGGGCGGCGTGCGGTGGTTGAACCTAGACGGAATTTGTTAGAAGGTAGTTTCCGGGATGGTTTTTTGAGAAAAGTGGAATCGGCTGCGATGGCTTTGTGGAAAAGTGAAAGATCGTCGAGTTCATCAGGGAGAGAAATGGGTATTTGTCGTTGAGGAAGAATTGATGGGGCTAAGTAAAAGATGATTGGAATAGAGACGAGAAGTGTAAGAGATGGGATAAGGATGTAATATTTGAACATTGTGAAGAAAAAGGGGAAATGGAGACAATTTTAGAGTAAAGTTACCATTGAAAGGAGCTCAGAAATGGGAAGAAGAAGAAAGGGGGTTTGGGGATTAAGGTTTCTGGGAGAGATTACAGAGGAGGAGAAGGAAGAAGAATAGTGGAATTGAGGATTGGAACTGAGAATTTGTGAATTAGAAGAGAGAGATGGAGAAGATGAAATTGCTTGAATGGAGTTACGGGGGTTCGGGGGTTAGGTATGGTGGAGTGCGTGGGTGGTGTAATGTAGGGCCTCTTGTCATTTATTTTCCGGTCATTCCACGTAAAGGACTATATCACTTTACACCTAGTTTGAAATTGGAATTAACAAATGAGTACTATGGTATATGTGTTACATTGCAACTAATTTTAATATAAATATTTTATTTAATTATATAAATTTTATGATGATAAAAATAAATTGAAGATCCCAATTTGAAAGTATAAATCAAATAAAGATAAAGGAAAAATAGAAAAAACACTCCCGAGCTCAATGTAGTAGAATAAAACAAGGTGAGTTTACATAAATCACGTGACGTAAAAAGTTAATTATCATTTTTTTTAAATTTTTTTAATTTACAGAAATTCTTTTAAAAAAATAAGACAATTTGAATATATTAATTCATTTTCGGGTACAAAAATTAGAATTTTTAAAATATTAGCAGATAACATTTAAAACATATATATTGAACGTACAGATAATTTAAGTATCATAATTAATGTATCCATATTACTGAATTAATGTATCTAGATGATTTTCTTTTTGAATTTTTTAAGAATAAGTGAAAATAATAAAAAATATGATAATTACAGTAATTAGATAATTTTTCCATAAAACAAATAAAAACAAAGATAAATATAAATTTTTAACAGAGGCATTTTTGAGTTTTAGATGTACATATATAGGAAGCTTTGGGGCAAAATTATAACATTATTATGAATGAACTTATGTGAAATCATAATTCTCTACCTAAAAATATGCCCTTGCTTTGTGATTAGGGTGTGTTTGGCAGAAAGAAAAATATTTTTCAAGAAAATAAATTTTTAAAAAATTACTTTATTGGAATATTAGTAAAAAGATCATATCATTTGAAGAATATTTATATGTTATAAAGCAAAACATCAAGAAAAACGGGATGAGATGGGAGGTGTGGATAGCCGATAATTGGATGAACGAGGTGGGGGTGGGGGGTTGGAGGAATTAAACGGGTGGGAGGAGATAATAAAATTAATTTGAAATGTCATTTATTCAACTTATTATTTATCCTACTTTTATTAGAGAAGTAATTTCTTCATTTTAAGCAATTTGTTTTCTTAAAAAAAATATTTTCTGAAAATTATTCCGCACTAAACACATCCTAAGCCATATTACATGAATATTGTAGCATATTTTACGTTGCCTTTATGTTTTAAATCTTTGATATTCTTTTTATATTAGTAAAAATGTAAAAGAATTCTTAAGGCTATTAACGTAGATTGAGATTAATTCTTCTTGTGATCAAACATAACGTAAAAATATAACAATTTTAAAACATTAAAAGAATTCAATAAAAACAGTAATTCCTTTGTCGAAAAAAAAGATATACCAGTACTGCGTAATTATATTTTAGTATTGTGCTGATTAAAATAATAAAATATTTTAAATCAGACAAGATCCTGCAGCATGGTTGATTTTATACTTGATCATCAATTAAAAAGTATAAATCGGTAATAGCGCATCATTACATACTATTATTATTTTAGTCCAAATTTCCATACAATCTTAAGTTGTTTAATGTTAATTAATTATCATAAATTAAGGTGCTTAATTGACAATTAGTGCATGACGCCACGGGAACACCCTTATCTAACCAAAACCCACCAATCCTAATCTTCTATTAAAAGGAGAAAAAATAGAGATGCCAAATTATGTGTATCACCTACAAGTCCTACATATGCTACATATTTGTATTTTTATTAAAGTTGTTAATCGTCAATGATTATAATAGCGTGATAAATAATTTTTTTGTCTTTAATTAGAGTCTCGTATTTGAACATCAAATATAGAATTACGTTTGATAAGGAATAGTTTATCTTCAAATTCAATTTGACAAAATAATTTAATTAATTAAATCCTGAAACAAATATCGAACACGAAATTCTTAAAAAAATATACTTTATCTCCTTGTGTTTTTTAAAATTATTTTATATATTTTTTGTTTGTTTAGGGTGGGCCTATCAGGAAAAGTAAAAGGAGGATGCTCTTTTATGAAATTAGAACCCTACAATTTAAGCTAAAGAATGCCATCAAAAACCCAACAAACCCATTAATTTCGCTTTCAAATTTCAACTAAACAAATTCCTAGTTTTTTATGTAAACATTTTGAAAACAAATCTACGTTTAAAGTGGTTTTGGTCTCCCAACTACCCTTTCAAAAATACAAAAATAAGGATAGGTGACTAATTATTAAAGGATGTACGTATTTCCATTTTGTTTTTGTTTTTCAAAACATTTTATGGAGTTGGTTGAGACAAATTATTCCCTACTCCAATATTTGCTTCTACCAAAAATTATGGGCTGATTTTATGCGGATTTTGTCTTTTTAACTCATTATTTAGGTCTTTTTCTTTTTGAGTTAATCACAGATAATCTCTCAATTTTTTATAAAATAGGAATAAGATTTTTCTATTTATCACTCTACTTAACATAATGAGTACGTCAATGTTGTTGTTATTGAAATTTGTAGAAGCTTGACAAACAATAATATTCTTCGAGATAATGTCAAATTTGAGTATAAAATTGTTCATATATTTATTATCGATCTTTTAAATAATATGATTATCATCTAATATTTATAACATGATCTTTTAATTTATTTAAAAAGAAAATTGTTGATTGTATCTAAAGATCGATAAATTATAAAAAAAAATAGAAAGAAATTAATTAACATATAATTAAGGTCAGTGATGGGAAATATTTTTTTTCTTCTCCGCCTCTGTACTAAAAATATTTTCAAACTATCTGTTAAGGCAATTTAGATTTTTTATTTTATTTTTGATATTATTTTTATATTAAAAGTAACTAAATAACATAAAAAAATATTTTACATACGATGCATATGGTACAAAATAATTAACTTACTAATTATTAAGTCTGGTCAACACAAAGTATAAAAAAATTAATTTAGCTAATTAAGTTAAGACTTTTTAATTCAAAGGATAAAATCTAGTTATCTTCTCTTCCTTTGGTGAAATGCCGTCGCTGTCCTCCAGTCTCGTTACCGGCGGCTATTCCGCCGCCACTGTCAGGCTCTGTCCCTGTCAGCTACCTCAGTTTCCCTTTTCATGCTTAATCCTCTTCATTGCTCATTCTTTACCATTTTCCTCACATCCCACTTTTGTGAAACCTCTGCTATCATCTTTCCACCCAAAATCATCAACCCTGCTTCAAATCTCGCAGACCTCGGGAGTCGGGAAGAGGTTGTAGGTGATTCGGGTTCAAAATGAGTCGACCCGGATTTTCCATCTCCTTCCTTATCATCCCTTTATAAATCCGAGTAACAATCAGAGTGCCAGAATGCAAATATTTAACTAGGGTAAGAAGTATGTCTCGTTTTATCTTTACTGCTCATTTTTGTGTTCTCCATTTTGTTTATACTCTATTTACAGTGTGTATATATGATTTTTGTAATTTCAAGTACTGATTTTTTCTTCTCTTTTACTCTATTGTTTTGTAGATTCAGCCAATATTTTAAGGTTAAGAACTTTTATGATTTAGGCAGAGAAAGAAAAAGAAAGTGAACAACAAAATGGTGACACCAGTGGAGCATGCATCTATCCCTGATGACCTCCCTGAATTCTTTAAGATTTTTCACCCTGAAATATGCTACCCCAAACTGGTAATTTCTTCTTCCCCTTCTGCAAATTTCGTGATAAAAAACACTAATGATTCATGTAATATGTCGAAGTTTTGATTCATAAAGATAATCAGTCTTGCCGGAATTCGTGATATTTTGTCCTAATAGCAAAGAGTCGTTCTTACTTTACTTCTTTGAGTGAATCTCTCCGAATATGATTTCGGAGAAATAACTAATAAATTACTTCTCTTTGTCCAAAAGAAAATAATGATTTAGTTTGATTTGGCACGTAATTTAAGAAAACAAAGAAGAATTTTTAATACAGTAGTTTAAATTAAAGTTACGTTAAATGTATCAAAGTATCCTTTAATTTATTTTAGGTATGTTAACGTGGAAAGTTAAAATTAAAATTTTGCCAAAAAATAGAATTATTTCTTTTTAAAACAGATAAAAAAAGGAAGTCTTTTGAAAATGGAGGGAGTAGTTTTTTGCTTTTCCTTTCTAAAATGCTGATCTTTTGGGATGATATGCATTACTGCATTTGATTGAATTCAGTGGCATAATCTGAGTTAAAAAAAAAAGAAGCCAAACGGTTCAACGTGTACTATATATATATATATATATATATATATATATATAAAATAATTTTAACTATGTGTAAATTATGCAATTTTCTTTGCATATCCCTTGGACCTGCCTTGCTCCTCCTCCCCTTGTTGTATCAAGATCATCTGTATATATATGAACTTCAACTTATTCCAACCTCCTGTCTGTTCTTAATCAATTATACTGTATATAAGAGGGAAATCAATATCATGCAGCTATATTCTCTTAGATTTTTGGTTCTTGTTTGAATGTTCACACTTCATAATGGATCCTTTAAGATGCTTGAAGTGTATCGAGTTTTAATTGAAAGCGTCAATGAAAGTAATGTTCAAAACTTGTAAATATTTATCTCCTTTTAGTGCTCTTGCAAATCTGCTAAGAGGTCTTTATTATCCTACTTAGCAATCTATATTCGTATAGTTGCGAAGAAATTAGACTTCAGGCATCTGCAAAGAGAATGTATATTTGATACTTCCTTACTGACTTAAGAGTGGACGATGGAATAATTAACGATCTAATGGTGGTTAAGGTACTAGATTTATAAAACTAGATTGGACATAATCTGACCATTCACTCTAGAAATTAGCACTGGACTAAGATTTAGAATACTGAACTTCAGTTTGTGTTGAAAGTTTGTCTTATTGTATTGTTTATATTGCAACAACTTTATTTCACTGGAAATTAAGCGAAGTGAAGTGAAGTTTTGTGTATCTTTTCTTAGAGAATTCCACCCGCCTTTCTCAAGTTTTTCAATGGTGATATTCCTTCAATATGCATGCTTGAAGATCTTGCAGCAAGATCTTGGAAGGTGATTGTGGAAAAGAATGACTGTAATTACTTTTTCATGGAAAATTGGCCAGACTTTGTGTTGGAAAATAAGTTGGAATTCGGAGATTTTCTAACATTTTCCTATGCTGGAAACTCGAAGTTTTATGTTAAAATAAATGGGAAAAACGGCAGCTTAAAGCAGGACGTAACTGCTGTCAAAGAGCTTGCGCTGCTTCCATGGGTCGGTGAAAATGCACAGGGTAAGTTTCTTTGAAGATCTTCAAATGGCAGCTAGTTTGGTGCCACACTTTTGTCTCCATGTTTAATCTATAAAGTCCAAAAATTGTCAACTTATAAAGTTTGGAACTGGTGCAGGGAAAAGCATTGTAGTTCGGCCTGCTGATCAAATTGTTAATCGGTCAGGATACTTGGCTGCTTCAATCACTTCATTTGAAATTGTCATTAAGGCATCCCACTTGAGGAGAGCACGCTTGGTAAGTTTATTAGTCACTGATATTTGTGTGTGCATATCATAAATCATTATACGCATCCTATTCTGGATAATGTCATTTATTTAAACAGCTTTACTGTCGAAAAGGCTAACTATATTGAAATTTCCAAGGAAATGTTGGCAGCGATTTCAAGCCAGTATTGCACTCTTAACAGTCTAAGTAGGCATTTGGCCATAAAAAATCAAATATTTTCGAAAAAAAAAACCCGAAAAATTCCCATGGCTAAATGGGTCCTAACTATCTGCCAATCACTAAAATCTCTTCTAAACTGAAAGTTCCAACCCTTCCATCCCATCAGTCCTCAGTAACACAATATTTTTAGCCCAAATTGTGCTGCACAATGCTGTATTATTCAGGAAATGTGTCACCAAGAGCATTTTCCGTCCATCTGTTTTCCCAAACTTGATTCTTTTTCCATTTGCAGTTCTCAACCTGGTATCGATGATATGATTTCAAACTGCAATCCCAGGAGGAATACTGAATTGGAAGTGCGCACGGCCCTGTAACCCATACTTAAAACTTATGTCCAAAAAATTCCCAACAAAAATGAAGTTTCAAGTATTTTTATGAGCTAATTAGCTGATTTGCAGAAGATGATAATAGGGAATTTAACTATTTGTTACTTTGCTTGTTTTCACAATAACATCAGATAGCTAAGTAGTTGAATATATTTCTATTGGAAGGTAGTTTTTTTAATTCATAGCATTTGTTACTGATGACTTGATTCTGAACATGTTTTCAAATGTTACTTTCCAGCTACATTTGGCAATCGTTACTTGAAGAGGAAGCAGCGACCACTTGTGGCTACTCTCTGAACTGATAGTGGTAGCTGGACGACTGTTCCTCAATATTATGATAGATTGGAAATGATGCTTTGAGTGAAAATGATGTTTGTCGATTTAAGCTGATTGATGATGAGAAGTTCATGCTCATAATGCCATACCTCAAGTAAAGTAGTCATGGAAATCCAGGCAAACATCCCCTTTTTGGATCAAATGTTTCTGCTTCAGAAGGGCGCTGATGTACAGAAAACATTTTTAATCACATGTTATGATGTTCTCTGTTATGTTTTTACGCAAGTATCTTAATGACCAATTCTATTTTAAGAGCAATGTGAGTTAGGTCAAAAGAAACGGAAGGGCATAATTTTCAATGAAAAAATTGTGCGGATAAGCAAATGTATACTAATTAATTAGTTAATAGAGTTTTAGTTCGAAACAATTGTGGCTCACGATTAACATTTGTGTACAATTGTAGTTTGAGTTTGTACAGTGAATTGTATCAAATATACAAAGATTTGTGAATTGTATAGTGAATTATATAAATATTGTAATTTGTATAGCGTATTATACAAATGTCATGCGCGAATTGTATAGCAAATTATGCCCTCTATACAAAAATCACAAATTAGGCAAATGCTATATATAATTACGAATTATATACAGCGAATCATATAAATGTCGTGCAAATATACAAACACTGTTATAGCTATAGTTACGAAATGTAATTATTCAAACTATAATTATGAAACATAATTAAAGTATTTTTAATTATTTCAATCCAAATTGAAACAGGTTGTTTGCCCAACAAATTCAAACTCAACTAATCTCTTTTGGCAAACAACGTAAACTCTAGTTTATGGATTAATTATTTGTTCTTTCCTGAATTTTTCGATATTGTAATTCCTAACATTATTTCAATTATCAAACACGTGCTAAATAAATACATTTAATTATGCATATCTAAATATGAAATGTATCTGAAACACATCAATTTAAGGGTAAATCATGCATTCTTCCTTGAATTTCTAAATTTCTTTAAAAATCTAAATCTTTAAATTTCTTCCCTTTTTTTTTTCAAGCATCAAAATTTTTTTTGCACATATATATATAATCTTAACAAATACAATACACTTTATCAAATACATGAATTTTCTGCTAGAAATTATCATCTTCAACGAAAACTCCACCAGATCAGCATAAGTGGATAGACTTATAGCTTTTAGCTTATAAATCTATAGTTATAAGTTGAAAATCATAACTTATAACTTTGACTTATTTTCTCTTTTTCCTTAAACATATCCTTAAAAGTATTTTTTTTAATTACATTGAAACATAATAAAAAAGGTTAAAAGTTATATGAACTTAAATTTACTTAAATAAGTTAATCCAAACAGTATCATAATATTAAACTATAATATTGAAATCTCTTCTGCCATTGGATGCATTAAAAAAGGTTTCCTGAATTAGTTAAGTGAACACCTGTGAGTTCTACCAAATATTGCTGCCTCCATTTCAAAGTGGTGGTTGATAAAGCTAAATTTGCCACCAAACAATCATATTGAAGGTCAAATTTGACTTTCTTCATATCAAATACCTTGATGATAAGGTGTGATAATTTTAACAAAAAATCATGGTGGGATATATATGATTTCTCTATTCTTATTAATTCAAGTTTACATATTCAAATACCTTCAAACATGAATGAATTGCTTTTTGGTGGGGGAACTTCCCATTAAACAGACCTTACGCGATGGTAATTTGAATTTGTCGGGCCCTCAAATTGAATATCGATAGAAAAACTAACAAGTTTGATGTTTGGTGTCTTAACATGTCCAAACCTAGCGTCGTTTGTAAAATCATGAAACGGTCCATAACATTAGGTGATTCTAATTAATATAATTACACGTTAGGAAGACGAGTCTTAACAATTTATGGGAGCTCTTTTGTATTAATTAATAACTGGAGTAATTAGGAAACATGATAAGTTTTCAAAGATGATTAGCAAGTATTTGGTGAGGAAAAAGATATATATCTGCCATTTAACATTTTTACTTCAGTTTTTCTTTGGAGTTTTGAGTGGGGGATTTAAAGACTCTTAATTTGGATAGAGACCTTTAAACCAAATGTGTCCTCATCCAAGTTCCATCACAAAATATAGTCAAATATTTGGTGAACGATTATTATTATTATATCCAAGTTTCATCTCCGTCTATCTTTACTTGTCCATTATATTATTTTGGGATATCTAATAATACTTGTCCAGTTTATGAAATCAAAAGATAGTTTTACACCTATTTTTTAATTTATCCTTATTATTAATCACATGCATTAGTCGTCTATTACATTTTCTAAGACATTGTATTTATTATATTCAAAGGAAGATTTGGTAAAATCACCCCTATCATTGATTGTGTCTTAATCCCTGTACTAAATCAATAGTGTATAACTATTGTTGGATAGAAGGAGTATCATATCAAATCAAATAGTGTCACGTAAAATGAAATGTAGAGATGAGTATTTAATTTGGACCCTCATTGCATGCCACTTGCAGAGTTGGGATGCCTACTTGTGGCATGATAATATATGTGCAACAACTTTTGCAAGAAGGACGAGGCTGTAGTATTAAATATGCTCTTACCTTATAATTGGTGTGGGGATGTAACCCTAACTTCTAATTCATCTTTTTCAACAAGTTACATATTTGATTGGTCATCAAACTAATTACATTTGCTAACTTAGATGTATGTATATATAAAAAAAATCATCTATTATTTTGTATTGAAAATATACATTATGTATGCATCACTAATTATACTTTTACTAACTACATTATTTTGAGGGGCAGACAAAATTTAGATCAGAGAATTGATTTTGTATGGTAATAGCATGATATTTTTAAATTAAATTTTTAATATCGTGTTATGTCCAATCTAGTGAAAAGGACATAATTAATATGAAATATCAATTGTATAACTTTTTGTTCTCTATTTTCATCAAGGAACTCATTGTTAAACAACTTATTTTTCTAAAAGAAATTTATCAATTGATTTTTTCCTCCATATCGGACACACCCTAAAAAGGTACTATTACCTAAGGGTTATTTAGTAAAAACCTCTCTTACTTTTTAAGGGTGAATTAATCTCTTATGAAGTGTACCGAGCTAAAAATATCATATGGCCGGAGAGAGTATATACTGCTTACAACATAACAACAATAAGAATTATATCTTAATGTTACAAAAATTGAAATCGACTATATAAATCTTCACAATATATAATTCTTGTTAAGATAATATGATTGAATGCACTACATAAAAACCGAAACTTGGGTCAGTATAACAATAAAAAAAACAGAACTGAAAAGTACAGTACTAGCTAATAGTACTAACTAACATCCAAGAGAAAGTTGATGAAAGACCAGAAACATTTAATGTTGTAGTAAATTAAATGCCATAAAGTTAATAAATTCTTTACCAAGAGCATACTAAAGGTTGGTTTTATAGTTTTGTTACAGGTAAAACTATTCAAAGTTTACGAGAAAGAATAAAATACGGAAACATCAGGAGTTGTACAGAGAATTGCTTGCTCTTTTATATTCCCATCTTAATTTAGTTGTTTGATATATTAAAAATAATTATCAATTTAGATAATTACGAAAAAATAATTATTCTTTTTCAACTTTACTCTTAGCATTAATTATTCTACAATCAAGAAGCACATATTTCCTCAGTCTATTTTTATTTGTCCCTTATTAACTCAACATAAAAAATTACAAAATTATAAATGATAGAAATAATTTTACCAAATCATAAAAATACGAGTATCTTCTTGATTTTATGAAAATCATAAAAACACAACTTATTATGGAACGCATAAAGGAAGGAGTAAAAGAGTTCAAAAATAAGTAAATATTAAATGATGTGAGCAGCTGATATTTGGCTCCATTAATATATTTACTCCAGCTTTAACTAGGTTAGGTTTCAGAGCAAAAACTTTACCTCTGGCAATAACTAACTATAATTGGTCGTGTTCGACCCCTCCTTATATACGTAATTATTATGTCAATTCAAAAATATTCTTTAACATAATATAATAACGATCTTTACTAAACTCTGTTTTAATTGAGTGAATGTAAATAAACAAGGAAGAACTTTTTAGAAAAATTGTAAAGATTATTGATAGGAGCAAGGGTAGATTTTTGAAAGAAAAAAAAAATAGGTATCTTTTTTTATTTCCTAAACTGAATATTATTCTTGACCTAATTTATTTGACTAAAATGAAATTTAAAATCAATGTAACGGCGGTAGTGTTTCGTTTAGTTTTTAAACGGCGGAGAAATGAAATAAAATTGAGGCTTTCTTTTCTGTGCTAAATTAAACATGCTGCTTAATTTTATTGCCTAACATGAAGATTGGATAATTAAGTCGTGTTGATCGCTAATCTTTAGAAGTTAAAGACTTCTCGATAAGAATTAAGATTAGTCTTATTTCAAATTAAGTACTCTTTCGTCCTAAAATACTTATCACATTTCACTTTTCGATTGTCAAACTACATAAATTTTGATCAATATTTTAAGATATACTTTTTTACCAAATCAATATTAAAAGCATCAAAACATATAGTAATATTTTTTTAATAGCTAAATTTGATTTAAAATATTAAATTAATCTAATCAAATTTAATTATAAAAATAATCGAATTTACTCTCAAAATATAAAACATGACAATTGAAAAATAGTACTCCTTTAGTCTCAAAATAAATGTTATCTTAGGCCAACTTAGGATTTTAAGACAAATATTAGTATAGTTTTTCAAATATACCCTTATACTTCATCTTCTTAATAATGTTCAACTTTTCTAGAGATCATATTACATTTATTGACTCCTTAATGAGCCCGATTTTTGCTAAAATAATACTGCCTAATCTTGTGGTCCTAAATTAATCAAAATATTTTTTAATCTTGTAATCTTAAATATGCAATGTAAAAAGTCAAAATTAAAGTTTTGCAAAAAAAGAAAATAAATCATTCTTTTTGAAACAAAACCAAAAAAGAAAAGTCATTGTTACTGAGATTTTTTTTGTTTTTTGATAGGGAGTATCAATTATCTTTCGTGAGCCTTTTCAATACGAGTTATTATTAAATTTACTTGTATTTAACTTCATTGAATTAAATTTGGTTAGCCGTTACATTTTTTATATGAGGGGTTTTTAATCCTCTAATTATCTTAGTACCACACCTATTTTTACAAAAATTAACTGGAGGATAATATTTTTCCAACAATAAAGCATTGATTGATAGCTTTCTCACCACTTTTAGTTGAACCTATTTACTATATTCTCAAAGTTTCATCAATGCAATATATCAAAAGCCATTAAATTCAAGAAACTACTCTATTTTCTACCTTCAATTTAATTCCTCTCATCTAATTCTATACCAATTTTTTTCTCTCTATACAATCCCCCTGTTATAATCACAATTAATTCTGCACTAAATAACCCTCATTATTATCTCTCCTCCTACACATTATATAAACCTTGTAAACCTTTTTCATTTTCTTCAAACAGCTCCCTTTTTTGGTTATTTAAAAATTCAGGTAATTTTATCTTATTTTTTTCTTGATTAGACTCCTTTTTTTTTAATTAATTTTATATTGGTTTCATTTTTGCTCTGTTTTACTATAAATACAGGGGATTCTTGATAAAGTTATTCAAATTAGAAAACAAACAAAGAAAAAAAAAGATGAACTACAGGAAGGAAAGCAGTCATGATCCAAAGCTTGAATTGAAGCTGAATTTATCTCCACCAAGGGAAAATAATAATAATATTTTTCCAATTTCGCCAAGCAGATCATCGTCATCGTATTCTTCTTCTATTGAAAGATCACCAGCAAGTTCTTGTATTTCAAGAGAACCAACACCAGATGAACATAATCAACAGCAGCTTTTTGGGAGCCCAGAAGCAACTTCAATGATGTTAGTGGGTTGCCCAAGATGTTTAATGTATGTTATGTTATCAGTTGATGATCCAAAATGCCCGAAATGTAAGAGCTCTGTTTTGCTTGATTTCTTCCGCGAGGATAGAATCAAGAATCCAAAGAACTGATGATGATTCAGAAGAAGAAACATCCGAGAATCTTAATAGTTCAGTTAGTTGGTTGACTTTCTAAACTATTATGTTGACGAGAGTTTGATTCCTTTATATAACCCTTTACTAAGGTTAAGTAGGTATTAGTAGTGTTTAATTTCTTTATATATGTTGTAATCCCTTTTGCCTTTTGGTTGCTTACAAGACAAAAGGGAAGAAAGAAGAATTTTTTTTTTTTTTGAGAGTTTGTTGAGGTAATTGAATGGATTTGATGAAATCTTGAATGTAACCAAAGAGGCTTGGTTGTATGTCATATTATGTTTATCATATTAATTCATTCATGTTAGTAGCTTTTAGTTGCTATCTTTACTAAATGCATGCAATCAATATTTTGGTGTAGCCACCCCAACCTAAATTCTGATCCCATTTAATATTGACTCTAAGTATATTTTTAAAAATTTTAATTTAATTAATTATATAATATTTACTAATTCAATTAATTTGAATCTACACCAAATAAATTTATTATAAAAGAAGCAAAATGCTCTTTATTAATTTCATTCATAAAACTCGAACGATACATTTTTGGTCATTATTAAGTGTATATGCAACACATGTTAGGTGTTCACAAGTTCTTGAGAGACCTTTCACATGGTTTTAGGTGTAATTTGGAAGAATATATGTGATTCAATTAGGTCAAATTAAAGCACTTATAGAAATATATAGAATATCACAGAGAGAGAGTGTACCTAATAAAAATATAATTTTGATAATTGGAACATGTTTTTGATGTTCAAACATAAAAGACATCCTCATCCACATGACGTCATCTTTCTAGTTTTTCATATTTTGGGCTTTCACTAATTAGATTTTACGTTGAAAAGTTTTATTTTTTAATATATAGCATATTTTATGCTTAAAAAGCAAATTCAGTGCACTCAATATTTTACCAACACTTTGGATAAGTTGATTAACTTTGGATCACTCTCGTCTCCCAAATCTTATAGACTTTATTAATTTTTGAATATAAAATTAGATTATACATTTTAAAAGTTTGTTTGATTTTAGAATAAAGATAGATTACACTCAATCAAATTTTATAAAAACAAACAATATCACCCTTCAAGGTGGCGAGTGATTTGGGCTTGAGAAGTCTCAAATTTAAAACCCCTTGTCAATAAAAGCAAGAGCTTTGCCTCCTAGGTTGAGCTTCTTGCACTGGGCACCTAGTGCAGATTATCTCTTTTCTGTGATTTGCGAGTTATTGCATAAGAGCGAAGATTTATCCTGTGCGCACCTAAAGGGTAGCGTTCACGGATTCCCCTTGTTATAAAAAAAATAAATATCAATTATCGAGTATTCATATTTCAAATTATGATTCAATTAAGCATCAAATTTAGAACATTTTAATCATAAAGAACATGAATCAATAGTTACCTACCCTTGGATTTGTACCACTAATCTCCATTTGAGAGTAATTAGCGGGGTTATAAATAGTAAATCAAATTGTAGTCAATTAATTTTAATTGGTGAAAGTGACACAAACGCGTCCATATAATAGTCGAATTCTTAATTACTTGCGTGGACAAGTTTTAAAGTCCAACTTATAATTAATTACGAATTGTCAAAAGGGCGGCCAATTGTGTTAATATAACATCTTTATCAATTGTGGTTTATGGAAAAAACGGTGGGTGAGCTAATTAGCTAGCTTACTATGTATTGTCATTTAATGTAAATGTATCATTTTTTTTTTGATTGGTTCACATGTGACATTAGAAACTTCCACAGTTGGATTCATTTGTCATTGTATTGGTTTCAACCGAGGGTCAACAAAATCAAACCGAAAATCGAATTAAACTGTAAATCAAGTCAATCCGAGAAAAAAATTCAACTAGTAGTTTGATTTGACTTGATTTGGTATTGACGAAAAAAATCTGACTATATTTGGATTGATTTGATTTTAATTTTAAAAAACCAACCCGAGGCCAAACCAACCTGACATTATATACATATATCCTCTTAACATATTATTTTTAATTTGACTTGAAATTTTGGATAATATAATAAAAGTTATAGTTCATAGATATAAGTAGGGATAATTACCTTTTTGAGTTTTTTTATAAAATATTTACTATTTTTCAATATATTTTTTAATTTATTATCTAGGTATACCATATTCAGAAAATATTTAATGTATTATGCATTAAAAGTGAATTATATATGTAATCTCTCTTTCTCTCTCTCTCCCTCTCTCCCTCTCTCTCTCTCTCTCTCTCTCTCTCTATATATATATATATATATACATACACATACATATATACATATATATATATATATATATATATATATATATATTATATATGTATATATATATATATATATATATATATATATATATATATATATATATATATATATATATATATTATAAATGTATTATATTTATTCGGGATAAAAAAAATTGCATTATATGTTAAAAATGAATTATGCATATTATATTATATAGATCTATCGTGTATTATACTATGTATAAAAATAAATTTACATGCAATGTAGATGTATTGTAAATGTCTTAAAATGTATTAGACTTATTTTGATTAAAAAAAATCTAAATTATATATTTAAAGTGAATAATACATGTATTAAGATTAGTTTATATGGCTATAAATGAAAAATATATTATGACTTATTTTAGTATGATTTGGTACTTTAAAATTATGATCATCTTCAGTACGACTTATTTATTTGTAATATTTATTTATGTGATCTCATTGTTATTTTTTATTGAATATTTTTGTGTCTTCACTAATATCATATTTTGTATTTTTCTTTAAAAGAATCTTAGATATTTGTATTTTAGTAGGACTAAAGAAATATTTGAATCATAAGTTAATTATATGGTTTTATAAATATTTTATCAAAAAATTTAGAAAAAAAACTCAAAAACACGTGAATTTCGAGAAAAAAAAAAGTCTAAAAATTCGAGAAACTTGAAAAAATCCAAAAATCTGAAAATCCAAAAAAAATTGAGAAAACCCGAGGTTGAAAAACCCGAGTTTTATTGGTTTGGTTTGACTTTTATATTTAAAAACCCGACATAAATGATTTGGTTTGATATTTAAAAAATTCGAACCAACCCTGTCCATGAACACTCCTAGTTTCAACGAATAATTACCTAATTACACGCTTTTACTCATATTTTTTATTATTTTTATCCATTTTCAAAAGAAAATAAAAAATTTCTTCTTTCTGTCCAGATACATGAACTTAGTAATGCAGATATATTAATTCTAATTATTAAATTATATCTATGTTCAACATATCATGCTTTAAATGTTATCTGCTGATGCTTTAAAATCCTAATTTTTTTTATGTGAAACTGAATTAGTGTGTTTGGATTGGCATATTTTTTAAGCGATTTCTGTAAATTAAAAAAAAGAGTGAAAAAAATAATTAACTTTTTACAGTATGTGATTTATATAAATCCTACTTTATTTAATTGTTGTTTGACATCCCTTAACATAAGGAGGCTCCTCCACTAGGCATTGGTAGGGAGCTTCATAGCCTTGGGAAAAGTAAGTTCTTGATGGCATTATACATATTTATAATTTTTTTAAATATAAATATAGAGTTTTTTATCGCATTAATAATTTATACATATTTATAATATTTCTAAATATAAATACAGAGTTCGAATTAACATGCGCACAACTGATATCCATCCTTAATATTTGCTTACCTAACCCAACTAAAATCAATAACCATGATCTATCCTAATAAAATTCGTAGGAATAGCACTAGGTAGTCGATTGTAATGACACAATTTAAAATATAGCCGCATTATTGAAATTCATTTAATATTTAGTTTATATTAACAAATTTCAGACTTGTGCTATTGCTCCTTCTCTGAATACTTGTCTGGTTTAGAACTTGAGATTTTATTAGTCGAGGTTCTCAAGAAAGTATATTTTCACACGAAGGATAAAGAACTATCTCTCCTTTCATTCACTTTTTCTATTCATTATAATTAAAATAACGTTTTATTTTTATTTGTCAATTTTAGCTTACCGAGTTCCTAACTTCAGATTCAAACGAGTTTAAAATTTTAGACCCGCAATTTTCAAGTTCAATCCCGTAAATCTGAATTTAATTCCGAGGGGCTAAATTTTAAAATTTTATATACTGTGATTCTTCTTCAAGTTCCTCAATGGCTATTTGTGCACTTTGTCCCTTCAAATTCCTTTTTAACTTGCCCATAACAGTCAGTTTTTTTAAAAGCCCATTACAGTTCTTATCGCGGCCCAACAAGCTATACATTATCTCTTGGGCTCCATTTTCCCTCTCACATTGTAAAGAATGATTTGCTCAAATGACAAATATTAGATATGTTATTACGGGTTATAACATTTAGATAATGAATTGCAAGTTCTAGTAATTACGAATTTTAACAATTTAATTACAAGTTATAACAAATATATACGTTATACCCATTCCATACTAATTACATACTCAAATCTGTTAGGATATATGTTTGAGTATGATGTGTATATATTTGTTATAACTTGTAACCAAATTGATAAAATTCGTAATTAATACTATGCAATGTTACAACCCATAATAACATATATAATATTTTTCATTTTAGCAAATCTTATTATGGTAAACACCTAGTTAAACAATAATGAGGTGGAATATTTATGGCTTAACTTAGTTTTAGTTAACATCTATGTCTTCAAATTTTTTGTGTGCATAAGTAAAAATTTAAATCTATATAAATTTAAATGAATAGATACATGCATCTTATGTAGCAATTTAGGTTTTATGTGGCGTCCTACATATATTATGCCACGTAAAACGTGTATGTCTGGCTTGTTTAACTTTACATAACTTTAAGTTCCTCTTTATGCACTCCCAAAATTGAAGAACATAGATGTCAATTGAAACTAAGTTATATTTATGTATTATGCCTATATGTTAAGTCAAATTAGACGTTCTTGATAATAAAAATTCAAATAATTATCCTAGCGATATCTGGATTATTGAGCTCTTCAATTCGAAATGCTTGTTGATTTTAGTGGTAAATTCATAAATTGTTAAACTATCTCACTCAAAAGTGTTTGGAAAGAAAAAACAACAATTCTATGAACATTATGATAAAAGGTGCATAGTAAAATTAGCCCATGAAACATAATTCACCCAACCCCCAAAGCATCAAAGTTTGGCCTAATTATTGATACGCCTATTTATTGGCTTAGTCAAATCTTAGTTCATCAAAAATTGATATGAAATGTAGTTCAAATTGATCCCTTAAAAATCTTATTAAAATATTTTAATTTAAAAAAAAATTATATATGTAATATAAAATCATAATTAATTTTATTAGGCACTAAAAAAATAAAAATAAATAAATAAGACAATTAAAACTTAACAATTTAGTAAATTGGATTATGATCCACGTTCTAATCTGCATCAACATGTCCATTTATTAACTCAACTCATTATTTTGCTCAAAATCAACCTAATTCACTTATTTGACACCTTTAAATATGATCACCACTATCACATTGATGCAATACGGCTAGATGAAGAAGATTGTCGCCTACTAAAATCATTAAGGCTAGAGAGATTCCCTTCAGTGTTCAAATCCAAGTTAAGAACAAACCTTAAAATGTTGTTTGAACTTTTATGGCATCCTTTGATTTTCCTTTCTATTTCCCTTAATTGGAATATAAAAACATTGCAATTTTTTAGTTCTATCAAAGGAAGCACAAGTCCATATTTCCTGGTCAGAAAATGCACATGGGAAAGGAAGAGCTAATAGAAGTTGTCAAAATTGTATTGGCAACTGTCAAGTAGTCATGAACTACATTTATGATGCTACAATAATGTCCTACAAAAGCACAAAAGAGTACTGCTTATATTGGACAAAAGATCATATGCCAACAACATTATTAATTGGTACTGTCATCCTACAACTATTGGAAGGAAGTATACACAGTACCACCACTCCTCTCTTAATCAGACGTCTCGAATTCGAGCTCTGAAAATAAAAAAATTTTTGATAAAGAGTATTTCGGATATCGAGTGAAAAAAAAAATCTACATAATATAATATTACAGCCAACACCTTTTCTTTAGTCAAATTCAACTTTAAGCAACTAAGAATATATTCCTTACATAAGATAAATATACAAAATCAAATTTAAATGCTGGTTCTTGTTATAATTATGATTAAGCAAATAAATTAAGTACATTTATTTTCACTTAGATTGAAATCTTGCGGCAATAGCCACCATGAGGCCTCTAATTCACTAGACAACTAAATTTCAACATCCTGTGAATGTTATCATCTTGAGCATAGTCCTCAATTATGACTACAAGAAAAAAGGTTATTTACACATTTGCTGCTTGAACCCAAACTTTTCATTCTTGAGATCAAATTCAACTAAGTAATTCTGCATCTGAAAATTCCCCAGAATTATGGATGGACCGGTAAACAATTCAGGGCCAAAGGCACTATCTGTGACCATAGTTAAGCAAATTACATCAGTTTCACCTGCAATTGAGAAGTAATTTGCTAATGGCAATGTCATCTTTGCACCACCCTTGTAATGAAACTTTAGCTCTGGCAAAGTCACTGTTTTGTGCCTGGAAATATTGAAACATGGCCTTAAACCTGTTATGATCTCAATACTCTCAGTTCTCGGAATACCCTTTACTTGTTTCACAAATGCACTAAGTATTGGCTCAAAAACACCGCGATTCATGTAAGTGAAAGTAGTGCCTGAATCCACAATACTCCCACCATTTCCATTAGAATTTGGTGTCAAATACTTGTATGGAATCTTCACTTTCTGCCCTCCAACTGTGATTTTCCTCAAACTAACATAGTAGTATACTGACAGTGCATTTTTCCCTGCCACGACTGGATTTTTCAGCAGTGGGGTATAGCTTAATTCTGCAGATTTTTTACTACTAGCTGAGACATCCAAAACAAGATTGCTGCTTTTACCAGTGTCATCAAATCTATGTGAAACAAGACAATATGAGAATTTCTTGACACCTAATTGACTGGGCAATGATGAAAGTCCACGGCCTAAGCCAGCAATTCCAGCAGGCTGTTTGGATGAAAACAGAGAACATCCCACAAGAAAATTGGGAATTTGCTTGTTAGAAATGTCAAGTGTTTCAACAAGAGCGAGACCCCCTGTAGAGCCTGAACCATAAAGAATAATATACGGTGGACAGACCTGTTTACAATTAGTGGGTGATTCACAATCTTGGCAATTAGTCTTTCCATGAATCCAACCACATTTTGGATTCAAACAACCAAGAATTTTTGCAGAAGAAGATGATCTGGGAATGAATTTAGGAATGAACTGTGAACTAGCAGAAGAAACAGAGCAATTGGTACATAAGTACTTTGTAGTACATGGGAACCAAACAAAGTTACTTCCAGTGTCCATAATGAGAGGGATTTTCTGTGCAGGTGTACCAAAACCAAGAGTAATTGAGTAGCCTCCATAGCTTTGGGGGTACAAAGGGGTTGTGGAAACAGAGGAATCTCGAGATTTTTTGATGTAATTTGCTCTGGCCAAGGAAATGGAAGCTAAATGTGTGAGCTTTGCATATGAATCTTTAGATGGGGTCTTTGGGACTAAAAGTGAGAGTGGAATGGTAGCTGTGGTGAAGTTTGATGAAGAAATGAAGGGAAAGAGGAGAGGAAGCAAAGAGAGAAACAGGGCAAAAGAAAAAGAAGCCATTTGTGTTTTCTTTTTTCTGGGGAAGTGTGCATTTGGACCCAAATTAAATAGTACAAGTGGCTTAGTATTACAGTAAAGTAATATAGGTGATAAAAAAAAAAACTATTCGTTTTATGGCTAACGTAACTTATCTTTCACTATGACATGTGATTTTTGCACTTTAGTGTAGAGATGAGCAATAAGTTTCTATAAAGTGTAATATGATAAGGCTTGGTGGGGTTTGAATTTGGCCAAGTTATTCTTACTTTAGGTACTAACCGTTATACAGTCTTGCTTTGGTTATATGTGTAATTTTTTATTTTTATCATTATACACAATCTTATGTCGTGATTTTTATTAAAGAGATTCAAAATATGAAAAAGTGAACATAACAACTAGCTGAAGAAGGTTTGACATTATATAATTTTATCATGTATAAATATTATAATTGTTCATTCGGATAAACCTCCGAGCTCTAAAGTGGCTCTGGAAAAATACAGAGGGAATTATATGGCAAATTGAACTCTCATCAATATGATAAAAGTTCAGCTAGCTAATCAACTAGATTGCTAATATTCCTCCAAATGTATTTGCTTTCAACTCTTATATATGCCAATTTTACAAAGTCAAACGCAACGTTCTCTCCACGTAGCTACTACTGATGATTCTTGGGACAGATAGCCAACTTGACTAGGAGATTGGGACAATCAATAAAAGTATGAAATGTCGATTATTCAGAGAATAAGATCATTTTCATTAACATAGGTCATATTGAAGAACAAAAAATGATGGCATGGTTATTTTTTATGTTTTATGTTTTACAATACCAATATATGTAACACTTAAATTCACTCAATTTTACATGTATGGCTCCATTAAGGAAGGTTGAACCAAAATTTCACTTTTTAGGTAGACGATTGGGTCATGATTGGGTAGAGAGATGTAATGATTCTTGATGTGATTATAAATAAAGTAACAATAAGCATTTGTACTATTTGAGGAGGATTAAGATTCTTAAAAAACCTAGGCCTACACTTCAATAACCATATTTATAATTTACTTGTGGGGTACAATGGCATCATTTATTTGAGAAGTTACCAAATAAAAAATCATCATGGTTTTCCTCCTTCACTAAACAACAATCATAAGCATTAGAGTTTGAAATTTAATAAAGGATGTTAAAGTTTGTTTAATGGCATTTGGTGGGAGGCAGTTGGGATTAAAAAACAAGTTATCCATACAAATTATAGTTTGGCGTTTGATTAATACTCTCGTCGTACACTTTCAATTATTTAATTTTAAAAATTAAAAGATAATTTTTATTTAATTCGTAATTTATATACTTAATATTAGTATCAACTATGATCATTTATCGAAATGTTATATTTATTAGTTAACATATTAAAAAGGTGATATAGTAAATTTATCATTTTATTAATTAAAGGGTATACCAAGTTTAACATGGACAAATAAAAGTGCTTGTTTTTCTTTTTTAGATAATATGTTTTACCAAGCTTTTAGGAAAAATAAGTAATTCTAAGTAGCAGTTTCTTTTCATTACCACTTTGAAACCTCGATCAATTACAAACTATTGCTAAAATTCTTTTAGTAAATTAATAAAATATTTTAAATTAATTAATAAAATACAAAATGCCAATTTTTTTCTTTAAATAAGATCATTTTTAGCCCAACAGTACATAAGTTCCAACAATATAAGCAGCATGTGAGTCCTCACATGGACATTTCCATATTTTGCAATAGTTACAAAAACATAGTGGGTCCTGAAATGTTACATATTGTTTTGCTAGCTGGATGACACACAAATTAACCTCTCTTTTACATTAGTCCTCCTTCAACTATATCGACAGAAAAGCACAATAAATATATAACAATTCCAGCAGAGTACAACTCAGTGAATTTGTGACTCTAAATATTTTTATAACAATACGAACATATGAATAAACGTAAAAAAGCATCAATAATTGGGCATTGGTCTAGTGGTAATATTTTTGCTTTGGGTGCGAGAGGTCCCGAGTTCGACTCTTATTCCGACTCCATTGAACTGGTGAATATGATTCTAAGTGGACACTTACTCAACAATTTAATTTCTGAATGCAAATGCTTGTTGGCTTTTGGAGACTCAATCTTTTTGAAAGTTTATTCTGTCAATGGGTTTTTGAGATGAGGGTTCCCAGGAAATAGCCGCTCTACCTCTATGAGGTAGGGGTAAGGTCTGCGTTCATCCTACCCTCTTCAGATCGCACTTGTGAAATTCTACTGGGTATGTTGTTGTTGTTAATCTTTTTTGAAAGTTTGATCCCTTGTGAACGGCAACCAAAAGAGTGGTTCTCTTGGAATATATGGATCTTTTTTCATGTGGGCTAGTGGTGGTAGGGAAAGCAAAGCAAAAAAGGTACATACAAGCAAAGCTGGATTCTTCCTGGTTTACTTATCATTAATTCATATAGTCCTTTTGGTCCACACAAGAGACCAGTACTAGTGGACCTTGGCTTTAATTATAATTGATGTTTTCATCAAATTCAAAAAAATAAAAATATAATACATGAAATTTGAACCTAGGTGAATTTTGAATTCTTTAAATCACTGAGTTAATTAATCTCGTGTTTAGGATATTTAAAATCCCTATATATCTGAATTAATTTCACTTTTGGTCCAAACAAGAGACTTGTAGAGGAGCTTGGCTTTAATTACCATTATCAACTACCATCTAACTTTTCTCAGGAAAAAACGATTTATTTGCCAAGAATTGAAGGAGCCTTATCTTCATCACGTTTTTCTGTCCATCTTTTTTAAAAATAAAATAAAGTTTTAAAGTAAAGTCACAAATATCAATAAGCTGACAATACATTAAAAGTAATAAGATTATTTGAAAAATTGTATCCCATTAAATTTATGAAAGGTTTCTAAAAAGCGAAGTAACGTGTTTTTAGAAAAAAAAAAGAAAATGTTTCTTCTTTTTCCAATTCCAATAAAGTTCAAAAGTAAAGATTTTTGTGTAGATTAATTTTTTCAAAAACTGAAAAATTGTAATAAGTACGCAATTATAAACGATGGTTATGTAGTTCATATTTATATATATATGATTGCATTATTAAATTAGTGAAATAATTCAATGATCCAACGAACTTAATGTTAGATTAGATTCTTGAGTTATATATTTTGCACTCATTGAGCTCACTTTTTCTAGCTAATGGCAAGTCTTCTTATTAATTCATTTTCACCTCATTTACTGCACATGGCTTTTAGAAAATATACAGGTAATTTTTAAGATAAACAAAAGCCATAATACTTTCCATAGTTTTTATTTAAAATATAGATATAGATTCATTACCTCGTGTTAGGATAGTAAGGTAAAATCTAGCTAGCCCTTTTTTGCTTATACTTATTCAAGTTGAGAATTTTAATTTATTATTATTAATAAAAGATCGCCAGATATTTTGCATGATAATATAAATTTTAAGTAAAAGAAAAAAAAGATATGTTGCATTGAACTAAATCACATATTCTTGGTAAAAATAGTGGATTTTACCCAAACTTTAGTAAAGCATATATTCTTAATAAAATGATTATTCAAAATTTCCTTATGACATCTGAATGGAAAGAAAACTGGGGAGCTTTGTAGATTGAAAATGTAAATATCAACTTTCCAGCTGCAATTCAACAAGAATTTGTGGCATTTAATATCAGATTTCCAA